>CM021104.1:161564104-161635831 GCA_007115665.2 Sequoiadendron giganteum | reverse complement strand
AAAGAGGTCTATAGGTAACTCTCCTTTCTTGTTGGTTTATGGTAAAGAGGCAAACAATTCATTATCTTTTGAATTACCTTCTCTTTAAATTGCTCGACAATTGGAATTGTTGGAAACTGATGCTATGACAATAAGGTTGGCAGAATTGATGGAGTTGGAAGAAGTTAGAGATCAAGCTAGGAAAACTCTTGAGGTTCATCAAGCACAGGTCAATAGGACATTTGATAAGAAAGTTGTAGGAAGAGTTTTTTAGGAAGGTGACTTGGTTTTGAAGTGGATGTTGACAGAGCAAAGGCAAGTAGACATTTGAAATTTGATGCCTTATGGAGTGGTCCCTACATTATCACCAATTGCAAGCAACCCAATGCATTCCAAATCTTAAGGCTTGATGGCAAAGTTTAACATCAGCGGGATACACAAACACTGTTGTTACTAATGTTTAAGGGACCTTGTATATTATTTAGTTGATCGTTTAGTTTCAATTCCTCTAAGTGCATCTCGCACATTGCTAATTGTTTTTCAATTCCAAAAGTGCTTTTAGCACATTGTTGCAATAGTAGATTAGATGTTTTTTGTTGATTTCTCTTAAGTGCTTTATGCACAAGTTGCTATTTGTAGCAAACTCTTTTCAATTGGAGTAGGTTAGCAGCAATTTTTTTGATGAGTCAAAGAGTTTTTTTGATTTATATGAAGACTCCATGCCCAATGGAAGGATGCAGGCAGCTGGTCAGTTATTTAGCATGCGAATGATCCCTTTGAGATCGCCAAAATGTTACTTGATTTTTTTGAGAAATCAAAACAAAGTTGAAAAAATAGAAAATATTTTCTGCGAAATCACCAAAGCATGCAAAAATGATAAAGGAGTTCACTAACTTCAAGTAAGTCAAAGGGGAACTTTTTTTCATGCATTAGTTTAACTCTTCATGCAGAATTTTTCAAAAGGGAGTTTAACTTGTTAGGCCCCTCTAGCAAAGCATGCAAAAATAATTGAGGAGTTCACTAACTTCAAGGAAGTCAAAAGGGAACTTATTTTCATGCATTAGTTTAAATCTTCATGCAAATATTTTAAAAGGGAGTTTTGATTTCCATGCAAAAATCAGAAAAAAAAGAATTTTAGAACTCATACTAAGTTTAGGCTCTAAAAATCTATAAATAAGAGGCCTATGCTTTGTAACAAATTATTGGAAAAGTTTATTTGACAGCGACATTCAGTCCTTGAATTTTTTCAGTCAAAATTAGGTCTTTACTTTTGTAATTTTCTTCATTGATTGCATCCTCAACCTTGTTTCACTCTGAAATAATGGTTGATTGTATGCTTGTGATGTAATCTTTTATTTTTTTTCTAGAAAACAGTTTTTGTAGCAGCCTTCAGTGAGTCAAAGTTCATTATTTTTGCCTCAACTTGTATCAATTTTCTTTGTGTATGAAAGAAAAGAAGGTATTATTGCAAGTTCTATGACTCGTTGATTGCTGCTGTTCTAAGTTTACCTTTGAATTATTTTTGCAAATTACTATGTGAAGCTTTAGATTGAGATTCACAAGTTGTGTTGCTGAAAGAAAGTAGAAATTTTCTATATTTGGTGTATCACCTTGATTTTTTGTTTTAGATTCAAATTATCAATTCTTTCTTATCTCTTTTCCCAGCAAAGATCTTTAGTTAGATTTAGTTTTCAGGTAATTTACTAAGGGGAAGCCACCCTTTAATTGGAGGATGACCTCGAGTTTCGTGAGTCCCACAATTCGAGAGGTCATCCCACGTTTCACAGGATAGTTAGATTCAAGATTCAGCAATGTGCATATTCCAAGTAATAATAGTGACTTTGGTGACAACCTATTTTGATGTGTGTAATGTCCCCATTTTTGGTCACTTCAGTTTTATAGTTGGCTTCAACTTTCTTGGTGATCGTTAGCCTTGTTTGAGAGGATGTTTGATGTTGGCAATGAGCTCAATTGGTGTAGAGGACTACTATGCCACTTTCCGAAGTGAATTCCAACTTTTGGTGGGTTCTTGAAGTTTCTTGGAGAGAGTGTCTATTTGAGTAAGTCACCCAACCAGGCTCGATTTTCATTATTCATCATTGGTATCATTCCAGTGTAGTTAGATTTCAATTCTGATTCTTTTTGACAATTTCCGCAACTCGGGTGTATTATTGGCTTCAATTTAATTATTTTACTAAGGTGGTTTAATTTTATTAAAATAATTTAATGGGCACCTTAGTATAATAGCTTGTCGAAAAGGGGATGATTTTTTTAAAATCATGGATGCATAATATGGGGACCTTGTGTAGAAAATATTATCATTATTTTGATAAAAGGGTCTTTTGGAGCAAAAAATAAGCTTTTAATTAAAAGTGAATTTTAAATTTTATCTTTTGGAAAGTTTGCCGGGAAAAGTATATAAGGAGGTTTTGTGAGCTTATTTGCATTATGTACATTATTTGATTTCCTCTTGTGAAACCCATGTGGTTCTATGGGATTGAACCTAGTTCATCTCAGCCCTCTTGAGGATGAAAACCCTCTTGGAGAAGATGAGCTTCAGTGGTGAAAGATCCTCCTTGGTTAATACAGTGTGATTCATCTAGAGTCACAGTTTGTGCACGAAAATTTTGTTGGTAGATTTACTTCAGAATCGACGCTTGTGTTGAATGTTGAAGGTTTGGAGAAATTTCATACGGAGATTATCGGTGTGCTCAATGTTGCCGGTTAGAGGGTTTGATGGTAAAATTCCCTTGTTACAACTGAAATAAATATAATGATATTTGTGCCAAATATTATATTTGTTAGTGGAGATGGGAAGAAGATATATAAATGTGTTTACAAAAGCAGATTGAATGAAGATTTTTAATAACGTCCACGAGGGCAAACAGCCTATGGGGGGATTGCAACATTGAGATTGTTGAGGCTTAAAAGGGTCGAACATAGTTGTAAGGGTGTCTTTTGGGTGGAATGCAACACTATAGAATAGAATAGAAGACTTTTAACGTCCATGAGACCAAAAGATGGCCTATGGGACAGAGGCACCAACAATTTTAGCATTGTGAAGTGCCAAGCTCTTAATGTTGGAAAAAGAGTTGAAGTCACAATAGTAAGCTTTGCTATTAGGGGTAGTCAAACAATTTGGAGCGGACTTCAGGCAAATTTCTGAGTATAATCAGCTACAGGTTAAATTTTGGCATGCTACAACTAAGTGTTTTGTATGACAACAGTCACCATTATAGAAGTTATGTCATTTTGAAGCAATATTTTGATACACAACTGTAATCTCTCTATAATACATCCAATGAAGACTTCTAGGTTAGATTGATATGCTCTCTATATTGAAACCTCATTCTTATGACAGTTGCATGCATTGTTGCTGAATATTTATGCATGCAAAGTGTTTGTTGAAATGTCTATGATATCTCCATGCATTGTGGATTTACTTGTTGAACCAATATTGTCACAAATTGCACTTTGAATGATCCCATACCAAAACACATTGAACTTCAATTAAGTAGAAAGTGTTTGACAATCTTCACGAGGTTCATCGAGTTATTTTGAATATATCATCTCCGCCTCTATAGTATTCTTGATATTTTTGCAGAAACTTTTTCTTCATGGTCTACCAATTTGTCACTGCATCATTGCCTAATCCCATAAACCATCCCAAGGCAACATCCTTGAGGGTAGCTCTAGAAAAAGATGCAATCTATGCACATTTGTGACATAGTCATAGCTCCAACTAAGGATGTCAAATTTGAACAATAATGTGTCTAGGTCCTCGGTGATTAGGCCATGAAAATTTGATAAGGCAGAGGGGAAAATGTTCTCCATAGCTCTAGCTAATGCTTGGTTAGAGAGGGAAGTGAAAAGTAATAGGCTCAACAAGATTTTCCATTTCATCATCCGTCATTGTAATTTGACCTAAAATAACTCTTGGTGTTGTTTGTATAGGTGGTTCTACAAGTGACCCTTCAAGGAAGTAGGTATTGCTATTAGGGATTTCTAGAAATAGGGAGTATGAATATTCTTGCAATTTCTGGTTTGTTACAACTTCTTGTGAGATTGATTGAAATTATTCTTCTTCAACAAGATCAAGTGGTTGTTGTGCTTCTTTGACTATGCCTTATTGGGCTGCAATGCTTTTTATTGCTTGAGGAACTTCCCTTAGGGCATCTATTGCTTGATTTCTTTTGCAATTCTGAAGGAATCTTCTAAAACAGTCTCTTCTATGCCATATGTAATGTTCAGAGTTTAACTCCCATCTGCTGCACAATGTTAGCGAATAATATTTTTTGGGGAATTTTTGCCTCGTTTCTAGTCTTAAGCCGCAGGAAATAAACTTAAATCTAAAGAAAGTAAAACAAACTATTTCAAAAGACAAAAGTTTCTAAAGCTTGACACCATCCCCAACAATGATGCCAAAAATGTCAAGTGCTATTGACCCCCAACAAACTTGATGTAGCTAAGGCTTGAATAGAATTTAATGGATATTCTTATCCCTAAACAAGCAGCCTATTGAGTTATGATGCACGGTATTTAGCTATCAACCTAGGGATGTATCTTCTTCGTATGGTGGTGGTACTATATGTACAACAATAGATTTTTGGGAATTGGAATAGTAGAGTTGTGTATAGTAGGGAAATTTTACTTTTGGAAAATAAAAAAGGGAATGTAATGCTGAAACATAATCTCTATCTTATAGATCCTTTAACTATCAAAATGTACACAATAATTGCTATAGGTTTACGATCAATGTTTCAAGTTTAACTAATCTTGAATATGTCACATCCCACATGTTAGCCCTTTCCACGGAGGTTGACTATGGAGTAGATAAAATAAAATAAAGAATGAGGGGCATAATGAAAGGAGACAATGCATTTAGTGAGGCATGTTTATCCATTGAATTTGATAGGAGAGGCGACAAAGGAGAGAAGATTGTGTGTATACGAAGGAATGGTGGCTAGACATGAAGGAGAGATTGTGCCATTAATTAGGAATGGCACCCCAACCAATTTCCATGCACTCATCACGTGAAAGATGACAGGTGAAAATGCCAAAATCCCCAACCATGACTTTGTTTGCCTGTCGCATTAGATAATGAGAGCTTTTGAACATGTCAAAAAGAATGGGAAAGAATAAAAGGACAAAGGCAATTTTATAGGGACTGGGCGTGCATTTACTAAGAGAAGAGACAGGAGGACTGGTGTAGGGCATGGCACCCCTGTCCATGGTTGACTAAATTTTGCAGATCACATGGAAAAATAAACACCCACACAACTTAGAAACTCTCGGGTAAACCCACAATAGAAGGTTACAATTTTTTCCATGAAGAAAAATTAGAAATTCCAATCAAAAAATTTAAACTGGCTTACCCCTTCTAATGAAGGGGGTTTGAATGAACATTCCCCTACTTCTAATGACCCCCCCTCCCTTCCTCTGCCCCCCTTCTAATGAACCCCCACTTGCCCCATATAGAGGGGGTTTGAATGAACCCCTCTTTTTTCACCTACCCCTCCACCATTTCAAAATTTATGCTTTTTTTTTTACCATCGAAGCCTGGGAAGGAGGTGCAAATGGATTCAACTTGATAAACCAAGGTGGAGGATTGTAGTGATCAAAATGTGCTCTCCAACAACTATAAATTTAATTTATTTTGTTTTTGTTTTATATTTTATTTTTTAGTTTTATTAAACATAGGTTTTTCATCGAACATCAAGTTCGGTGAAAAATCATTGTGGAAAAATAGTAAATTTGAGAATTATTTTTGAAAAATATATATGCACTAGGTATTGTTGTCCTCATTCCAACAAAAAAAGAAAAATTGAATTTCAATACATAACCAAAAAAGTTATGCGAGCCAAAGTGCACGTATGTCTAAATTGTAATTGGTTTGACTTCAAAACTTAATTAAAAGAAAAACATTCAACAAAACGTTATGAAACAAAATGAAAGCACTAGATACTAGTGTTACCAACATAAATTCAAAAGAATTAGAATTTTATCCTTTACAGAAAAAAAGTTATGCGAGCCGAAGTACACACCACTTTTAAAAAATGTTGCTTACTATTAAAAACTAGTTATCAAAGGAGATACAAAAAAAAAAAAAAATTAATTTAATTTTTTATTTTTTAAAATATTTAAAATCTACAGATAAAATCTCACATATCACTAGTTTACATCATTTTCAAATTCCTAATAGTTTACCTACTATAGGTGTTAGAAAGTGAAGTTTTTTCTAAAAATATTGATTTCAATGTCAAGTTTAACCAAAAAGTGTAACCCATTATTGTTGGATGACCCTCTCACGTCTCCTCTATTAAGGTGTGTGCTATTTTGGAGGGGAACGATTGCAAGGGAGAGGAGTTGGACAAAAAAAAAGATGCATGTAGAGAATGCAGAGGGGGAGAAAGGAGAACAAATGAGAGAATGCGTGGGTGAAGGACGATAGAAAATGGCATGGGAAAGAGAGAGTTGAGGAGGCGAGGGAGAAGGGATGTTGGATGAAAGCCCTCAAGGAAGTGTTGTTTCATGAAATGCAATTGTTACAGGCTATGCGTAAGGGGTGTATTGGGAGAGACTCGTAACCCTTCAAAAATCTTTAGTTTTGTGCTCTGTTTTGGGGGGAAGAAAAATAAAAAATGAAGCAAAGTGGTGAATGCTCAAGCTGAGCTGAAGCATGCAGAGTGGATGAAACCACTCAAAGAAATGGTGTCTCGTGGATGCAATGATTGTAGTATATGCGCATTAGGGTGTTTTTGGAAGCGACCTTCAAGATTTTGTAAAGAATGCCTCAATAGATGCAGTCTCGTGGAATTCAATGGCTATAGGAGATTCACAAATGGGTTTTTCTAGAAGTGGGAAGTTAAGAGAAATGTAATTGGTAGTTGTAAGGCCCAAAATTTACAACCCTTGCCAACAATCTCCTTGTCTGCGCCAAAATGGGAGATTGGGAACAAAGAATACGATGAAGGGAGGTGTTGTGACCTTTTCACACATCACCCCATCCAAGATGGGGACCCCCTAATTTTTGCTCCATCCTAGTCTTTTGGCTTTGGTTCTCTCTATCTCTGATCCTTTGTCCTCCCGGGGATGTCCCATCTTTTGACCTGGATTGAAATGATTGCCAAGTCTACAAGGTTAGGGTTTCTATCCTTCAGGCTTGTTTGAAGTCAAATTGAGTTATCAAGGTAAAATCTAAGTGCAACAGTACAGTTAGAAGACCCAATACAGGATCCCACTGAAATCTTATTGAAATCTGACCACTTGCTATTTTTAGTAAGTACCTAATTCGAGATCTTTTCCTTAGGATTTCGGGATTCTGGCTACTTCAGCACGTTCAGGCAACTTCAGAGTGCCTTCACATGAAATTTGAGCAGATTCAGACAACTGGCTATTTTTAGCAGTTCAGCCTTCGGAGGCTATTTTTAGGGTTCAAACGTACGATTCTCCAATACATGACTGGAGGATGGATCTGGGTTTTTCAAGACCTTCGCGATGGTATAACATGCAAACCGAGATGGTGATTTTCAACAGTTCAGCCTTTAGAGGCTATTTTTAGGGTTTGCATGCAGTAATTTTCAATGCATGTCCAGATATTCCATATGGGTTTTGCGAGAGCTTCGCAGTGATATGACATGCAAGCGGAATGAGTCAGTTTTAAGGGACTTACTATTTTTAGCCAGTGCCGGAATGTTGACCAGTTTCTGGGTTTTTTGAGATCCCACAGGCACTGTGACATGCAAACTCATCCGACATCAGACTGACCACTTTTCGGACACTTACTATAAATAGCAACTTCAGCCCAGCGGTTACCCAACGCTTCAGTCCAGCAAACAGAGTGACAAACAGCAGAAATCAAGGGGATCGAGAGTAGTTTGGAGCGCATGCAAGTCAGATTAGGGTTTCCCTTGCTATGTCTAAAAATAGATGGAACAAAATACAGAGATGCCAAAACGAAGCACGCCACCGGGACCAGCATCTTTCAGGCTGCCTACTGGCAAAATTTGAGCACGATCTGAATACTTACTATTTTTAGAAAGTCATCTCATGGCTATAAATAGCACGTACTGTGCCAAAGACAAGTGTGAACAGGTCCCTCACAACATCAAGAACAAGTGGAACGAATTTCAGAGCAAATGAAGATGCAAAAATTGATCAATTTTAGGGTTTGCTAAAAATAGTATGTACTGTGCCAGGTAAGGTATGAACAGGGTAGCAAGGCCAAGTGGAGGCACAACCACGCCAGCTCCAGCTCAGGATGGGATGAAATGCAAGGAAACCCTAATTTCTCCAAGTTTGCTAAAATAGAAAGCTAGGGCATGGCTAGGGCGTTGGAAACTTATAAGTGATAACTGGCATGGAGACACATCAAATGCGCTTGAGGTATGGAGAAAATATTCTAAGTGTGGGATTTCCCTCACACACCCTCAGATGCGCCCTCAAGAGGTTGAAATGGAAGTGGCATATGCTAAATGCGCCCAGGATTTCCCTGAGCAGGGGTCAAATGCGCCCACATGAGGCAAAGGCATGGTAAAATTCACTAAGGCATTGAAATTCCTTGAGGACCCCTCAAATGCGCCCAAACATGGAAGCTATCAAGGTCAAATGCGCCCAAGGGAGGTGAAAGGTCATGAGGGGCGTGGGAAATTCCTCCTACCCAAGGCAAATGCACCCACAAGTTACTCTTACCCATGGTAAATGCGCTCAAGGGGGGCCACAGGAGGTAAAATGTTGAAAGGTAAAAGAAAAAGCGCCAAGGTAAAGAAAGTTTCCCTCTTGACACATGAAATGCGTTTGGAAGTGGAAGCCCACCATGCAATATGCGCCCAAGGAAGGTGAAGGGTCACCACGGGTGTGAGAAATTCCCCTTCACACCCCTATTTGCGCCCAATAATGGAAGTTGCCTAGGCTATATGCACCCTAAGGTGGAGGTGTCGTGTGAAATGCGCCCAAGGTGTTTTCCTCCTCCACATGCTATATGCGCCAAGGGTAAAGGTAAGGCTAGGGGTGGCATGATTTTGAAAAAGGGCTAAGGCTAGATAATTTTCGCCCTCCACATATGATATGCGCCTAAAGTGAAAGTTGATGCACAAGGTGAAGTACGCCCTCATGGGTAATCTGAAATGAATTTCCTGGAAATATTTCCTAAGGCAAATATTTGCTAAGGCGTAGAGGATAAAAGGGAAGTGGACATGCTCAAATGCGTCCTTCAAGGGTAGGATAATTAAATTTAAGTTTTTCTAAGGCATTTTCTAAGGAGAAAATGAGAAATACGCCTAGGAGGTGATGCTAAAAATTCCCAGAGGTAAGATGAGATACGCCGGACAGAGGGAAAATTCTTCAGGAGAAAATCAAAGAATAATGCCAAGGTAGAGGAACTGGAGATTGCAGGTGTGGAAGACATGTTGTGACCTTTTCACACATCACCCCATCCAAGATGGGGACCCCCTAATTTTTGCTCCATTCTGGTCTTTTGGCTTTTGTTCTCTCTGTCTTTGATCTTTTGTCCTTCCGGGGATGTCCCTTTTGACCTCAGTTGAAGTAATTGACAAATTTAGGGTTTCTATCCTTTAGACCCGTCTGAGGTTAAGATTGAGTTACTCAGGTAAAATCTAAGTGCAGCAACACATTCAGAAAACTCAAAGCGGAGTCCCACTGAAATCCTACTGAAATTTGACCACTTACTATTTTTAGTAAGTGCCTAATTCAAGGCTTGTTCCTCAGGATTTCGGGATTCTAACTACTTCAGCACGTTCAGGCAACTTCAGAGTGCCTACATATGAAATTTGAACAGATTCAGACAACTGGCTATTTTTAGCAGTTCAGCCTTCGGAGGCTATTTTCAGGGTTTAGACAAGCAATTCTTCGGTGAATGATAGGAGAATTGATTTGGGTTTTCCAAGACCTTCGCGATGGTGTAGCATGCAAGCCGAGATGGTGACTTTCAGAGGTCAGCCTTCCGAGGCTATTTTTAAAGTTTCCATGCAGGAATTTTCAATGCATGTCCGGATATTCCATCTGGGTTTCGCGAGAGCTTCGCAGTGATATGACATGCAAGTGGATTTGATCAGTTTTCAGGGACTTACTATTTTTAGCCAGTGCCAGAACGTTGACCAGTTTTCTGGGTTTTTCTGGGTTTTTTGAGATCCCACGGGCATTGTGACATGCAAACTCATCCGACATCCGATGGACCACTTTCTGGACACTTACTATAAATAGCAGCTTCAGTCCAGCAACTACCTAGCATTTCATTCTAGCGAGCAGAACGACAAACAGTATAAATCAGGAGCAGTTAGGAGCACATGCAAGTCAGATTAGGGTTTCCCCGCCATGTCTAAAAATAGATGAAGCAAAATGCAGAGATGTCAAAACGAAGCACGCCACCATGATAGCATCCTTCGGGCTACCTACTGGCAAATTTTGAGCAAAATCGGAGGACTTACTATTTTTAGTAAGTCAGGACACGGCTATAAATAGCAGGTCTACGCCAGAAGTTGGTATGAACAAAGCACTCAAGTTATCAGGATCAGACATAGCAAGTTTTAGGTCGAACAGAGCTACCGAAGACAGGCAACTTTGAAACTTACTATAAATAGCAGGTTGCTAAAAATAGCGCGTCATCACCAGAAGCAAGTATGAACAGGTCTCTCACAGCATCAAAAGCAACTGGAACAAATTTCAAAGCAAACAAAGATACGGAAATTGAACAATTCTAGGGTTTGCTAAAAATAGCCAATGGCTAAAAATAGCATGTATTGTGCTAGATAAGATGTGAACAAGATGGCAAAACCAAATGGAGGCACAACCATGTCAGCTCCAGTTCAGAACAGGGTGAAATGCAATGAAACCCTAATTTTACTAAAAATAGAAAGCCAAGGTCACCTAGGGCGTTGGAAATTTATAAACAACAGCTGACAGGCAAACACCTTCATATGCGCCCAGGAGGAATGGAAAATACAAAATCACTAAGTGTGAAATTTCCTTAATGAAGTTGAAATGCGCCTTCCAGAGGCATGAAAATTATCCTAAGGCATGGAGATTTCTCTAAGGCATAGAATTCCTCCTCACTAGGTCAAAATGCGCTTGAGGGAGGTGAAAGGTCAAGCTTGGGCATGGATTTTCCATCTCACATGCAAAATACGCTTGAGAAAGGAGGTTGCACATGCTAAATGCACCAAAGGGAGCTGAAAAGTCACTTTGGCCGTGGGTTTTCCTTGACCACATGCAAAATGCGCTTGAAGGTGGAAGCTACCTATGTCATATGCGCCTAAGGAAGCTGAACAGCCACTTGAAGTAAGTGGAATTCCCCCTCACACTAGCAAATGTGCCTAAGATGGAAGTTGCCAAGGTCAAATGCGCTTGAGGAAGCTGAAGGGTCACAAGGTAATTGCATTTTTCCTTTGCAAATGGCAAATGCGCCCAACATGGAAGTAGCCTAGCCCATATGCGCCAGAAGGAGGTGAAGAGTCAAGGAAAAACGTGGGGTGATGAAGTGGAAATGCGCTCAAGTGAAGGTCTAGTGTGTGAAGTGCGCTAGAGGGAGATGAAAGGTCAAGTCTAGGCGTGGAAAGTCTTTCACATATGGTAAATGTGCTCAAGATAGTTCCTATCCTCCATGGCATATGCGCCCAAGGTAAAAGGTAAGAAGGTGAAAGCTAAAAACGTAGAGGATGAAATGTGCTTGAAGGTGGAAGTCCACTATGGCATATGCGCTCAAGGAAGGTGAGGAGTCACCATATGCCAAAGGGGAGTAATGTTAAGGGGGCGTGATTTTTTTAAAAGACCAAGGGTTATTTATATTTTTTCCTCTTCACTATATGAAGTGCGCCTAATGAGTGGGGACTTAAAAATGAAAATTGCTAAAGGAAGTCTAGGCATGAAAATTGCTAAGTATGAAAAGGCTTAGGCATGGAGTTGCCTAAGGGAAGAAATGAAAAATGACATGCTATATGCGCCCTTCAGAGTTAAAATTTATATTTTAAAATAATTCCTAAGGTATTTTCTAGAGGGAAAAATGAAGAGTATGAATGAAGATGGTGCTAATTTCCAGAGTTATGAAAATCTTCAGAAGGAAAATTCTTCAGGGAAAAATCAAGAAAATTTGCCAAGGCAGAGGAGCTTGAAATTGCAGGAGTGAAAGACATCCGGAGGGGAAGAAATAAACATTAGCCATTTTTATTATTTTTAAATAATAAAAATTAAAAGAACCCCTTCGTCCGGATACACATGGAAACGATGGATTCTGGAAGAATTTCTCTTCTGGGTATTAAACATTTGCAATTCAAAAGTGAGTCAAGCTTACTCCACGCCATGTCCACATCATTTCGATGGATATTTTGCCCAGTGCCTATTTTAAACAAAATTCCTAAGGCAAAATTGAGAGATTTCTCTAAGGCAAACGAACAAAATGAATAAGAGGCACTTCGCTAGAAGTTTTGAGCTAGATAATTTTGCCAAAGTGAAGACAAGATCAAATGACTTAGCCAAACATTTCGAAATTGTTCAAGGAAGTGAACGATTTAATATTTTAAGAAATCAAATGCGACGAGGCAGGCCTGTGCAGAGATGATGAATTCATAATTCTAGAAGATGCCTTAGAGGACAAGTGTTACGACGGGGAAAAGAGAGGGAAAATGAATTCGAAAATTTGCTAAGTATAGCCTCTGCAGGAATTCGACCAGTCTATAAGATTTTAAAATCCTCTTCATTCCTCTCACCAGTTACTGAATGCAAAAATATTGGCTAAGTGAAAGTACGAATTCTTGAAGAACTTGAAATTGCTGAGAAGTTCGAAATTGTGAGAAAGCTGAAGGAGAAGTGCAAATTTGTAAAAGTTGAAGTTGCTGAAGGAAGTGCGACTTAACTTGCTGAGGCTGCAGTTGCTGAGAGGCACGAATTCCCAAGTTGCCAGTTGCTGCATTTGCTGAGAAGGTACGAATTTGCAAAAGTTGAAGTGGCTGAATGCTGAAGTATGACTTGAGAAGAAAGGTCTCAAGTTGCTGAATGCTGAAGTTCGACTTGAGAAGAAAGTTTGAAGTTGCTAAGTTAGAAGGAGAAGTACGAACTTCAAGGGAGAGGTTTCAAATTTGCTGAAAGTAAATTGCTGCAAGCAAACATTTCCAAGTATTTGGCATTGTGTTGCTGCAACTAGTGAAGAAACTTCTAAAAACGTTGAAGTAAACAGGCATAGTTGAGGTTTGCAGCTGAAAGTGACAAAGTGTTGCAGCCTTTTTATTTAAAAATCTGCTGGTACCCTCAAAAGCGATATATTGTTTTATAAAATCTTGTTTTCTAATGACTCTTTTTCCTTTTTGCAGAATGGCCGAATCGAGCAGAAGAGTTGCAGGCAGAAACAACCACACCGAGTCCAGACAGGCTGTGATCAAGAAACTGGGCAAGTCATTCTTGCCAGAATCCAAATTTTCATCAAAGCTCGGCAGGCTAGCTGACACGAACTTAGGCTCATTCAACATGGAAGCATTCAAAAGAATGATAATGGGGACTGGAGGCCATCACCCGTCGGTGACTTCGCACAGTATTGTCAGAAGTGGACTGTATGCAGCTGCCAACTTTCCGCTAGCTATCCGGTGTCCAAAACTCATCATGGAATGCGCCTACCACTACAATGCAGAACAAAGGACGGTCACTTCGCTAGATGGCAAGGTGCTGGCTAACTTGACCCCTGAGGCAATCGAAGAGGCATTCGGGATTCCGGTTCATGAGAAGATGCTCTACAAGACGAAAGAGAGAGCTGGAAAGATGTACTCATCCACCACAGACCGGTGTGCTGATTTGATAAATACTAGGTGGATGATTAAACCCAAGCCAATTCACACTAAATTGCCCAAGCAGATAGTCTCAGAGGACTTGAGACAAGAGTTTGGTGATCTCATTATGATGCTGAGCAGAGTTGGAGGTTGCCCCCAAGCGTTCATCTTTGAACCTTGGATGTTCTATTTTGTCAACTTGGTGTTGGAGGGAAAGGATTACATGGATTGGGCACTGATGATCAGTGATAACATACATGAGCAGCTTCGTGGCGTGAGGAGAACGAAGACATTTTACATGGGCTCTTACCTTGTCTATATGCTGGCTTGCATGACGAGATATAGAGGGATCTCTTACAAGGAACCGATTGGTTGCGGTTCCCATCAGTTTAAAATATATGAGGCTTGTCCATAGTTGCATTTGACAAGCACGACTAATTACAAGAGGGTCAATGATGCCTTTACCATGCACATAACGAGGACCTTGCAGCAAAGAACCCACCACAAAATATTAAGGGAGGCACAAGAAATGATTGAGAAATTCGGATGTTGGTTTATCCAATTTCCAAAATTCACCTACATAAGGCTGCAAGGATTTTCCTCCTATCCATACAGATTGCCTCAGTATCCCACAAACAGGATAGTGACGCTAAAAGTATCTAGGCAACTGATTGCCTATGATAAGATTCAGAAGAAGAAGAAGAAAGGTGGACTCGGATTCCCAATTACTATGGGAAATTCGGATGATATCTGCCCATCGTTGCAAGCAGCAAGAGAGGCAGAATCGGAGCTCCAATTCTTCCACCTTTCCTATCACACCAGCAGGCACTACTACGATCCCCACAGAAATATCAGGTGGATATTGACAGAAGAGTTCAGGCACAAGGTGCAAATCGAAGACTTTTGGGCAAGTGCAGTGGATGAGATCTAAGTCAGAAAGAGGATGTTCTCTCGGATACCGTTGGTGATGGTCAGGGAGTGTGAGATCATCCCGGTACCAGATCAGATTGAGGAAGATATAAACGTAGTATAGGCTGACTACGAGACAGTAAGAGATACACCTTTGCCACTCCCAGATTGGTCTGAGCCAGAGATCACTGACTTGGATACACTTTGTATCCCAGTCTTGACATTTACACGGAGTTGGGTAGAGAGGCACGTCAGCCGACTCAAGGGAAGGTCAATTCCCCTTACCTACAATTTGATGGGAGACAGTAGATTACTGGCAACTAATCAGAGGAGACGGAGTAATCCAACTCCAGAGCCTAGAGGAAAGGAGCCAGTTCGACCTGAGCTAGTGGTAGTTGAGGAGTCCATTCATACGCCATCTCGGACACATTCTCCAAGCTTACAGGAGGTGTCGTTGTTTGTTGATCAGAGGGAGAGATTGGATGTAGAGTAGACAGTGCAAGTGGCAAGTCAACCACCTCGTAGAGAATCAGTGGGTCAGAGCATCAACATGCCCCAAGAAGATCATCAGCAGGAAAATCAGCAAGAGACAAATGAGGGGACGACTACTGATACTCAATTTCAGCAAGAAATTGAGGCGGCTCTCGAGGGTGATGCTACTTCAAATCAGGATGCCCAAAGCTTAGGAAACACTGAGCCTATTGATGACGGTGAGCCTCATCAGAACGATGGCTGAGGAGAGGTTCACGAGGTAGAGGCTGAGGTAGAACATCCTTTTATTATATCTGACATGCGGCAGGAGGTGCCAGAATGGCTAAGGGACATAATGAGGCGTGGTCCTGTAGATGAGACCGATCCCGCAGCCGAGATGAAAGAACTATTACAGAGGATCAGTGGACCTCCAGCAAAGAAAAAGGCTAGGAAGTTCTCCAAAATATCCACAGATGAAGATGGATTCTGAACCTTGCATATGGCAGTTCCTCGGGTAGAATGTGATAGAGACGAGGCCGTTCCTGAGAACTATGTTGTGACAACCATGGAACTAGGCCGCCCTACTGGAGCACAAGTGGTAGAGGAGTGCGATAATTCCTATCGGGCACTCAAGGATAGATTGTCCCATGTTGAGGGCAAGTACAAAAGGTTGAAGGTAGAGCACAAGACACTGATTGGCTACGTGCAACACTTGTCCCGTCCTTGTGGGCAAGAAAATCCGGCAATTGAGCTTCCAGTTGAGTTTTCCAGTGAGTCAATCAGTGGGTTAGAAGATTTAAAGAGAATGGCACAGCAAGCAGACAAGTGGGTTGCCAGTGTGCGTACAGAAACAAGAAAGTTCATGGAAGATCTTGCACATGCCTATGGGCAAGCTTCCGACATTATGGCTAGAGTGGAGGCAGTTAACCATGCTTGGGGTGAGGCGCGCATCTATCAGACGAGAGTTGTTTTCCGTTTAGGGGCTTTGATGAGCACACCTCAACAGACTTTGGTTGAGGGAGGTGTTATTCAGCAGGGGGATAGATACGACTTCGCCAAATGGTATTCTTCAGTAGTCACAGGCCGGGGATTCTATGATGCATCACAGGCAGATTCGGTCAGGGTTAGAAAGGCCATGACGAACATCTTAGATGGAATCCTCAACACATTGGAGGCAATCTTTGCCAAGAGATTGACTTCTGAAGAGATAACTGCAGAAGGATTGAAAAACAGATTGACGCCATTCTTCTCTGAGGTAAAAACCTTCACGTAGGATGATTTCGAGAACACAGCCACGTTCTCCAGTATCATACAGAACACCCAGAACGCCCTTGTTGCCTGGAAGAAATCATGTGCCCGACATGGGCAAACAGTTGCAGTTTTAGAGTTTCAGCTAGACCACATTCCTCCCATCTCCGATCAGGAAGTTGAGGCAGTTTTGGCCAGATTCATTAGATTTGCAGCCAACGAGAAGGAGAAGGGAAATGCCCTTCTGGACGATGACCTTCTGGAAGGAGACGACGTGCATTGATGGTGGTTAGTGGTGCATTGATGAGGAGTGGAGGGCGCATTCATTGCCCCACTCCTCTCAATAGCGGTTTTTAGGGCAGAAGCCCTAATTAGGGCATGGGTGGCTCAATCTGAGCCCTTTATTGTAATCAGATCTGAACCGTCCACTAATTGGACTCATTATAAAAGGGGCATCCCCCCTCATTTGTAAATAGTTAGAATTAGAATCAGAGATAGATCAGAGCTAGACAGAGATAGAGATTGATAGAAGTTAAAGTAGAGCTAGGAGTTAGCTTAGTTGGAAAGGAAAGAAAGACTTTCCCTTTGAAAGTTTTTGCAAAAGATTGTTGTGTAAGACTCTCATGATATAAAGATTTCATTGATTGGTGACTTCATTTTGTGTTGTGGGCAGATGACGAGATCTTTTTGTCTTTCCAATTCAAATAGAGTAAAGTAAAGTAGATTTGTTTTCATGCAAGTAGAGTTAATTGTGGAATGTGACATTAGTTTGGGCATATCTTCCCGTATCCATACCACTAGCGGACTTGCTGATGGTAAGTCTACTCCTGCGTGGTCAACTGGAATCTCAGCACTTAACTTCGATTGTGTTTAGTGTGCCCACTTGCTTCGTTGTGAAGGGGTGCGCACGGTGAATCTCAATTTGAACATCTTATCCATCCTTTGAAGATTGCACCAGCTTTGTCAGAGTTGTCTGAAGGGGAGACGTAACGAAGTTTGGTTTGAAGACTGTCAAAGCTAATCCTTGCATTCCACCAGTAGAAATAGATTGTAGAATTCCTATCCCTACCTCCTTTAAATTCAACATTTCCCGATCCATTCAAATACCAGAGCATCATAGTCAAAATCCTTCATTTGCTTGAGCATATAAAGTTGAACAATTACGTAAGTCCCCTTGGAATATCCAGCATATTCACATCAACCAACTGAGTCTATTCGCATTAAAGGAACCTTGGAGTCGAACGCATGAACTTTCACGCAATCTTAGCATGCGAAACACTTTGATCAAGAGAGAATAGAGTGACCGTTGGACATTTTATTCTGTGCTGGCGTTGTCATAAAACACACATCAACAAGACGTCCGGAGTAAAGAGAAATAAACCTTAGCAATTTTTATTATTTTTCTCAAAATAATAAAAAATTAAAAGTACCCCTTCATCCGGATACACAAGAAAATGATGAGTTCTGAAGAGAATTTTCTTCTAGGTATTGAACGCTTTCGATTGCGAGATGGCTTGAACTTATTCCACACCTTGCTCGCATCATTTCGATGGATATTTTTGCCCAGTGTCTATTTTGATAAAATTCCTAAGGTGAATTTGAAGAATTTCTCTAAAGCAAACAAATAAAGTGAGTGAATTTACTAAAACGTTTCGCTAGAAGATTGAACTAGATAATTTTTGCCAAGGCAAGGATGAGATAAAATGACTTAGCCAGGTAAATTCGAAATTGTTCAAGGAAGTGAGTGATTTAATATTTTAAAGGAAACAATATGATGTAGTAGTGCCTCGAGCAGAGTGTGATCGGGATGAGGTCGTTCCAGAAAACTACGTGATCACAACTATGGAACTTGGCCGCCCTACTGGAGCACAGGTAGTTGAGGAGTGTGATAACTCCTATCGAGCACTCAAGGATAGATTGTCTTATGTTGAGGGCAAGTACAAGAAATTGAAGGTAGAGCACAAGACACTGATTGGCTACGTGCAACACTTGTCCCGTCCTTGTGGGCAAGAGAATCCGGCAATTGAGCTTCCAGCTGAATTTTCCTGGGAATCAATCAGTGGGTTAGAAGATTTGAAGAGAATGGCACAACAGGCAGACAAATGGGTTGCCGACATTCGTGTTGAAATAGGAAAGTTTATGGAGGACCTTGCACATGCCTATCGGCAAGCCTCTGATATTATGGCAAGGATGGATGCAGTTAGCCATGCTTGGGGTGAGGCCCCTATCTATCAGACGAGAGTTGTTCTCCGTTTAGGGGCTTTGATGAGCATACCTCTACAGGTTTTGGTTGAGGGAGGTGTAATTCAGCAGGGGGATAGGTACGACTTCGCCGGATGGTACTCTTCAGTAGTCATAGGCTGAGGATTCTACGATGCATCACAGACAGATTCTGTCAGGGTCAGAAAGGCCATGACAAATATCTTGGATGGAGTTCTCAACACATTGGAGGCAATATTTGCCAGGAGGTTGACTTTTGAAGAGGTAACTGCAGATGGATTGAAGAATAGATTAACGTCATTCTTTTCTGAGGTGAAGACCTTCACACAGGATGACTTCGAGAACACTTCTACGTTTTCCAGTATCATACAAAACACCCAGGACGCCCTTGTTGCCTGGAAGAAATCTTGTGCCCGACATGGGCAAACAGTTACAGTTTTAGAGTTTCAGTTGGATCACATTCCTCCCATTTCGGATCAGGAAGTGGAGGCAATATTGGTCAGGTTCATCAGATTTGCAGTCAGCGAGAAGGAGAAGGGAAACGCCCTTTTGGACAATGACTTTCTGGAAGGAGATGACGTGCATTGATGGTGGATAGTGGTTCATTGATGAGGAGTGGAGGGCGCATTCATTGCCCCACTCCTCTCAGTGGCGGTTTTTAGGGCTAAAACCCTAATCAGGGCTTAGGTGGCCCAATCTGAGCCTTCCATTGTATTTCAATCTAAGCCGTTCGCTGGACTGGGCTAGATATAAAAGGGGTATCCCCCCTCATTTGTAAAATATATAGAATTAGAATCAGAGTTAGACAGAAATCAAAGATAGAGTTGAGCTAGATAGAAGTTAAAGTAGAGCTAGGAGCTAGCTTAGTTTGGAAAGGAAAGAAAGACTTTCCCTTTGAAAGCTTTGTAAAAGATTGTTGTGTAAGACTCATAATCTAAGGATTTTCATTGATTGGTGATTTTATCTTGCATTGTGGGCAGTTGATGAGATCTTTTCGTCTTTCCAATTCAAGTAGAGTAGATTAAAGTAGACTTTATTTTATGCAAGTAGTGTTAATTGTGGAATGTGGCGTTGGTTTGAGCAAATCTTCCTGTATCCATACCACTAGCGGGCTTGCTGACGGTAAGCTTGCCCCTGCGTGGTCAACTGGAATCTCAACACCTAACTTCGGTTGTGATTTGTGTGCCCACTTGCTTCATTGTGAAGGGGTGCGCATGTTGAATCTCAATTTGAACATCTTACCCATCCTTTGAAGATTGCACCAGCTTTGTCAGAGTTGTCCGAAGAGGAGACGAAACAAAGTTTGGTTTGAAGATTGTTAAAGCTAGTCCTTGCATTCCACCCTTAGAGATAGATTGTAGAATTCCTATCCCTATCTCCTTTAAATTAAGTATTTCCCGGTCCGTTCAAATACCAGAGCATCATAGCCAAAACCTTTCGTCTGCTTGAGTAAAAAAATCGAACAATTACGTAAGTTCCCTTGGAATACCCAGCATATTCACATCAACCAACTGAGTCTATTCGTGATAAAAAGAACCTTGGAGTTGAATGCATGAACTTTCACGCAATCTTAGCATGCGAGATACTTTGATCAAGAGAGAATAGAGTGATCGTTGGACATTTTATTCTGTGTTGGTGTTGTCATAAAACACACGTCAACAGGAGGCATGGAACAAATTTGTCGAGAAGGTTTAGAAACATTCAAGGAAACACAAGTAGCAGGTGTAAAGCTAGATGAATTTAAGACAATATGTGGAATCTCTCTCTCAATCTATGACAAATGAGATTTTGTGATTAGACACGGTGGAGAAACGGTGAGTTATGGAGACCTAATATTCTGGTTCCGCTAAATTTAACTATAATAAAGCAGAAGAAACTTTCATGTAAGAAGCTAATATGTTGTAGTTTATTATTAAAAAAGAAATGGTTTTCTTTCTAGAGGACTTATGATTTGTTGGGATGCATTAAGTAATATGCATAGGGTAAATATGGTAAAATTAATCTTGATTATTCCATTTGAATTTTGGATGGATGAATTATGTGATACAGATCTTTATTAAACCAATAAATTTGTTCTTACATTGGTTATAAAATTACCTCAATATATCTAAGAGGGTTGTTACATGTATGTGGTGTACATAATTATAAAAAGTCCCACCTTACTCACTTTGGCCTCATAAGTGAGTCTCAACATGATTGATAATAAAGGGTTAAGGTCCATAGTAAATCACTAGACTTGATTAAACGAGATACTAAACTAATACTTATGTGTAAGACACATCAAATACCCTCATCTTGATAATAACACTAGCAAATATTAATGTCACATATATGGATATAGGGAAGTTACAAGTCATGATTTGACAATATACAAATTGCTCAAACTCTAGGAATCAAAATCTATCTAATCTCTTTATTATGGAATCTCTAAGTTGTTCCTAACAACATCAAGATAGTGACCATGGGCCATGACATTGATTTGTAAGCACCATATTACTCCAAACTTAGATGAAGTTATATGCTAAGCAACCACACCTATATCAAGCACTGCTTCCAAATCTATTAGGTGTGTGCTAGATGTATAGATGATCATGCTTAAAGCTAAGTCATAACTAGGGTATTATGTTTCTTGATGTTCAAGGATTTTTATGTGCCTTGTAGATAGGATGATATCCATCAACCTTTTTAAATATGAGAACCTTGATATGGGAATGATCATGTAAAGAAAACTGGAAGGTTAAGAACACTATTTGTAAAATTATTATTGGGTTTATATTTTGTTCCAATAGATATAGAGTTGCCGAGTTTCTTAAGTAGGATTTTAATCCCCACAAATGTAGTCTCCTGTATGTTCTAGCTAATCTAGCTAAAGTTTAAATACTTATAGAGTGTAAAGACAATAATTATGCATCCATGACCATTCTCAAGCATGGCATTACTTTAATAGATTCTTGGCTGATGACATATTTCTTAATATGAGGTACTTAACCTATATATTGGGTCTTAATCATCTAAAAAGATTATAGCCAATAGTGGCATAAGATGTTTGTGTAACCATAATGTTATTAGTCCATGGTTAATAAAAGTGTCTTGAACCATTTAGGAAATTCTATTGTAAAGGCAATATGAGTGACATGTTCCTTTAATGTGATTTTTTGCTCTCTGCTTAATGCAAAACTAAGACATGCTATAAAAGTCTGGAATGGTATTTGGGGTATTAAGGTAAAGGTTTAATTTGAATAGAAAATATCTATTGACCCCTAGAGTATAAGAAAGTGAATATTGAACTATTTGAGTATTCTCATATATGGTCGTGTTTCGTACCATCTTCATACAATAATATAAATGGTATAGTATGGTCCATTTGCCTCCATCTTCATACAATGATATAAATGGTATAGTATGGCCCATTTGCCTCCAGTATGTCTCGGACATTGGTCATGGGTAGATTGAGTATGTAATTATTGTGGTATGTATCTTGAGGTCTAGAAGGATGTTTTATATGTTCAGGAATGAACTGGTAAGAGCTTTCTTTGTATTAACAGAAAAAAAAAGATTACAATATGTTGTACCCAAACCGAAATTTTTGCTTCATTAAAGCATTTTGCTTAAAATGGTCTAAACCTTGTAAAAGTGGGGTCAAAACTCAATTTTCGGGCAAATAAAGTATGGGCTTTTAGTCAGTGTGATGCCAGGAAGATACTGGCAAAATTTGAAAATTTTGAAAATTAGGGTTTTTGAAATCTATTTTTAGCCCGAAACCCTAAAAAATAGGAACTTGTCAGAATTGGATGAAATTAATTTTGATTGGCTTATTTCACATCACAATCACAGTGGTGAAGTCAGTTTCAGTTAAAAGTCAGTTTAAGGCTGGTGGGTAGTTTTCACTTTTTTAGGAGAAAAGTTAGGATCTTCGGGGTCATCAATGGCAGTTGGCCAGTACCAGGTGTCAATATCTAAGCCTGAAACTCAAAGAGGAACGCTCTACGATAAAAGATGTTGGAAATAATGCTTTTTGATGGAGGGGATTTTCAGATTGGCAAAAAGTGCTAAAATATTCTAAGTCTGAGAACTTTTCACTATGTAACGTAGTAGACACTTGCGCAATCAACGTGCAAATCAACTTTATAGTGTCCGTACATGTGAAAATGATGAAGTATAGTCATCCACACACCTCAGCAGTCACAACGCTTCGACATGGTCAACAGCAGGGATGGATACAGCGTTTGCAAAGCATAAAATGGTGAAAATCAATGAATTCAAAACAAATCCGCTCCCCTGTAGCCTAGGGGCGCCCTTCCTTTTGAAGGTCAAGATTGGAGGGTTTTGGATTAAGAACACATTCATTATGTTCAGTTTTCAGTCGGCTTTCCGATTAGCCATGAAGCAAGATTATCCGAGTTACAGAACTCCGGCAAACGAAGACAGAAGCAGAGGTTACGAAGAGTGTTTTCATCAAGGAGGCAGTCTAGAGATGCAAATCCGCTCCCTTCTAGCCCAAGGGCGATTTTCTTTTTGAAGGCCCAGATCTAGATGCATGTGTGTTTTGATGGTTTCAGCCTTTGCAGAATTAGTTTAGCTTTTCAACGAGCTATCAAGCGAAAGCGTATCCAGTACAGAAATCCGGTTATCGGCGGTGGAACTGGAAATTGCAAGCAAGATACATGTCAGATGAAGTTTTGTAGAATGCAAATCCGCTCCCCTGTAGCCCAGGGGCGATCCTGAATAAGACCTGTTTGATGGATGAATTTGCAATTGAGGTCTTCCTGAGATCTCTTCCAGCTCAGTCCAGCTTTGCAGTGTATCCGTTCACAAGACGATCCGATATTCTGAGTAACTGTGACAGAGGTCCTACCGAGCATGTAAAACAGAGGATGGTGAAGCGTAGCTACACAAAGCTGCACAGCTGTAGGCTAGGGGCGATTCTCCTTTAGGCCTGCCAGACGGGGTTATTTGCAATTACAGTCTTCACAAGACTTGTGTGCAATTACTCAAGCTATCCAACGAGTCTAGCCGACAGCCTCCGGGATTTGGCGAATGCTCGTACGTGCGAGGTCAAGATGATAATGCTGTGAAGAAGAGCTGATTGAAGGCAGTTCAAAAAACGACTAAGTGTAAGAATGTTATTTTCTTTGAAAAAGGCGATTTTCTTTTAGAGGCCTTAAAAGCAATTTTCTGGCTTCGTCGTCTCCAAGAACATCTCTTGCAAGTTGACCAAACTATACAGCAAGACAGACGGCACGCGTATCGGAACATTCCAGTTCCCGGTATCAAGGGTCAAAGTATGGTGTTCAGTTGAAAATCACACTTTTGTCAAAATGGTGTTTGAGCTATCACAGAATAGGGGCGCTCATGCTTTTGGGGTTCTTAATACAATTTTCAGATCCCTCACATACAGTCATTGGATGCAGGATACTTCTAGTCATGCAATGAATCCATTATTCAGTCAGTGGAGTTCATTATTCATTGTCAGCGGCAGTTTGAAACATCAGAAGGCAAAACTAAGAAATGGCTAAGTCTGGAGTCAAAACATCAATTTAATCAGAGGCGCCTTATTTTCTAAGGTATCAGATGAGCTCCATAGCAGTTGTTGCTCCCAGCAGACATTTCATCCTTGTCATACAAGCTTCGCGGTGGATATCTCAGCACAGTCGCAGGCTCAGTCAGTCAGCCAGAAATCAGAGCTGAACATGGTCAGTTGTAACTTTGCAGTCAGCTACAAAATAGGAGATTCTTAAAAATCTCATAACTCTTGCAAATGGAAGCCTAAAAGATCAAAATTTGACTTTTTGGAATCAGGGAAGTGTGTTGAACACAACAAGATGCTATTTTTGGCAAAAAAAAAATAAAAAAAATATTTTTGCATGCAGAGCATTGAAAAGTGACGAATTTCTTCAAAGACAGATATTGGCGTCATTTTTAGTTTTTTGCATGTGTTAAAAATTAAGATATTATTTTTAGTCTGAAGACTCAGAGACAGTGGCAGTTCAACTGGAGAGAAGCCAATCGATTTTCCTTTTTCTAATTAGGGTTACATTATGCATGCATGATGGTACGAATTGTTTATTTAAACAAGCATGGCGCCTTTCATCATTCACACAGCTTTGAAAGTTCGAATTTCTTCGAAGAGATTGGCGAATTTTCATCAAAGGATCAAGTTCGAAGGTGGTAAAATATTCTTTTGCAGGTACAAGTTCAGATTCAGCATCAGATTCAAGGCAGAGTGGCGATTTTGACAGAAGAAGATAATAATTAAATAAAAAAATTTAAAAAAAATATCTTTCTTCTTCTCTATATTTCTTCCATCTTCTCGTCTTAAATTCTCTTGCATGTTCGAAGTGTTGGCAGATTTTGGCAAAACAAAATATCTGGGTTGATTCAGAAGAGCTTTCTCAGCAAAACCCATGTGCCAGAATTTTTCAGGAAAATTTGTTCCAGAACATCTGTTCTTGAAGCTTTAATTTTCTCAACCGAAATTCCTTTGCATGGTGGAGTAGAAGTCGATATTTTTCGAATCTAACGTTGTGGGTTGTCTTAGAAATATCTTCTGGAGAAAACCCATATCTCAGATTTTCTCGGGAAAAAATGTCCTCACAGCCCCTCAGATCTCAACTGAAAACCTTTTGCATGCGGGCCTAAATCACATTTTTCCGAATTTCTGACGTTGTAGGCCATCTTAGAATTTGATTATGCACAAAACCCACGTCTCAGAATATTTTGTGAAAATTGCCCTTCGACAGGCTATTTTTAGCCTTATCTAGAGTGATTTTTGGTTTTCCGGAGAAGTTGTCAGAAAGTAGCTGTGTTCACAGTCAACAGGCGAGTTTTTCCGGATGCAGTTCACACAAATCGAATTCAAGACGATGTCAGTCTTAATTCATGATTTCATCAGAAAAGCTGACATTGATTTGTATCAAGCGCATCAGAAAGGTTGACAAGCGTAGTCACTCAAGTCCACATGGTTTTATGCCTCGTATAGCTGATTGTCTTCCAAGGCCAGTTTAGAGGGTTGATAAGCATGAAAAACATGAGAAACATCAAGCTGCAGAAGAAATAGTGGCCATCACTTCAGTTTACAGAGCCGCCAGAGTTACCAACCAATGAAGGGCCAGTTTAAGTATGCAGAGGTTTTCGGTTTTGCTTGAGTTACTAACTAGCAGTTGATTGACAGTTGAGACATGTGATGACCTCTAGATGGTGATGCAGTTACTAACCTCGTGGAGGGGTTACTTGCTCGAGATCAGGGTCAGTGAACTTCAGTTCAAGGCATCCCACCTTTTCCAAGATAGACATTAGACACAGGAGTTAAACTCGAGGCTTCTTTCCGAGTTAACTTGCTGTTATACATTGCATGCATGTCTTTCTTGGAAACATCTACATACACTTGGAGATTAGATTAGATTTTTCAGTTGACTGATGATAGCATTCCAGTTGACTTGCTTTCAATAAGGACGTGCATGTTGCACCTTGTCCATTTAGATTAGATGTTTCAGTTAACTGATGATAGTTTCCCAGTTAACTGTATAGTTTCATTCAATTAGGGTTTAGGAATAAGATCTTGCATGTCTTGCAAGACTGTAGTTGACTCAAGGTGATTTTAGGGTTGCCTACACCTTGATGTCTATAAATAAGAGCTTTCAGCTCATTTGTAATTAGCTTTTCCTGGTGATAGAGAATTGCTGCGTTGTCGGCAACATGCCTATTCTCAAGATTGGTTCACCCTTGTAAATTAGAACTTTTGCTTGATAGCATACATGCTGCGCCTACCTTGCCTGTAGTATTGCTATTATTGTATCTGTTCAAAGAGTAATTGCTGTTATAATAAATTGCTGCGCCTACCTTGCCTTCATGTTATTGTCATAGTGTTTATTCGATCTTAGTTAAATGGGGTTGCTGGTTTGATCGTTATTGCATGCGTGTTGCGTCTATACAATCTACTGTCCCAGTTGCTTACCTTTTGTTTTGTTTATTATAAGCCTATTCAGAAGAGCAAATAGTTGCGCCTACCTTGCCTTCATGTTGCGAAACTGTACTTAAAGCTTATCGTTTGATGTGTGTGATAGTAGACTCATTCAGCCAAGCAAATAGTTGCGCCTACCTTGCCTTCATGTTGTGAAGCTGTACCAGGTTTACCGTTCATTTGTTTGTTTTAATAAACTTCTTCCCGGATTAGCAAATAGTTGCGCCTACCTTGCCTTCATGTTGTGAGCCCGCACCTGAAGTTTATCGTACAATACATTCCTGCTCCATTTCCTCATGCTCTGTTTCTTGAGGAAATTGGATAGATATTAAAGAAGTTAGCTTAGTTGTAGTTACATGATCTGCGAAACCAGAAAATACTTAGCTGCAACGTTCTAGGTTTTCTTAACCTTGTGCCTCTACCAGCTGAGAACAAAAAGATAGGACATTAGTTTAGTTTTCTATTTCATGCATTCCAGCACAACGAGGGAGCTTCCCCTCCTAATTTGAAGAGCACTCATTACGTAGTGTGCATAGCTGTCCGTACGAACTCACACTCCAGAGGTGTTAGTTCTTACGCCAACACAATAAATAGAAATGGAAATTTACTATAGATATTAATTATCTACCTAAACTAAATAAATACAATGATATTGACCATTAACAATAGGAATATATATAATATTCTAACACCCTCCCTTAATGGTCAATCGGTCAAAAACACCAAGTTGCCCCCTGAATTTGACAAACTTATCCGGGCTCAGAGACTTGGTGAGAATATCTGCAGTTTGATTCGCTGTTGGAACATACTGCAACTGAACTGATCCGTCTTCTACCAGCTTGCGGATGTAGTGACAATGAAGCTCGACATGCTTGGTATGTTCATGGAAGACTGGATTTTTGGCTAGTTTGAGCACCCCTTGATTATCAATATACAAGGGAGGAGGTCTTGCTTGTGACATGTGCATGTCAGAAAGAATTTTGCGGAGCCAAACTGCCTCACATGCAGCCTTAACTGTTCCTTGATATTCTGCTTCAGTCGAGGAAAGAGCCACTGTCTGCTGCTTCTTGCTGGTCCATGTTACAGCACCGGTACCCAAACTGAATACATATCTAGAAGTAGATTTTCGGTCATCCACTGAACCTGCCCAATCTGAATCTGTATAACCAATCAGTTTTGGATCCTTGCATCTAACATATAGAATGCCATAATTTGAAGTGCCCTTAACATATCTCAACACTCGCTTCGCTGCAATCCAATGATCAACTTTGGGAGCTGTCATGAAGCAAGAAATGTAGCTCACTGCAAAACTGATGTCAAGTCTAGTGGCAGTGAGGTAGATGAGACTGCCCACTAGTTGCCTGAATGTCGTTTCATCAATTGGAGGTGAATCGGAGTTGGCTGATAACTTCAACCCCTTCTCCAGAGGTGTGGAGGCAGGTTTGCAATCCTGCATCCGAAACTTGTCAAGCAAACTCTGAGCGTATTTAGACTGAGAGATAAAGATACCACCAGGGGTCTGCCAGACTTCAATACCCAAACAATAATGGAGAAGCCCCAGATCTGTCATTTCAAAAGCCTGACACAAATCTTGTTTGATTGCTTCAATCAAATGTGCGGAACTGCCAGTAATGATCAAGTCATCAACATAGACAACAAGAAAGAGAATATCATCACCAAAGTGTTTGACATACAAATTACTGTCAGAAGGACTGCGCTGAAAACCATGATCAAGCAAGTATTGATCAATCTTGATGTACCATGCACGAGGAGCTTGTTTCAAGCCATAGAGTGCTTTCATGAGCCTACAAACCTAATGTTCTTTTCCGGCAACCTTGAAACCAGGAGGCTGCGTCATGTAGACTTCTTCCTGCAACTCACCATTGAGAAAGGCACTCTTGACATCCATCTGATGAATTGTCCATCCGAATTGGGCTGCAATCGCGAGAAGAAGACGAATTGTGCTCATCTTGGCAGTAGGAGCAAAAGTCTCCTCGTAGTCAATGCCCTCCCGCTGTGTGAAGCTCCAAGCAACTAATCTGGCCTTGTATTTATCCAAAGTGCCATTTGCATGATACTTGACCTTATAAACCCATTTGTAGCTGATAGGTTTCTTCCTAGGAGGAAGATCAGAAAGAACCCAAGTGTGATTCTTCAGAAGACTATGGTATTCTGTCTCCATAGCCTTTTCCCACTCTGGAATTCCTTTAGCCTTTGAATATGTTTGAGGCTCATAGAGGCTATGTATATTGGCCATAAGAGCAAAGTTGACTGTGTTTTGTTGCTTGCTCTTTCTACGAGCTGATCTACCCTCAATGAGTTCATCATTATGAAGATCTCCGATAGTCTTGAGCCACCACTTAGGCTGACGAGTAGAAGTACCAACATCTAGAGTAGGAGAAACATCTTTTGGGAGTTCTGGAACAAAGTCATCTGGATATGAATCTTGAGGAAAATCAGGTGGTGCTATTTCATGATTGGTAGACTACTCATCTTTAGATTTAGAATGCTCTGAAGCCCTCCCATCAGGGGAACCAAGAGGAAGACGAACACCATCATCGGTAACCTGCATAGGTTGATTCTCAGGGGTGGTAGTAGGAACAAGTGGACCAGTAGTCTCATCAATCACAACATCACGACTGAATATGAGACGATCTGTCTCCACCTCAATTAGCCTGTATGCCTTGTGATTGTAGCTATAACCAGTAAACATAAGTTTCTGGCTCTTGGAGTCCAACTTGGCACGTTTGGCTTCTGGAATCCATACATGAGCTGTAGAACTAAAGACTTTCAGATGGCCCACTTTAGGCTTACGTCCAGATCAGGCTTCTTCTAGAGTCAGCTTTTTAACGGCCTGTGTAGGTAATCGATTCAGGAGGTAGACTGCAGTATAAATTGCTTCAGTCTAGTATTTCTTGGGGACATTTCTGTACTCCATCATAGAACGATCCATTTCAGTAATGGTGCGATTCCTATGTTCAACGAGACCATTCTGCTGAGGGGTGTATGGTGTGGTGAGTTGGCGTTTAATGCCGTGTTGAGCACAAAAAGTGGAGAAGTCAATTGAACAAAACTCCGCCCCCATTATCTGACCTTAGAGTACCAATGTGAGAAGCTGATTCCTTCTCAACTAAGGCCTTATATTGCTGAAATGTACTGAACACATCTGATTTATTTTTCAAAAAATACACCCACATTTTTCGATTGAAATCATCAACAAATAATAAGTACCTGGACCCAGTAACAGATGGAGTGTTCATTGTTCCACATACATCAGCGTGAACCAATTGCAGTACCTTGGAGGCTTGCCAAGAATCACCATCCGAGAATGGTGTCCGATGCTGCTTCCTAGCTTGACAGGCTCCACAAACTCCATGATTTTGAGTTTGGATCTCAAGTAGACCAGCAACCAAATCCTCTCGAGACAGTTGAGAGAGATAGTGCACATTTAAGTGCCCATAACGTTGATGCCAAAGTTTGCTGATGGAAGTACTCCTGGCTGCCAGAGCGTGCTCTTGGGAATCACCGGAATCAACAAGTCTATACAAACCATGATCCTCAAGTCCCATAGCAATCGTAGTACGTGTCTCCTTATCAACAATGCTGTAGGTGGACGAACTGAAAATAACATCCAACTTGGGAGAATTCTTCATGATCTGGTTGACGGAGAGAAGATTATGTTCCATGCCTGGAACATAGTAGACATTAAGAAAAAGTAAATTTCTTCCTCCAGAATGAATTTGAACATTGCCCTTACCAAGATCTGTGTACTCTTCGTTGCCTCCGAAGATCACTGAATCAGTGAAGGGTTCATAATTGGTGAACCAATCCCGATGATGAGTAAAATGCCGAGAAGCCCCTGAATCAATATACCAGGCAGAAGATTGGACTGGATCTGTAGTTCTCTTGGCCATAAAAGAATAAAATGCAGACTCTTTCTGCTCAGTGTGCTTTGTGACATGTGCCTTTTGTTGAGACCCTCCCTGCTTCTGTTGTTCATAAGCCATCCGAATTCGACAATCAACCTTTATGTGACCATATTTATGGCAATAATTGCATTGAACGTTCTTTTTCTTCTTGCTGTCTTGAGAAGAACCAGAGCCTTTCGGCTGAGAAGATTGAGTCTTCCCTTTGTTCTTAGCAGAAGATTTGGTAGAGAACGCTTGGTCCGTGGAGGTGGAACTGGTACTGCTTCCAAACTGCTATCGCCATCGATCTTGCTGCAAGAGCTTGTTGCAAAGGTCTTCAAATTTGAGATCAACATTGGTGGAGGTGATATGCAATGTCTCGATGAAATGTTCATATGAACGTGGAAGACTCTTCAGAGTAATGATGATCATGTGTTCTTCCTCCATTGTTCGACCAATCGCCTCCAACTGATCACGAATGTCCTTAATCTTTGTCAGATGTTCTTGTAAGGACATTTTCTCATCCATCATGATGGAAAAAAGCATGTTCTTGAGAAAGAACGCTTTGCTCTTGTCAGAGGTTCCATGAAGGGCCTTCAAATGATCCCAGATTTCTAGAGCAGTTTTGCCAGACGGTACTTGAGGTAGTTGCTCATCTGTGACTGAGAGTTTGATGAGTATGACGGCTTCTTGGTTGCGTTCATCCCATTTGTCCTAGTCCTTTCCGACTATAGTGAGACGAGTTGAGTTGCCCAAAATGATCTGATTGAGGCAACGATATTCGAAGATCGTAAGCATGCGCTGCTTCCAGGTGTTGTAATTCTTCCCGTTAAACTTCTGGCTGCTTTTGAGCATGATATTTGTCAGAGATGCAATCACGTACATTGAGGTCAAATTGGTAAAGGCAAAATGAAAACATAAACTGCACAAATTCAAAGCAGAAACCCTAACACGAATTTCGAGGCACTTTGAAGACAAAACCCAGAAGATTTGAAGAGTACCTAGAAAATGATGTTAAAAACCAAGAAAATTTTCTAAATACCTAGAAAATTTCCTTAGCACCCAGTTGCACAAATTTTGAGGCACACAAATCGAGACACCCAGAAAAAACTAACAGCGACCCAGTTGAGATCTTGAAAAACCCAAAAATAATCTGCAATTAATTTTTTTTTTCTGACCTCAAACAAAGGAGATATTTTCGAAACCCTAGTCGGTTTGGAGAAATTGTAGAAAATGGCGAAAATCACGTCCAAAATAAACCAAAAAAATCGCCAAACACAGAATTTCTTAAAAAACGAGGGCCAGAAAAATACAGGCCATGGGAATGAGGACGTTGCTCAAAAAATAGAGGAAAAACGCGACCATAAAAAACACAAAATCGCCTAAAAATATCTGAAAAACGTGTTTGATCTGAGCTGAAAAATTGCGACCAAGAGGAGAGAAAAAATGCGTCCAATCAGAACAGAAACGCTGGTCAAAGGTGGCATAAAAAACGCAACCACTAAACCTCAAATACGCGGCCAAAAGTCTGCATAAAAATGCGACTTCGAACTCAAAAAAAATGCACCCAGAAAAGAAAAAAACGCGAGCAAAAACAAACGCGCTTTTTGGACGCGATTTTCAGATGCCCAACCAAGGTTGTGCCCAGAAGACGAGCCCAATAGAGGTCGCGCGGCTAGCAGAGAATGTAGGCAAAGAAGATGCGTGTTTAGAAAATCAGCGGTAGGAGGGTCACGATTTTAGTGAGAGATGCTCACGAAAATAAAAAACATAAGCCCTTAATCTTCTTAGTAAACAAGACTTGCGATTTTCAGCCAAAGAGCCACGAAATTCTCGAAGTCTCACATGAATTTTTTTCTCACGAATTACAGACTTATAAAAACGCCCAGAAACCCTAGCCGCTCTGATACCATGTTCAAGAATGAATTGGTAATAGCTTTCTTCGTATTAACAGAAAAAAGAAGATTACAATATATAGAAATGGAAATTTACTGTAGATATTAATTATCTACCTACCAGATACTGTAGACAACAAATATCTACCTAAACTAAATAAATACAATGATATTGACCATTAACAATAGGAATATATATAATATTCTAACATTATATGATTATGATATTTTATTTTATAGAACCATATTGTGGGTGGGAAACCCCACCTAGACCCATGTTAGGCTTTTAGCATAACTGATGCATATTCAATGATATTTTGACCACTATTATTAAAGGATGTACACTCTTTACTACTAACCAATCCTTAGGCCGAGTCTAGATTGTATGGCAACCTATACTCATGCATGCTTGAATCTCCACGCTTGGAGAGAGATATATCATGGATAACAATATGCTTCTCAAAACATTATGAATCCTTATTCTCCTATGTAAGAGAATATTAAGAAGTGGACCCTATGTTGAAAACTATATGTTATTATCATTAGAATACCAAATGTGGCACAATATCCTTGATAAGAAATTGTAAGGGGTTCAGGGATGCTCGCATTGAACGAGAAATGATAACCATGGTAAGTTTTAAGTTGAGATTTTGTATGTGTGGATGGAAGTGTCGCGACCAATGCATAGGTATCCTTTGAGAGATGTGGTGAGGAGAACTACGTGTGACTTTGACACGTTTGGAAGCGGAAGTGTAGGCGGTCCTTGGGCGAAGGATGCCCTTGTGACTTCAAGTCTATAGGGGGAGGGCTTAGGGGGGGAAACTCCAAGGGTTGGGGTTGTTCCTAATTGGTTTGACCTTCTCTCTTTAGTAGGCCTCGGTTGAGGCGGAATGGGTGTCGGATGGGTATGAGCGAGTTAAGGTAATCTAATACTGTGTATTTAACACATAATATGCTTTTGTATAGTAAGCGAAGATTGACAACCTTATAATTAGTAATTGAATATATGTATAAGTTTGGCAAAGTCCATCTCGTATTGGTTCCATACGACTTTATGTGTTGTGAAAATCGACTCCATATCTAGAGGTCTTTATGTATAGGCCCGTGTATTTGTTGAATGTGATTGTGATTCATGTTGTGTTTGACCTGCCTAAGAGTAAACCTTCGGGATATTGAGCAGTGCCAGGCAGTCATTGGATTGTGCCAATGACCGATGTTTGGGCTACTGCTAGGGATTAATCAACATTCACCTAGTTCATGGAGGTGAATGTAGCAGGCTACCTTGGTTATGATATGGCCATAGCAATTGGATGGGTAGGGTCCCATCCGTGCGGGTAACGGTAATTCAAAGCTATTTGTGTATTGAGAGGGTTCATTGGTTGTCATTGGTAAGCACGAAAGTGACCGATGCCATTTTTGTTGCCCGAGATTGTGGAGAAGATAGTTGACAATACCACTAAGGTCACAAGGTGGTATATGTCGGGAGCTACTTCTTCCTGGGTAGACAAACTTGTCATTGATGGCCTATAGGCGATTGAGGTCGGAATCCACCGAGTTTGGTAAGTTCATTGCTTGAGGAAACCCTTGGGATGGTGGACGGATCCGCGGTGTAGTATGGGATGCACCAAATCCCCTCCCATTTGTCAGACTATATACTTAGCCTTGTGGGGTTGAAGATGGACCCGCGGTGTAGTATGGGATGCACCAAATCCTCTTCCCATTTGTCCATGGTGTAGAAGATCGGGAGAAAGGATAGGACCCATGGTGTAGTGTCCAATGCATCGATATTCTTTCTATCTGAGATGCATTATGAACATGTGCTAGCCATTGTGATGTGTTAGTCAGCCATTGTTATTATGTTATGTGATGTATGGTGGAGCTCGTCATTGTGTTTATGTCATGTATTATGGAGCTTGTCACCATGTATTTGTGATATATGCTGGAGCTAGTCGCTAATGTAATTGTGATGTGCGAGTGAGATAATAATTGTGTACTTGTGATGTACATATGAGCTAATCTCGTTGTACTTGTGATTTGTGTATGTTCCAATCACTGTATACTTGAGATCTGTGCATGAGACAATCATTGTTGCACTTGTGATCTATGTATGATCTAGTCATTGTTGCACTTGTGATCTGTGCATGATCTAGTTTCTATTGTACTTGTATTGTGTATGAGCTAATCAACTTGTGTATATGGGGGTATGCTCATGATGGTCATTGTGTATGATCTTTGGGATTATGGTATGATATGCTCCTTTTGAATATTGTGAATGTTTGTACACTAGTGCTTGGTAATGTTTGGTATGGACCCAACACTTAATGGCAAGATTATTATCATTATATTATAATTGACTATGTTGATAGCTTACATGTACTTAATTAATAGTTATGGCTTAAGGGTGAGATAATAGATCTCATACAAGAGGTGAGATTGAACTCCCTTTGTCATTGTGGGGAAAACTACGATGCCACTGATTCCCATGAGGAGATACGTAGGCAAGGTCATCACGACCCTCGAGGCTTAGGTTGTAGGTCTAGGAAAGACTTTGTCCTTGAGACCTTACCACAGGCTTGTGTGTGAGCATATAAGTGGTGATGTTGATTTATTGTCACCAGGATGATTGAAGAAATTTTGAATATAACATGCTAATCTAGTTGGTATACCTCAGTTGGTTATGTTGGTAGTAGTTGTGAATTGAAAAATGATTGTTTTAAAAAAAAATTGTTGTGCTTGAGATGGGGATTTTACATTGGTATTAGAGCAACCAGGTTCAAACACTAGGCTTGTGAGGCTCACTTGACTCTGGGTAAAGTATATCTTCTTACACTACCAACTAACCATAATGTTGTCCCTAATTTTTGACATGCAAAATTTAGAGATAACCCATCAAAATTTTGACATTTTTAGGCCTCAAGGCATGTATTACAAGACAATTGCAAGTTAGTAAATTGTTTGTAACTTGTAATCGGGTTTTAAAACCCCTATTGCAAGTAGATGGAAAGGATTTTTAATACTTTGTTTTTAACTTGTGTGAAATTGGGTTTTGAAGACTTCATTGCAAGTTGGGGGTCTTGAGGAGCTTAACGCAAGTTATGATTTAACTTGTAGTTAGGTCTAAGAAACCCGACTTCAAGTAAGTTACTTAAGTTTTATTTTAAAGTCACTTGTAATTGGGTCTTAAAGTCCCGACTTCAAGTGAGTTTGCTTTTAAAATGACTTGTAATCAGGCCTTAAAGATCCAATTTCAAGTATGAGTTTTTCACTTGCAAATACTTTTCCAAGTCCCGAATACATATATTTTGGTCACTTGTAATGTAAAGTTGTAGACCCAAAATTTTTGTACTTACCTTAACTTGTAATACATGCCTCAAAACCCGATTTCATTGAAAAGACAATGATGAATTTTTCATTAAGCCAGTAGCATGTATCCATACACTGAAATGTTCCCCTTAATTTTTTCTTGATTTTTTTAGTTCACATACAATGCAATCATGTACTCGTTAAGGTTAGCTCCAAATCAAAACGATGCTGAAATAAACTTTAACTGAGAATGCACCCTAAAACCACTTAAGGAGGAGGGGCGGACATATGGTTAGAGGATCCCTAGGATCTAATAACTCAATAACTGACTTGATTACAATTGAAATAGATATCTAAACTCAACACCAAGAATGTGCACACAAGATCCTTTAGAAGGCGAGGTGCTAACATATGGTGGAGTGCTAATTACAAAATTGAAAGAACACTTCTTCTGCTGAGCAGGCATCCACAAGCGGTGGGAATACTCCACTTATTCAGTGGGTGAGATTATTACAATTATTTTAAGGTGGCAAGCTAGCCATATAACCACACTTCCACTTGTACAGTGGGGGGTATACAAATCCTCACAACCACTTATTTCGTGGGGGGAATACAACATTAATTGAAGAAGCTTTATTAAACTCAACCACTCAATCGTGGGAGTATACCAAAAATTGTAGCAAAGTAAACAACTGCTGTTAGTACTACTAAACAACTTACAAACAAATGGCATACAACTGCAATACAACAAAGTTAGACTTCCAAAACATATGATAGTTAGAGTAACACTTCCTCTAACTCTTACAATGTTCAATGATATTGAATTGAAGCACGAACCAACAGTATAATGAAAATATGCAAATCTGATTAGAAACAACATTAACAGAAAATCAAACCAACAACTTGAATACTCACATAAATGGACGTATCTTTTACAAATCAACTCGGAAAACTCCCAAACCACAATCAGATGACAGCTAGGCGTCCAACTTCCAATGGAGACTCAAGCCAAACACATAAGACACCAGAAGGCATGAACTCCAATGCACATGCCAGGAAAGGTACGACCAAGCAAGAGGGCCGACCTTCCTCTTAAAATTAGATTCTTCACCAAAAATAGCCTCAAACTTGCAGGAAGGGGCGCCCTTCACAGTAGAACAACATGGGCCAGTACCCAGAATGATAGAAAAATCTGTGGCGAAGCAGTGATCAAAAATTCGCTTTAGCCATGAACCAATCAACAACTCAATAACAGGTTATACAACAACCTGTTAAATAACATCAGGAATAAGCTCCATCTGCACTCCAGTGTGAAGTACAGTCTCAAAGACCCACCTAGGAAGTCGTAGTTTCAAGCCTGAAGGATGGATTGAAAAATGCTAAGCTTCCCCTTAGCAAGGTTCTGAATTTCAAACCAACAGCATAACTTTACTTTCCAATTTCCAAAGATATGAATGAATGAGCAAGGCATCAATAAATAAGCTTCAATAGAGGAGATGAATCAACTGTAACTTCCAAACAAGAAACTTTCCAACTTCTCCAAGAGGCGTCCACTTCAAAAAGCATTTTGAAATATTTAAAACTCTTCATATTTCTCCCAAGTCGTCCCATTTAGAGGAATAATAAAACTTTAATAAAATATTAAAGTGCATTAATGAGGCATCCTCGTTCATGACCCCATTTTAAAAACAACTTAAAGTTCATTGACTAGGCATGGGGTACAACTGCAAAACATAAAAATTGACTAAGTCTGGAACTTGGTCGAAGGAGGAATAAAAGCCAAAGCCAAAACCAACGCCCAAATTGATTCTACCAGAAATAGAATGATGTTTTGAATTGGTGTTGCTAATAATGCCATTGCCACTGCCACAAATAGACTTACTAAAAATAGTAAGTTCACTTCAAACTCAACAGAAAACCAAACTGATCAATTTCATTGCCCAAAATAGAAATGTGAATTGCAGATGGTTGAGCTGCTGCTAGAATGATACTGCTATCAATGGACTTACCAAAAATAGAAAACTGCTATAAATAGTAAGTTTGCAAAGCTTCTCCTGAACATCAACTGAGCAGTAAACATGACTTACTATAAATAGTAAGTGTTTCCAAATGCCTTTTGAGCACAAACCGAGAAGCCAACATGACTTACTATAAATAGTAAGTGCCTGGAAAGGTTATTAGATAGAGATGCATGTTACACCATTCTAAACCTCTCTGAAAACCCAGAAAAACCCAGAAACCATTCTTGCATGCAAAGTGCTTGCCAAAATTGCATGTCATATTCTTAACATGCATGTTACCTCATTTTGAAGCTCTCCCAAAATCCATAAAACTCCACTAGACATGCATCAAAAACTCTCGCATGCAAGCCCTCAAAACTGCATCTGAAATCTCCTAAAAAATAGGAAACCCTAATTTTCCATTTTGCTTAGCCTACGAGTTTTTGGAAATAGGCTAAAACCTCAAGAAGAGTGTAGGGCTAAATTGGGAACATTACATACACCCAAAATTTGGCCTTTGTATGATAATTGAAACAACTTACCTGCAGTTCATGACTCAAGACCCAACTCTACTTGTGATGATCATTTACAAAACTGAAATACTATTGAGGATGACAGCTAAATATGATGTTCTATGTCAAGGGGCGGTTATATCAAGTTGTAGTACAAATTTATGAAGATGAAGATGGTCCTAGTGATGTCTAGAGAGCTAGGAAAGTGATAGCCATACAAGAAAGTGAATAAGTGACATAAATGTTTGATGGGCAATATAATGCTTTTAAGACAAAGATAGAATGATGCTTTTCCAATGAAAGCTAGAATGATCCAAGATGCAAGTCCCTGTTCCAATCCAAGATGCCTTCACCGAACTTGAATACTTCAAATCACGGAGTATCCTGTAGCAACATTAAGACCAACAAAGGATGATGTAAATAGAGTCGTGACTTCAGACACTTAGAATAGTTTCAATTATGTATTTGTAATTTCTTTTTGACAAATTACATGTAATGTCATAAGTTGTAATTGCAAGTAATCATATCACTTGCAAATATATAAATTGTAATTGCATGTAACCAAATTACAAGTCGAATCAAATTAGGACTGTAATTGGAATAAGTCAATTGTAGGTTGTTAGTTAGTTGTAGAAAAAGACTAAAGTTAGTTGGGATTCTCCCACCTTTTTTTCTCAACTCCTCACCTATATATAGAAGGGCGCTCTATGTAATTAGAGAGCCTTTGGTAATGCAACAAAATTCTGCCTATTTGTGTAGGCATTCTAAGACTTTGAGCTTAGATGTAAATCTGATTGCAATCAATAAAAGAGACAAATTGCTTCCAAACTTTGTGTTGGTACAATTGTGATGTGACGACATTTTTTGGATTTGATTATGAGTTTTGTGGTGTTATACAAGAGAGAGTTTAACTCAATCCTGCAGACTTTGAGCTGCAAATTGTGTTTAAAGTATAGTTAGATTTCTGGATTTGATCTTGCAGACTTTGAGCTGCTTATTGCATCTGGAATTAGTGTAAAATGCTCAAGCAAGGAGGTAATTTGTAGACTTTGTGGATTTGATCTTGTAGACTTTGAGCTGCTTATTGCATCTGGAATTAGTGTAAAATGCTCAAGCAAGGAGGTAATTTGTAGACTTTGTGCTGTTTTTATTTTCTATGCAAGCAAAAGTGGTTGATAGGAGAATGGAGTGTTGAAGACTTTGAGCTTCTCTTTCTATTTTCTTGTCCCGAGAGGCAACGAAAGACTTTGTGCTTTCATGGAAACTTTGCCTCTTACTATTCTTTTTATTTTTCCTTATATTTTTCTAAACTATATTCAAAAGATTGTTGTAAGAAAGAATCATGTATTTTGAAGTAAGAGAATACGACGAAAGAACACGTATTTTGAAAAGAAGAGAGTATGGTGAATGCAACGCCCTATAAGTTAGCTTAGTGTACATAATCCTAGGTTTTTGGTTTAATATTTATTGTTTTAAGTAATAGTAGATAGGGGGAGCCTTCCCTTAATTAGAAGAGTTTTATATCACGTGCTGTGATTGAAACCACAATTTTGTACGCTTTCCCAAGCATACAAATTTTTCAACCAACACATAACTAAGGTGTTCACTTAATATGTATGGTTTTGTTTTGAATTTCTTAAATGGACTTTTAAGCTTGGGAGAATGCATGGCTAGTGCTAACCAAGAGTACTTGGATGGGATTTCACACCTTGTCATGCAGTAATTGTCCTGGCATATTTAAAGCTAATTTTAAATAGGTGGTGTTGTGACCTTTTTCACACATCACCCCATTCAAATGGGGACCCCCTAATTTTTGCGTCATTCTGGTCTTTTGGCTTTGCCTCTCTCTCTCTCTCTCTAGTCTTTCCGTCCTTTCGGGGATGTCCCATCGTTTGGCCCAGGTTGAAATATTGATGATTAAGTCTGTGAAATTAGGGTTTTCTATCCTTCAGGCTTTTAAAGGTCAAACTAAGTTATCAAATTGAAATATGAGCTTAGTACTACGACCACAAAGTTGTCAGCAGAGTCCCACTGAATTTTCATTGAATTCTGACAACTTACTATTTATAGTAAGTACTCAATCGGAGACTGTTTCATCAGGATTTTGGAATTCTAACTATTCCATCACACTCAGGTAACATCAGGCTACTTGCACGTAAATTTTGAGCAAGATCATACAACTTGCTATTTTTGGCAGTTCAGGCTTCAAGAGCCATTTTCAAGGTTTACATGTGTGATTTTTCAATGCATGTTCGGAGATTACTTTCGGGTTCCTCAAAACTTTCGCAACGGTGTAACATGCAAATCGAGACGATCACTTTCAGAGTTCAGCCTTCGGGGGCTATTTTTAGGGTTTGCATGCAGAGTTTTTCAACGCATGTTCGGATATTCCTTCTTGGTTTTTCGAGGGCTTCGCAACAGTATGACATGCATGCAGAGAGGATCAAGTTTCGAGGACTTACTATTTTTGGCCAGTGCCCGCATGCAGACCGATTTTCTGGGTTTTTCTGGGTTTCTTGAGATCCCACAGGCAATAATACATGCAAAATCATCTGGCGGTGAATTGATCACTTTCCAGGACACTTACTATAAATAGCAGTTGCACTCTAGACACCCGACACTTCAGTTAAGCATACAGAACGACATGTAGAAGAAACAAAGTCAAACGGAGACCGTTCGGGATACATGCAAGTCAAACTAGGGTTTCCACTTTTGTAGGGGGTAAAATCCAAAAATGGTTAGAATAAAAGCACCCCACCGATATCAGCATCCTTAAAGCCACCTGCTGGCAAAATTTGAGTGAAATCAGAGAACTTACTCTTTTTAGTAAGTCGTCTCAGGGCCATACATAGCAGGTCTGCACCCGAGGTAGGTATGAACAGAGCACTCGAGTTATCAGGATCAGGCATAGCGAGTTTCAAGTCAAACGGAGCTACAAAAGTCAGGCAACTTTGGGACTTACTATAAATAGCAGGTGGCTATAAATGGCAGGTCAGAGCAAAGCACAGGCGAGGACAGGTTCACAAGGCGAAGAGTATCATATGGTGAAATTTTCAGGCAAAACGGAGCTGTGGAAGTCGAAAATCAAAGAACTTGCTAAATAAAGCCAGGGCTTGCTAAAAATAGAATGAGAAGGTGAAGGGCAGATAAAATGTAATCCTCTTTCGAAAGGGTTGCTGCAGTCATCAACAGAGTCTGGATGCAGAAGCCAAAGCCACCCTGCACTAAACTCCCGAAGCAGATAATTGCCAAAGACGTGAAACAAGAGTACTGCGGCTTGATAATGATGCTTAGTCGAATAAATGGGAGTGCGCAGGCCTACATCCTCGAGCCTTGGATGTTCTACTTCATCGAGATCATTTTGGAGGGAAAGGAGTGTGTTGATTGTGCAAGAATGATTAACGACAATATTGATGAACAGTTTAGGAGCCAAAGGAGGATGAAAACTTTTTATATGAGTTCATACGTGATATATATGTTGGCTAGGATAACCAAGTACCGAGGAATCACGTACAAGGAACCAATTGGCAGTGCACCTGACCAGTTCAAGATCCATGAGGCATGCACGCAGTTACATCTGACTAACCCTGCCAGCTACAAGCGGGCTAATGACGCATTCACAATGCACATCACGAGGACCCTTCAACAGAGAACGCATAAAAGAATATCAAAGGAGGCACAGGCATTGATAGAGGAATATGGATATTGGCTCATCCAATTTCCGAAATTCACATACATTAGGCTGCAGGGGTTCACTTCGTATCCACACCGGCTACCGAGGTACCCCACTGATTACATAGTAATGCTGGAAGTATCTAGGCAATTGATCGCCTATGATAGGATTTAGAAGAACAAGAAGAAGGGTGGACTTGACTTTCCTATCGACATGGGAAATTCCATCGAGCTGTGTCCCTCCTTGCAGGCAGCTCGAGAAGCAGAGGATGAGCTGCAATTCTTTCATCTCTCGTATCACACGGGAAGGTAGGATTTCGATCCTTACAGAAACATCCGACTGGTACAGAACGTTGAATACCGACACAAGGCCCACATTGAGGACTTTTGGGCAAATGCTGTTGATGAGGTTGAAATAAGGAAAAGGATGTTTACTAGGCTCTCCTTCAAGTTGATCAGGGAGTGTGAGGTCATTCCAGTTCCCGACCAGGTAGAGGAAGATGCCAACGTTATACAACCTGATTATGAGTCAGTGAGAGATACTCCGGTCCTGCCACCGGATTGGTCCGAGCCTGAGATCATGGACTTAGACACGCTCTCTATACCGGTGATGACTTTCACGAGGGCTTGGGTCGATAGGCACGTATGCAGACTCAAGAGCAGATCAATGACTCTTACTTACGACTTGATGGGTGACCAAAGGCCACTAACAGCGAGAAGAGGAAAACAGATTGCCCAAGCTACAAAGGCACGAGAGGAGACGCCGACCCAGCTGATACCGTTGAGCATGGAACAAGCATCACTCGCACACTTGCAAATTCAATCTTCGAGTTTGAGAGAAATTTCACTATTTGCCGATTAGAGGGTGAGATTGAATGAGGAGCGAGAATTGGGAGAGGTTGACCAGCCCAACATCCGAGTGTCAGATAGTGTCAGTACATCCAGGGGTGGTCAACAAGAAGAGGAGGAGGAAACAGTGGCCGATACCCGTTTCCAGCAGATGTTGGATACGGCATTGGAAGAGGAAGAAAACACAGAACAAGGGACCCAAGGGTCTGGGGATACTCAGCTCATGGAGACTGATGAGCCTGAGCAGAATAGTGTAAGAAGGGAGGAAGTATACGAGGTGGAGGCAACAAAAGAGCAGCCCGTAGTCACCTGCAATCCACAACAAACAGTGCCGGATTGGCTCACGGATAGAATGAGAAGAGAGCCTAAGGATGATACAGATCTAGCCATTGAGATGGAGGAGCTCCTTAGAAGGATTAGTGCACCTCCAGAAAAGAAGAGGGCCAGGAAGGTTTCGAAGATTTCGATTGACGAGTCAGGCTCTCGCACACTCCAGGTTGCTGTCCCAAGGGAGGAGTATGATCGAGCTGAGGAGAGGCTCGAGAACTATGTGATCCTCATCGTAGAGTTGGGTCGTCCTACGGGAGCCCAAATTGTTGAGGAGTTCGATAACTCCTATCAGGCGTTGAGAGACCAGTTGCTCCACACGGAGGGGAAATATAAGAAGTTAAAGAAGGAGCACAAAACCTTGATAGGATATGTGCAAAGTCTAGCACGACCAGGTGAACAGGCAGACCCAACAATATAACTCCCCCTAGAGCTTCCGAGGGAGTCAGTTATTGGCTTAGAGGACTTGAAGAAGATGGAGACGGAGGCAGACAAATGGGTTAGCCATGTTCGGGCTGAGACAAAGAAATTCATGGAGGACCTTGCCAATGCTTATCAGCAGGCCTCAAATATTTTGGCGCGCCTAGATCTGGTGGATCAGGCCTGGGGCGATACCCGCATCTATCAGACGAAGACTGTTCTTCGTCTAGGGGATTTGATGCATATACCTCTACAGACCTTGGTAGATGGAGGTGTAATTCAAGAGGGTGACAGGTATGATTTCACCAGTTGGAACTCCATGGTGGTCACGGGCCATGGGTTTCACGATGCGGCAAAGGCAGATTTGGCCAGAATCAGGAAGGCAATGGGCAACATCTTGGAGGGAATTCTTAATACGCTGGAGGCCATATTTGCTAGAAGGTTAGCTCTAGAGGAAATAAGTGCTAATAGCTTGAGAGACAAACTGGCTCCATTCTTCTCAGCTGCGAGGTCGCTTGTCTAGGATGACTTTGAGAATGTTTCCACTTTCTCCAGTATAATTCAGAATACCAAGGATGCCTTGGTGGTGTGGAGAAAGTCTTACACTCGGCACGGGCAAACGATAGCAGTCTTGGAATTTCAGCTCAACCATATTCCACCAATTTGGGTTCAGGAGGTTGAGGCAGTATTGGCTCGGTTGATCGAGTTTGCAGTCCGAGAACGAGATAGTGGGAACGCTTTGCTGGATGAGGATCTTCTGGAAGAAGATAGTGGGCATTAATTGCTTGTAGTGGGGAGTGGAGAATCTTTTGTGCATTTATTACCCACTCCCCTCAGTGGCGGTTTTTAGGGCAGAAACCCTAATTAGGGCATAGGTGGCTCTATCTAAGCCCTTTGTTGTAATTGAATCTGAGCCGTCCACTGAAATGGGCTAGCTATAAAAGGGGCATCCCCCCTCATTTGTAACATATAGAATTAGAATCAGATTGAGAATTGAATCAGAGCTAGAGAGTAGAAGGCATTTAGTTAGAAGTTAACTTATTTTGAAGAGGAAAGAAAAACTTTCCCTTTGAAAGTTTTTGTAAAAGGTTGTTGTAGAAGGCTCTCATAATATAAAGATTCTTCTTTGATTGGTGATTCCATCTTTCATTGTGGGCAGTTGACAAGGCCTTTTCGTCTTTTCAATTCTAGTAGATAGAGTAAAATAGACTTTCATTTCATGCAAGTAGTCGCAAGCTGTGGAGTGTGGTATTTAATTTGAGCAAGTCTTCTTTCGTCCATACCACTAGCAGGCTTGCTGACGTTGAGCCCGCCTTGCGTGGTCAATTGGAGTAATAGTACTTAACTTCGATTGTGATTTGTGTGTCCACTTGCATCGTTGTGATGGGGTGCATATGTTGAATCATAATTTGAATATTTTAATCATCCTTTGAAGATTGCACCGACTTTGTGGAGGTTGTCTAAAGGGAGGCAAAGCAAAGCCTGGTTCGAAGATTGCTCGGGTTGATCCCCCACATTCCACCTTTTTGGAAGTAGATTGTAGAGTCTCTCCCTTTATCTCCATTAAATTCAGCATTTTCAGGTTAGTTTAGAAGTCAGAGCATCACAGCTAAATCTTTCATTTGCTTCATGAGGTTGAACAATTACGTAAGTCCCCTTGGAATAACCAGCATATTCACATCAACCAACTGAGTCTATTCGCACTAAAAGGAACCTTGGAGTTGAACGCATGAACTTTCACGCAATCTTAGCATGCAGAACACTTTGATCAAGAGAGAATAGAGTGACCGATGGACAGTTTATTCTGTGTTGGTGTCGTCATAAAAAACACGTCAACAAAATTGGTGCTAAAAGGAGGGCTATTTTTATAGTGAAGCAAAAGGAAATATAAAAGTATAATGTACGAAGATGGTGCTACCTCATAGAGAAGTATTTCCGGTGTTGCAGCCAAATTTGGGATTCAACGATGATCAAGAAGATATTTTTTTAGGATTGAACAATCTCGCGTGGAGAACAAAGAAGAGTGTAGCTGAGTACATGCGAACAAGCTTTGTGTTGGAAGAAGAAGAAGAGAAAGCCATCCAAATCCAAGTTGCTATTGAAAGAGATTTGTTGAATCAAAGACAGCTACTCGCTCCCGTGCGTCGCCAGTAGAAGAAACAACTTCATCCTGGATCGCATCAGTTCATTCTCACCGGACAAGTTGAAGAGAATTTTGAGGTTTGCACCCAGTTCATCCAAGGAACTTATAGAGCTAGGGCTACCTACCAAAACAAGGAAGAAGAAAGGTACTCGATCAGACGGAGAGGCTCCCTCAAGCGAGGAAATTTTATCGAACGAGGAAGCTCAATCAAGTGAAGAAGCAGTGAGTGGTGAAGAAGTCTGAAGCTTATTCAGAACTCCGCCTAGCATTTCGAGGTTTGCCGAACAAGGACCAGCACGAGACATCACGCCAGTAGCTATCCAACAGTAGCAGCCAATTCAAGTCACAGCAGTTGTTCAACAACCAGCTCAAGTAGCTGTATATCGGCGAAGACAAGCAATGGCCCAGCCAGTTGCAAATGGTGCTACTTGGTTGGTTACCAACCCATCTCCGCTGGAGTTCGCTGACTATCACGACATGCCAAAGAATCCAGAGAGCTTTTGCTCCAAGTTCCACGTCCACGACATAAACCGCACTGTTGAGGATCACATCAAAATGTTTGAGGACCACCTACGCAATAGACAGATTGCATATGCAGATGTGGCATGCAGGTTGTTCCCTTATTCTTTGGGGGAAGAGGCCCATTATTGGTTCATACATTTACCAGTCGGTTCAATCAGAACATGGGAACAGATGAAGATGGCCTTCATCGGAAAATTTGGTATTCCTATCACCCTCGCGGAACTGTTTAGGTAGTTCGTAGAAGTAAGGAGACAAGCAAGGAGCCCATCCATGTCTTCAACAACAGATTTCAGAAAGCTCTCACAAGGTTGTGTGCTCCTTACACCATCGTGAATGCTCGAGAGAATTATTACGCCGCTTTGGATCCTTTAACTGCAATGTTTGTGAGAGAAGCTCACCCCGCTCCTGCCGATATGAACTTAGCCTATGCTAAGGCAATTGCAGTAAGTCAAAACATGGGACAAAATACAACTGGTCCCTCACTATACACTGGCTTAAGTTCTATGAGCGGTCAAATACAAACCTGGAATCAACAAATCCCAGCGTTAAATCCGGTTCCCCAACCAGCTTACCAGGCAACTGCGCCATCAAATCAGTTGGTTCTCCATCCCGGAGTACCTTTATCTCAAGCACTGGCAGCGCAGCCTGTTTACCTGCAGAACACAGTACCACCAACAAAGACTCAAGAGGAAAGATATGAGATAAAAGAGTTGGTGGAACAAGTGAAGAAGCTATCAACTGAGGTGACGTACCTCAGAAATCAAAATAATCAGATTCAAGCCATGCAAAGGAACAATCAAGCACATCAAGGTGCCAATCGAGGATATCAAAATAATCCTCCGAATCATCACCACGATACCCATCAAGGGTACAATCAGGAGAACAATCATGGGTATAGGAACAATAATCAAGGGTTCAAAAAGAGATCTTGGAATACAAGGCCTAATAATGGAGGTGTCCCTTCACCATTGGACAACTCGCCACCCCTTGAGAACCGTCCTGCGGATAGAGTATATTTGGCAGAGGCCGCATTATCAGGATGGTGTAGATTACACAATACTAGTCAGCATTCTGAGCTTCAATGCCATGAGTTTCAAGTGGCCGCTGACATTTTCAGAGGGGAAGTGAAAAACACAGAACCTGCGGAGAATCCTCTAGTGACAGGGTATGAAATAGTTCTAGCACCCCGATATGATCAGGCCTTGATCTTGGAAGACTTCAAGTTTCCACCCGAATTCCAGAGTTATACACCACCACCGGTAAATCAGAAGTTTCCACCAGCTTCGGCAAATGGTCCCGTGGGGACGCCAGAGGCTCAAGCGCCTTCAGAGGCTCATGCCATGTATGCATCACCCGAGGAGCCCCTAAGCAGAGACGGTTATAGTTTTCCGCCTCTTAACAATAGTGTCTTGGTGGAAGGAGTCAGAGAAGTGCAAACTCTCCAGACTGCCGGAAGTGGCCCCCCTAAAGTATATCAAAGGAGTTACCCGCAACGTGAACCGTTGACCTCGTCAACGCCTCCGAATAACTTCACAACACCTCCGCATCCCAATGCGAGCAACGTGCCAATTGTACCGAAGGACTCCCCAAAGTATAAACAACAGGGTGCCACACAAGCAAGAGCGAATGGGCCACAAATGCCTCAGCAACCTGTTTACCAAACTGAACGAGGACAAAAGGGGAATCCTCCTAGAGAAGATATAAGGAAATTAAGCTCCTATGTGTTGGAGGAATTCAAGAAGATAAAGGTCAGTTTACCACTCTATGAGTTGATGAAGGTTCAAGAAGTACGAGACACTCTTATGGGGACATTGACTGAAACTCCCACTACAAGAAGCCCTTCACAAGAGGCACCCAATGTGCCAAGAAATCCCCAAATTGTCATGCAGTTTCGTCTAGCATAGAACACAAACGTGGTGCAAAATGTGCCCCAAGCATCTTATAATTCATGGGAGGCAGAACAACAACCTCAAAACTTTGAAGGCATGGTATTGAATTCCGCAAGCACTCCTGGAAGGACTGAGGCTGAGAAAGGTCCTGTTGACGTGCTTTTTATGACAGCGCCAGCACAGAATAAAGTTGTCCAACGGTCACTCTATTCTCTCTTGATCAAAGTGTCCCACATGCTAAGATTGCTTGAAAGTTCATGTGTTCGACTCCAAGGTTCCTTTTATCGCGAATAGACTCAGTTGGTTGATGTGTTTTGCTGGTTATTTCAAGGGGACTTACGTAGTTGTTCGACTCTGTGAAGCAATTAGGACATGAATGATTTGGCAATATTGTTCTGGTATCTAGGCTGACTCGGAAAATGCAGAATTTAAAGGGGATAGGGATAGGGATTCTACAAATCTACTTCTAAAGGGTGGAGGACGAGGATCGACTTAAACAATCTTCAAACCAAACTTTGCTTTGTCTCCTTTCGAACAACTCCGACAAAGTTGGTGCAATCTTCAAAGGATGAAAAAAGTGTTCAAACTATGACGCAACATGTTCATACCGTCAATACGACGCATACAAACATATGAACCATAATCGAAGTTAAGTGCTGATACTCCAGTTGACCACGCAAGGCGAACTTACCATCAGTAAGCCCGCTAGTGGTATGGATGAAGAAGATATGCTCAAATCACAACGCCACACTCCACAATTAATAACTACTTGCATGAAATAAAAATCTACTTTACTCTATCTACCTTGAATTGGAAAGACGAAATGGCCTTGCTAGCTACTCATAACAAAGAAGAAATCACCAAGCAATGAAGCTCTTTGTATTATGAAAAGTGTTCACAACAACCTTTTACAAAACTTTCAAAGGAAAGTTTTCTTCCCTCCTCAATCTAAAGCTAACTTCTAAGCTAAATGCTATATGCCTTCTAGTCTCTAGCTCTGATTCAACTCTTGATCTAATCTCTAATTCTAATATCTTACAAATGAGGGTGGATGCCCCTTTTATAATAAGTCCAATTCAGTGGACGGTTCAGATTAAATTACAATGAAGGGCTCAGATCGAGCCACCTATGCCCTGATTAGGGTTTCTGCCCTAAAAACCGCCACAAAGAGGAGTGGGCAATGAATGCACAGAATATTCTCCACTCCCCTGCAAGAATCATAATGAGCAATTAATGCCCACTACCACCATCAAGAAGATCCTCATCTATGAGAGCGTTCCCACTGGCCTTCTCCCGGATAGCAAACTCGATCAACCGGGCCAATACTGCTTCAACCTCCTGTGTAGAGATCGGTGGAATATGGTTGAGCTGGAACTCCAAGACTGCTACCGTCTGTCCGTATCTGGTGTAAGATTTTCTCCATGTCACTAAAGCGTCCTGGGTATGCTGAATTATACTAGAGAACGTGGAGACATTCTCAAAGTCATCTAGGACAAGTGACCTCGCAGCTGAGAAGAATGGAGGCAGTCTACTTTTCAAGCCATCAGCAGTTATCTCCTCTGGGACCAACTTTCTAGCAAATATGGCTTCTAATGTATTGAGGACTCCCCCCAAGATGTTGACCATTGCTTTCCTCACTTTAGCTGAATCTGCCCTTGCTGCGTCGTGAAATCCACGGCCTGTGACCACCGAGGAGTACCAACTGGTGAAATCATACCTATCACCTCTCTAAATTACACCTCCATCCACCAAGGTTTCTAGAGGTATATGCATCAAAGCCCCCAAACGAAGTACCATCTTCGTTTGATAGATGCGAGTATCACCCCAGGCCTGATCTACTATATCCATCCGTGCCAAAATACTTGAGGCCTGTCGATAAGCATCGGCGAGGTCCTCCATGAATTTCCCTGTCTCAGTATGAACACGGCTAACCCACTTGTTTGCCTCCGTTTCCATTTTCTTTAAATCCTCTAAGGCAACAACTGACTCCTTCGGAAGCTCTGATGGACGTTCCACTGCTGGGTTTGCTGGTTCACCTGGATGTGCTAGATTTTGTACGTATCCTATCAAAGTTTTGTGCTCCTTCTTCAATTTCTTATACTTCCCCTCCGTGCGGAGCAACTGATCCTTCAATGCCCGATAGGAGTTATCGAACTCCTCGATAACTTGGGCTCCCGTAGGACGACCCAACTCTACTGTGGTGATCACATAATTTTCAGGCCTCTCCTCGGTTCGATCACAATCTTCCCTCGGAATAGCCACCTGAAGCGTGCGGGAGCCTGACTCGTCGGTTGAGATCTTTGAAAACTTTCGGGCCCTTTTCTTCTCTGGTGGCGCACTGATCCTCCTGAGGAACTCTTCCATCTCAATGGCCGGATCCGTGTCATCCTCGGGTTCTCTCCTCATTCTGTCGGAAAGCCAATCAGGCACTGTCTGCTGTGGATTACAAATGACAAGGAGCTGTTCTTCTGTTGCCTCCATCTCGTGCACTTCCTCTCTTCTTGCACTGGTTTGCTCAGCAAATAATGAAACCACTCTCAAACTCGAAGACTGAGTTTGTGAGTGCACGGGTGATGCTTGTTCTATCCTCAACGGTATCGGTTGGGTTGGCACTTCCACTTGTGCCCTCGATGTCTGAGCAATTTGCTTCCCCTTTTTTACCGATAACGGCCTTGGGTACCCATCAAGCTATAAGTAAGGGCGATCGACTTGCCCTTGAGTCTGCATACATGTCTGTCGACCCAAGTCCTGGTAAAAGTCATCACCGGGATAGAAAGCGTGTCCAAGTCCATGATCTCTGGCCGGACCAATCAGGTGGTGGGACAGGAGTATCCCTAACCGAACCATAGTCGGGTTGCATGACGTTGACATCCTCCTCCACCTGGTCGGGAACTGGAATAATCTCACATTCTCTAATCAACTTGAGAGGAAGTCTGGAAAACATCCTTCTTCTTATCTCAGCCTCATCCACTGCATTTGCCCAAAAGTCCTCCAGATGAGCTCTGTGCCGGTATTCAACGTTCTGTATCATCCGGATGTTCCTGTAAGGATCGAAATCCTGCCTGCCTGTGTGATATGACAAATGATAAGATTGCAGCTCGTCCTCTGCCTCTCGGGCTGCCTGCAAAGAGGGACACACCTCAATGGAATTCCCTATGGTGATAGGGAAATCAAGTCCACCCTTCTTTTTCCTTTTCTGAATCTTATCGTAGGCAATCAATTGCCTAGATACCTCAAGCATTACTATGTGATCAATGGGGTATCGTGGTAACCGATACGGATACGAAGTGAACCCTTGCAGCCTAATATATGTGAATTTCGGGAATTGGATGAGCCAATACCCATATTCCTCAATCAATGTCTGTGCTTCTTTAGATATTCTCTGCTGCGTCCTTTGCTGAAGTGTCCTCGCAATGTGCATTGTGAATGCATCATTTGCCCGTTTATAGTTGGCAATGTTAGCTAAATGTAGCTGTGTGCAGGCTTCATGGATTTTGAATTGACCAGGGGCACAGCCGATTGGCTCCTTGTACGAAATCCCTCTGTACTTAGTCATTCTGGCCAACATGTAAATTACATATGAGCTCATGTAGAAAGTCTTCGTCACCTTCAGGCTCCTGAATTGCTCATCGATGTGGTTGCTAATCATCCTAGCCCAATCGACACACTCCTTTCCCTCCAAGATGATCTCGATGAAGTAGAACATCCAAGGCTCGAAAATGTAAGCCTGTGCACTCCCATTCACCCGGCTCAGCATCATTATCAAATCACAGTATTCTTGTTTCACGTCCTCGGCAATTATTTGCTTTGGGAGCTTAGTGCGGGGTGGCCTCGGCTTCTGCATCCAAACTCTGTTGATGACTGCAGTGACTCTTTCGAAAGAGGAAGAGTACATCTTATCTGCCCTCTTATTTGTCCTGTATAACATCTCCTCAGCAGTCGGAATCCCAAATGCCTCTCCGATGGCATCCGGTGTGAAGTTGGCGAGCAGTTTACCATCCGGAGAGACAATCGTCCTACGTTCTGGCTTGTAGTGATTGGCGCACTCCATAATTAGCTCCAGACACTGAATTGCTGGCGGAAAACTAGCAGCTGCGTAGATTCCACTCTTCATTATATTATGTGCCGTGACTGATGGTTGATGGCCCCCTAGCCCGAACATCCTCGATTTGAGTGCATTTAGATTAAATGAACCAAGGTTGGTGTCATTTAATCCCGCCAACTTTGAAACTATTGCTGACTTTGGGAGAAATGGCTTAGCGAGCCTTTTAATCATTGCCTGCCGGGATGAGCTAGCCTTGCCTGCTTCAGTGTTTGCAGCTCTGCCTGCGGCTCTGCTTGTTCCTGCAACATCCTTTGCTCCGGCCATCTGCAAAATAAAATAGAATAGCAATAAGCTAGGCTGCAGATTTTTTAAATAAAATGAAGTAACCTCCGAGACGGCTGCGAACGTCGAGTTAGTTTTTTGAAAATAAAAACTCTCAGCATAAATTACTAACTCCAAACCTCGTACTGTATAAAAAACTTCAAGCTTATAAAGAAGCTTTCAACGACTGCACTTCCGACTGGCGAAGAAAATTGCAGCCAACTACCAACTTTCAGCAATGTGGATACTTTCTCAGCACAAAGCGAATTAAATCCTTTGTCTTGACTTCGTCAACCTCAGCAACTTTCAACTTCTAACAGCTTGAATAAGTAAAATCTGCAGCAAGCTTCAACTTTCGTGCAACTTCAATACTCTGCAATTTCGAAATAAATCCCGAGCACAATATAAATTTCTGCAACTCAACACTCTGCAGCAACTTCAACAAATAAATCTTCCAGCAACTCCGGAAAACAACTTCAACCTTCAACTTCGAAGTTGCAGCAACACACTTTCAGCTTTTCGAAAGAAAGAGTCTCGGCAAATGAAAATTTCTCCAGCACTTCGTACTTTCAGCAACTCAACACTCCGAAATAAAATAAACTCTCAAAGAATTTCTCTCCTCAACCACTTCGAAAATATTTCAATCTCTCAAGAACTTCTTCAGCAATTTCAACTTCGAAACAATGTGAGGAGAAATGAGAGAAGAGATTGTTTAAATAACTCTTCTCGGAGAATCCTGCTAAGTAGTGCTGGGGCTATTTTTAGCACCTTCATCAATTTTCCACTCTCTTCGTTCAGAATCTTCTAATTCAAGTGCAGTAGTGGGCTAGTCGTCAGCCAGTCATTATGGCAATTGCCATTAATAATGATTCCTTCCTCTTCAAATTTCGAATTTTCCTCTTAGTCTGCCAGTTAACTCTTGGCGATTTAAACAACTCGCGAGAAAAACAATCACTTGACTTGATTTAAAATTCTATTTTAAAATCTCGCAGTGTTTAAATAAATTCAAGTCGAAAAATTCGTGGGAGTTGTAAATTTATTTCCAACTTTTAAAATGTCTGTCATTTAAATCCTCGATTTCATAAAATTTGCCTTAGACATTTTAAATTCTCTCATTAAAATGTTCAACTCCGGGCGATTAAAAATTATTTGCATGCTCGAAATAATTCATCCTTTGAGATTTAACTTCCGTCAGGAAAATAATCTAGGCAAAACGAGTTTCCTCTGAAAATACTAAAATTTCCCGTAGGAAATTAATTTTCAAACTCTGTTAACTCATGGGTGCATTTTAAACGGGTTCATTTGATTTTCACTTGACCCATGGAAAATATTCATCGATATCAAATCTTCCCCTTGAAAAATATTCGTCAACCTTCAACTGCCTTTGGAAAATTTTAAAACTCATCAAATCATCCTTCCATGCCAAGGGCGTATTTTTCCCTAGTGAAATGCTATCTCACTTAGAAAAATTTTCTAACATTTTCTCTCTTGGCGTATTTCCCTTGGTATAATTTTTCTCTGATAAAAAAAAAAAAAAAATCTCCATGCCTTATGAATTAAAATTTAAATCCCTCTTCAAGGGCGCATTCTTACCTTGGCACTTTCGTTTTCAACACTTAGAAACTTTTTCTAAGTCCTCACTTTCAACTTGGGCGCATTTTAGATGTTGAACTTTCGATTTGATGCCTTAGGCGTTTTTTCAACATTTTCAATGTCTTGAAGGTGGGCGCATTTTGAAGGGTCTACTTTCATTTTACCTTAGAACTTTCTTTGAGGGTCTTCACTTTACCTCTTGGACGCATTTACTACCTCAAGCTTTCATTTTATGCCTTAGAAGAATTTCGGCCTCTGCTTCAAGTTGGGCGCATTTCACTAGGTGAGCTCCTATTTTCAATGCCTTAGAAGAATTTCACTTAACAACACTTGCAAGGTGGGCGCATTTACTAGGCCAAGCTTTCACTTGTGGGCGCATTTCATAGGGTGAACTTTCAACTTTGCCTTAGGCGTCTTTCCACCCCCTCAACACTTTGACTTGGGCGCATTTTGATGGGGTAGCTTCAAGATGAGGGCGCATTTTCATGGGTGTGCTTTCACTTTCCATGCCTTAGGCAATTTCAATGCCTTCATCACTTTCTCCAAGGTGAGGGCGCATTTAGGGGGGTTAGCTCTCAACTTAACACTTAGAAATTTTTTTGATACCCCTTGAGCTTATGGGCGCATTTTGCCCCTCAAACTTTCATTTTACCACTTAGGAAATTTTGACTTGGCCTCACAACCTTGGGCGCATTTTCACATGCCCACTTTTGTTCTTGCCTTAGAAAATTTTGATGCTATCAATCTGTGAGGTGGGCGCATTTTGAAGGGGATACTTTCATTTTCCCACACTTAGAATATTTTCCATGCCTCTGCCTGTCTTTGTTTACGCATTCTATTTTTAGCAAGTTGTGCTATTTTTAGCAAGTCCCTTGATTTTCAACCTCTAAGGCTCCGTTTTGCCTGAAAATTTCATCATATGATCTTCTTCACCTTGTGAACCTGTTTTGCCAGTCCTCTGCCCTGACCTGCTATTTATAGCCACCTGCTATTTATAGTAAGTTTTGACTTTCTGACTTAGTAGCTCCGTTTTGCCTGAAAGTTGCAACGCTTGATCTTGATAGCTTGAGTGTTACTCTGATGCCAACCTCGGGTGCAGACCTGCTATTTATAGCCGTGCCCTGACTTACTAAAAATAGTAAGTTCTCCGATTTCGCTCAAATTTTGCCAGCAGGTACCTTGAAGTGTGCTGACATGGGTGGGGTACTTCGTTTCGGCTATTTTTGGATTTTACCCCCTATAAAAGTGGAAACCCTAATTTGACTTGCATGTATCCCGAACGGTCTCCGTTTGCCCTCGTTCCTTCTGCATGTCGTTCTGTTTGCTGAACTGGAGTGTTGGGGGCGGCTGCCAGAGTGTACCTGCTAAAAATAGAAACTACCTGAAAAAGTGACTCATCCACTGCCGGATGGTTTTGCATGTCATATTGCCCGTGGGATCTCAAAAAACCCAGAAAAACCCAGAAAACTGGTCAACTTTTCGGCACTGGCTAAAAATAGTAAGTCCTCAAAACTCGATCTTCTCCGCTTGCATGTCACCTTGTTGCGAAGCTCTCGAAAAACCCATAAAGAAAAACCCGACATGCGTTGAAAAACACTGCATGTGAACCCTAAAAATAGCCTCCGAAGGCTGACTTCTGAAAGTGGTCATCTCGGTTTGCATGTTACATCACTGCGAAGGTTTTGGAAAACCCAGAAGGATTCTCCAGACATGCATTTGAAAAGCTCATGTGGAAACCCTGAAAATGGCTCTTGAAGCCTGAACTGCCAAAAATAGCAAGTTGTCTGATTTGGTTCAAAATTTACGTGTAGGCAGCTTGATGTTACCCGGATGCAGTGGAACTGACAGAATTCCAAAATCTCAATAAAATAGTCCCAAATTGAATACTTACTAAAAATAGTAAGTTGCCGGAATACAGTGAAAATTTAGGGGGACTCTGTTGGAAGTCTTCTGACTGTTGTACTAAGCTTAGATTTCAATTTCGTGACTCGGTTTGACCCCTTAATAAGCCTGAAGGATGAAAACCCTAATTACACAGACTTAACCAATACTTCAACCTGGGTCAAACAACGGGACATCCCCAGAAGGACCAGAGACCAGAGAGAGAGCGAACCAAAGCCAAAAGACCAGAATGGAGCAAAATTTAGGGGGTCCCCATCTTGATGGGGTGATGTGTGAAAAAGGTCACAACAGGTCCTCAACCTGATGATGCCACAAAGCTTAAATAGAATACCAGGGATATGACTCAAGGCAAACAAGTTCAGCCAGACAAGAAGGATGAAAAGAAAAATGATGTAGCAGATGAGAGGAGGAAACCAGTAGTGTTTTATCAAGGGAAGGATGAACCAGCCCCCTTTCTGGTTTTAGTCAGAATATTTGGAAAGATGCTACACAACTGTTTGATCGATTATGGAGCATCAAGTAACGTCATGCCTTTGAAGGTATGTGAAAGGTTGGGCCTAATCCCACTCCACACCAACAAGAAGGTGACACAGCTGGACAAAATAGAGGTTCTCGTTGTTGGGGAGCTAAATGACATTCACATGCAGCTAGTGGTCGGATCCTAGGATCCAGAGTCGCATTGATATTTCCGTTGTAGATATACCAGATGGGAATGGCATGTTGTTGAGCAGAGATTGGTCCCGAAAAATGAACGGATACATCGCCACTAACTTTTCTCATATGTGGTTGCCTTGGAGAGGAATCCCTAATCAAATAAGAGTGGAGAGTACGCCACGGCTCAGGTTGATGATCACCGAATATGGTGATAACAATGAAGTATTATTTGCAGAAACTGATCTGGGCTCCTACAAGCCAGTCAAACAGGAGGTTCTCATGCTACAAAGCATAAAGGGAGAGAAACCCTTGGAAAATACAACCTCCTCTATTGAAGTATTGATAGAAGATGACTCAAGCGAGAGCGAGGGGATGTTCGAAAATTTTAGAAACTTTGTGCTGAGAAATGTCAGGCAAAGAATGGAATCAGGAAAGAGTGCCTCAATTAGTGGTATGTTAATGCCCAATTGGTGTAGGATTCATGAGGCATTCCATCCAAAATTCACATGTGCCATGTGCAAGATGGCCATAGAACAGGTTTCAAAGAAATTTCCACAAGCCTCTTTGGTGCAAGAACTAGAAGAAGTAAATGAGAAGAAAGGCTCCCTGATGAAGGAACGAGTAGAAAGTGAGAAAACTGAGCCCGCAGTGGAAAATAAGGATCCTGTGACCCGTAGTGATCACACAAAAGATCAAGTATGGACTCTAAGATTTGATGGGTCGAAATCTAAGAAAGGGAATGGAGCAAGGTTTGAACTTATTAGCCCCAAGGGAGAAGCATACCTGGGTGCTTACAGGCTCCAGTTCTCTTGCACCAACAATGTTACCGAATACGAATCTTTGATTCATGGGTTAATCCTGGCAATAGAGAAAGGTGCCAAAATTGTGCACACCATCGGGGATTCAGACATAGTAGTCTGCCAGGTGAGAAGACAATATGCCTGTCATGACAAAAGATTGGGCCGTTATCGGAATAGAGTGTGGGACTTGATCGAGAGCTTCGACGCCTTCAATATCAAGTAGGTATATAGGGCTAGAAATCCAGTAGCAAACTCTCTTGCACAGGTAGCTAGTTCACTGGAACCGTTGGCCATGGAAGGTCTAAAGAAGTTCACGGTGGAATTGATCTCCACACCTTCAATTCCAGATAATATAAAGAATTTCCAGGTATTCGATGATGACAAGCAGATCTTGGAATTCTTGACAAATTCAGGAGTATTTGAAGCACAGATTATAGACGAAGAAGAAATTGAGGAAGCAGAGTTTGACACTAAAGGGATCTTAAATCTGAAGACAAATGTCATTCCTAGAGGAATGGTTGAGTTGGAAAGGCTTTTTGACCCTGATAAACTAAGTAGAAATCAGGGCACTCAAGGAAATGAATGCAAGACGATCAACTTGGGAACAGATGAACAAGTAAAGAATGTATTCGTAGGTAAAGTTTGTACCCCAAAAGAAAGGGAAGGAATTGTACAAGCATTGAGAGAGTTCTCCGATGTGGTAGCCTGGGGCTACGAGGACTTGAAGACATACGACACTACCTTGATCACACACACAATCCCGCTAAAACCAGGGAATAAGCCCTTCAGACAAAGGCAAAGGCTGGTAAACCCGCTACTGGAACCATTGATATATCAAGAGGTTAAGAAGCTCCTCTCGGCTAGAATCATCTTTCCAGTAAGGCACTCAACGTGGGTCGCCAATTTGGTACCCGTCAGGAAGAAAAATGGCGAGATAAGGCTGTGCATTGACTTCCGCAACCTAAACAGAGCGTCTGAGAAAGACTACCCCTTGCCCTCGCTAGATGAGGTGTTGCAAATTGTGAATGGCTCCCAAATGATGTCCTTCTTGGATGGTTATTCAGGATATAACCAGGTAATGATCGAGGAGGCAGACAAACTAAAGACATCCTTCACCACCAAGTGGGGGACTTTTGCATACAGAAGAATGCCTTTTGGCTTAATTAATGCCGGGGCCACGTTTCAGCAGGCCATGGACATCGCTTTCCGAGATTTTGTCGGAAAATGCATTATTATATACATGGACAACCTTACCGTGTTTTCCAAGAAGAGGGAAGACCATGTTGAAGATTTGAGGAAGATCTTCCAGAGATGCAGAAGGTTTGGTATTTCTCTCAATTCCAAGAAGTGCGTGTTCGGAGTCACTGAAGGGAAGTTGTTAGGTCATGTCCTTTCAAAGCAGGGCATATCAATTGACCCAGACCGCATCGAAGCGATTTCAAAGATCGGCATGCCAGTGAGTCAGAAAGAATTGAGATCTTTCTTTGGAAAGATCAATTTTGTGAGAAAGTTTATAACTGGGTTTGCCGAGATTGTCAGACCACTGAATGAGATGTTTGTTGTACCCAATCCAAAAATTTTGCTTCATTAAGGCATTTTGCTTAAAATGGTCTAAACCTTGTTAAAATGATGTCAAAATGTAGTTTTTGGGCAATTCAAGTATGGACTTTGAGTCAATGTCATGCCATAGAGATACTGGCAAAATTTGAGAAAATTGAAAATTAGGGTTTCAAAACTCTATTTTTAGGTCAAAACCCTAAAAATTGAAACTTGTCAGAATTGACTGAAATTCGTTTTGATTGGTTTATTTTGCTTCACGATCACAGTGGTGAAGTCAATTTCAATTAAGACTCAGTTTAAGCCTGGTGGGTAGTTTTCGTTTTTCAAGTGAGAAGTTAGGTTTTCTAAACTCATTAATGGCAGTTGGTCAGTACCAGGTGTTAATATCTAAGCCTGAAACTCAAAGAAGAACGCTCTACGATGAAAGATGTTGAAAATTATGCTTTTTAACGGAGGAGATTTTCAACGAGGTAAAAATACTGTAAAATTGACCGAGTCTGGATTGAAAAAGCACTACTCTGAGCTAGGGGCGCCCATCATTCTCGAAGCTTTATTCAACTTTTTGTGATTTGTCTCTACCAAGATGACTTCTCTAGATTTCTGATAGCTTCGCAATGAGCCAGCCAGCTAGTCCAACGGAGGAGTAGATCGCCTAAAACCGGAGATTCAATGCAGAACGAGGGAAATGCAAAAGTGATTGACACTAAGCTCAAAAGCGCCCCTGGAAGCCAGGGGCGCCCATCTTTTTGAGACTTCAGATGAAGTCTTTTGATCAAGTGACACCCAGGAAGTTTGTTTCCATTTTTGGTCCAGCTCCGCGACGCATCTGTCAGCAGGTGAATCTAAGTTGCTATGTTGCCGCCATCACTGGTCGAATTTGAGGTTTCAGACTTGATCAGAGATTGTTCAGAAAGGACAAAAGCGCCCCTGGCAAGGTTTTAAGACCTTTAATGAAATCTGTATGATGATTTCAGATGTTCGTCTCGTTCGTGTCAGCTTCAGCTTTCCGTTCCCTGTCTCAGCCGGTTCAAAAGATGTCTTGGCAATCTGCAGCTGGAAGTTGAGTAATTTTTGCCAGTTGCAGTAAGGGATGACATTGGTTGGGAAAAGCGCCCCTGGAGGCCAAGGGCGCCCATGATTTAGGAAGGTTAAAAGATGTTTTTATACAAAGTGTTCATCAGGAACCTTTACTTAGAATTCAGCCTGCTCTGTAGTGAGCCAGTCAGCATGTTCTGAAGTTTTGTCAAATGTTGGGAAATGTCAAGTGAAATATAGTCAAGTTATCAATGAAAATGATGAAAATGCCTGAAAATATTTCAACACTGAGGTCAAAAGTGCCCCTGGAGGCCAGGGGCGCCCATCTTTTTGAAGCCTCAGATTTATGAATTATGGATTATCACCTCAAGGAATCTTCTTGTCAGATTTGGTCTTGCTCTTCAATGGAACTGTCAGCCAGTTGATCTGACGCGGCAGTCAATCAGAATTAGTGATCGAACGTGAGCTTCATTTGAGGTTTCTAGATTCAAATTTTCAGAAAAAAGTTATGGAAGGACGCCTAAAGTCAAAGGTTGACTTTTTAAAATTCAAAAATAGAAGTGTGCATGGGAGGAGTTTTCAATTTACTAAATTTAGATCTTCAGTTGAACTCTTTTTAAGTCGACTTCTAATAAATCTATTTTTGGTCATAATTGGCTAAGATTAGTTTGCATGTATCAGTTAACTGAGTTTTTCAAAGTGGCGCCTAATTAGGGTTTATGGTACAGCCAGTTAATTGAGTTTGAAGCCAAATATAGGCCGTGAGTTTTGAAGCACCGGTTGTACTTCAAGCGCCATTTCCAATGCTTGGCATGCATTTCACACGCCTTAGAAGATATTTTTCTATATATTTTGCTAATGGCGTCCATTATTCTTCATTAGAGTTGACATGAAACATCTTTTCTTGAGCATAGAATTGATCTGCAGGTGTTACAAGTGTCAGATTTCAGTGTTCTTCGTAGCTACAGATTCAGATTGTTCAAGAGAAGATTATTTCAGACTTCGTTTTCCATTTGCATGCAGGTTTCATCAGTTCTACTTCAAACATAGGTGAATTTCTATAGTGTTGGCGTAAAAACTAACACCTCTGAAGTGTGAGTTTGTACGGACAGCTATGCACACTACGTAATGAGTGCTCTTCAAATTAGGAGGGGAAGCTCCCTCGTTGTGCTGGAATGCATGAAATAGAAAACTAAACTAATGTCCTATCTTTTTGTTCTCAGCTGGTAGAGGCACAAGGTTAAGAAAACCTAGAACGTTGCAGCTAAGTATTTTCTGGTTTCGCAGATCATGTAACTACAACTAAGCTAACTTCTTTAATATCTATCCAATTTCCTCAAGAAACAGAGCATGAGGAAATGGAGCAGGAATGTATTGTACGATAAACTCCAGTGCGGGCTCACAACATGAAGGCAAGGTAGGTGCAACTATTTGTTAATCCGGGAAGAAGTTTATTAAAACAAACAAAATGAACGGTAAACCTGGTACAGCTTCACAACATGAAGGCAAGGTAGGCGCAACTATCTGCTTGGCTGAATGAGTCTACTATAACACACATCAAACGATAAGCTTTAAGTACAGTTTCGCAACATGAAGGCAAGGTAGGCGCAACTATTCGCTCTTCTGAATAGGCTTATAATCAACAAAACAAAAGGTAAGCAACTGGGACAGTAGATTGTATAGACGCAACACGCATGCAATAACGATCAAACTAGCAACCCCATTTAACTAAGGTCGAATAAACACCATGATAATAACATGAAGGCAAGGTAGGCGCAACTATTTATTATAACAGCAATTACTCTTTGAACAGATACAATAATAGCAATACTACAGGCAAGGTAGGCGCAACATGTATGCTATCAAGCAAAAGTTCTAATTTACAAGGGTGAACCAATCTTGAGAATAGGCATGTTGCCGACAGCGCAGCGATTCTCTATCACCAGAAAAAGCTCATTACAAATGAGCTGAAAGGTCTTATTTATAGACATCAAGGTGTAGGCAACCCTAAAATCACCTTGAGTCAACTACAGTTTTGCAAGACTTGCAAGCTCTTATTCTCTAAACCTAATTGAATGAACCTACACAGTTAACTGGGAAACTATCACCAGTTAATTGAAACATCTAATCTAAATGGACAAGGTGCAACATGCACGTCCTTATTGAAAGCAAGTCAACTGGAATGCTATCATCAGTCAACTGAAAAATCTAATCTAATCTCCAAGTATATGTAGATATTTCCAAGAAAGACATGGCATGCAATGTGTAACAACACGTTAACTCGAAAAGAAGCCTTGAGTTTAACTCCTGTGTCTAATGTCTATCTTGGAAAAGGTGGGATGCCTTTAACTGAAGTTCACTGACCCTGATCTCGAGCAAGTAACCCCTCCACGAGGTTAGTGACTGCATCACCATCTAGAGGTCGTCACATGTCTCAACTGTCAATTCACTGCTTCTTAGCAACTCAAGCAAAACTGAAAATCTCTGTATACTTAAACTGGCCCTTCACTGGCTGGTAACTATGGCGGCTTTGTAACTGAAGTGATGGCCACTGTTTCCTCTGCAGCTTGATGCTTCTCACGTTTTTCATGCTTTTCTTTATGGAAGAGTGTTGCATGATGAAACTGCGAACTCTTTGGTTGTGAGAAATACAAATGAACATGCTGCATACACAGAAACCCAACGGTATCAACCCTCTAAACTGGCCTTGGAAGACAATCAGCTATACGAGACATGAAACCATGTGAACTTGAGTGACTACTCTTGTCAACCTTTCCGATGCGCTTGATACAAATCAATGTCAGCTTTTCTGATGAAATCATGAATTAAGACTGACTTGGTCTTGAATTCGTTCTGCGTGAACTACATCCTAAAAAACTCGCCTGTTGACTGTGAACATGGCTATATTCTGACAACTTCTCAAAAAACCAAAAATCTCTCCTAATGAGGCTAAAAATAGCTTGTCGGAGGGCAATTTTCACAGAAAATTCTGAGACGTGGGTTTTATGTAGAATCAAATTCTAAGATGACCCACAATGTCAGAATTGTGAAAAAATGTGATTTAGGCCCGCATACAAAAGGTTTTCAGTTAAGATCTGAGGGGTTGTGAGGACATTTTTTCCCGAGAAAATCTGAGATATGGGTTTTGTCTAGAAGATATTTCTAAGACAACCCACAACGTTAGATTCGAAAAATATCGACTTCTACTCCACCATGCAAAGGAATTTTACTTCAGAAAATCAAAGCGTCAAGAACTGATGCTCTGGAACAAATTTTTCTTGAAAATTCTAACACATGGGTTTTGCTGAGAAAGCAATTCTGAATCAACCCAAATGATTTGTTTTGCCAAAAACGCCAATTCTTCAAACATGTGAGAAAATTTTAAGACGAGAAGATGGAAGAAATCTAGAGAAGAAGAAAGATGTTTTTTAATTTTTATTTATTTATTATCTTCTTCTGTCAAAATCGCCACTCTGCCTTGAATTCTGCTGATGAATCTTGACTTGTACCTGCAAAAGAATATTTTTTATGCCTTCACAACTGACCGCTGAAGAAATTCGCCCAACTCTGGAAAGAATTCACCTCTGCTCAAGCTGGATGAATGAAATGATGAATGCCATGCTTGCATAACTAGAGCAAAATCGTACTACAAAAGCAAGATTGCAAGCTCAAACCCTAACTGTGAAGAAGGAATCCGATTGGCCCTTTACCAGTTGAACTGCTGCTGTCTCTGAGTCTTTAGACTAAAAATAATATTTTAATTTCAAAGCATGCAAAGAACTAAAAGTGGCACCAATATTTATCTTTGAAGAAATTCGTCACTTTTTAATGCCTTGCATGCAAAAATATTATTTTTATCATTTTGCCAAAAATAGCATCTTGTTGTGCTCAACACACTTCCCTGATTCTAAAAAGTCAAATTTTGATCTTTTAGGCTTCCATTTGCAAGAGTTATGAGATTTTTGAGAATCTCCTATTTTGTAGCTAACTGCAAAGTTACAACTGACCCTGTTCAACTCTGATCTCCGGATGATTGAATGATCCTGCGACCGTGCTGAGATATCCACTGCGAAGCTTGCATGACAAGGATGAAATGTCTGCTGGAAACAACAACTGCTAAAATCATCATCTGATACCTTAGAAAATTAGGCGCCTCTAATTAAATTGATGTTTTGACTCCAGACTTAGCCATTTCTTCGTTCTGCCTTCTGATGCTTCAAACTGCCGTTGACGGTGAATGATGAACTCCACTGACTGAATAATGGATTCATTGCATGACTAGAAGTATTCTGCATCCAATGACTGTATGTGAGGGATCTAAAAATTGTATTAAGAACCCCAAAAGAATGAGCGCCCCTATTCTGTGATAGCTCAAACACCATTTTGACAAAAGTGTGATTTTCATTTGAACACCATACTTTGACCCTTGATACCGGGAACTGGAATGTTCCGATATGCGTGCCGTCTGTCTTGCTGTACAGTTTGGTCAACTTGCAAGAGATGTTCTTGGAGACGACGAAGCCAGAAAATTGCTTTTAAGGCCTCTAAAAGAAAATCGCCTTTTTCAAAGAAAATTATATTCTTACACTTAGTCATTTTTTGAATTGCCTTCAATCAGCTCTTCTTTACAGCATTATCATCTTGACCTCGCACGTACGAGCATTCGCCAAATCCCGGAGGTTGTCGGCTAGACTCGTTGGATAGCTTGAGTAATTGCACACAAGTCTTGTGAAGACTATAATTGCAAATAACCCCGTCTGGCAGGCCTAAAGGAGAATCGCCCCTAGCCTACAGCTGTGCAGCTTTGTGTAGCTATGCCTCACCATCCTCTGTTTTACGTGCTCGGTAGGACCTCTGTCACAGTTACTCAGAATGTCGGATCGTCTTGTGAACGGGTGCACTGCAAAGCTGGACTGAGCTGGAAGAGATCTCAGGAAGACCTCAATTGCAAATTCATCCATCAAACCAATCATATTCAGGATCGCCCCTGGGCTACAGGGGAGCGGATTTGCATTCTACAAAACTTCATCTGACATGTATCTTGCTTGCAATTTCCACTTCCATCGCCGATAACCGGATTTCTGTATTGGATACGCTTTCGCTTGATAGCTCGTTGAAAAGCTAAACTAATTCTGCAAAGGCTGAAACCATCAAAACACACATGCATCTAGATCTGGGCCTTCAAAAAGAAAATCGCCCTTGGGCTAGAAGGGAGCGGATTTGCATCTCTAGACTGCCTCCGTGATGAAAACACTCTTCGCAACCTCTGCTTCTGTCTTCGTTTGCCGGAGTTCTGTAACTCGGATAATCTTGCTTCATGGCTAATCGGAAAGCCGACTGAAAACTGAACATAATGAATGTGTTCTTAATCCAAAACACTCCAATCTTGACCTTCAAATGGAAGGGCGCCCCTAGGCTACAGGGGAGCGGATTTGTTTTGAATTCATTGATTTTCACCATTTTATGCTTTGCAAACGCTGTATCCATCCCTGCGGTTGACCATGTCGAAGCGTTGTGACTGCTGAGGTGTGTGGATGACTATACTTCATCATTTTCACATGTACGAACACTATAAAGTTGATTTGCACATTGATTGCGCAAGTGTCTACTACGTTACATAGTGAAAAGTTCCCAGACTTAGAATATTTTAGCACTTTTGCCAATCTGAAAAATCCCCTCCATCAAAAAGCATTATTTCCAACATCTTTTATCGTAGAGCGTTCCTCTTTGAGTTTCAGGCTTAGATATTGATACCTGGTACTGGCCGACTGCCATTGATGACCCCGAAGATCCTAACTTTTCTCCTGAAAAAGTGAAAACTACCCACCAGCCTTAAACTGACTTTTAACCGAAACTGACTTCACCACTGTGATTGTGATGTGAAATAAGCCAATCAAAATTAATTTCAGCCAATTCTGACAAGTTTCTATTTTTTAGGGTTTCGGGCTAAAAATAGATTTCAAAAATCCTAATTTTCAAAATTTTCAAATTTTGCCAATATCTTCCTGGCATCACACTGACTAAAAGCCCATACTTTATTTGCCCAAAAACTGAGTTTTGACCCCACTTTTACAAGGTTTAGACCATTTTAAGCAAAATGCCTTAATGAAGCAAAAATTTTGGTTTGGGTACAACATATAGAAGAAGAGAGAAAACAAACAAATAAAAAACTTCTATTCTTCTGTCTTATTTTCCTCTATTCTCGTCTTAGATTTTCTTCGCGTGTCAAAGAAAATGGAAGAATCTTCAGAAAAGCATCATCTGGGTTCGAGTATTTCAACATCAACGACAATACCCATGTCTTAGATTATTTTGTGAAAATTGCCCCGCTGCCTCTTTTCTAGAGCACTGTGCTTTTTTCCAAGATTTTCTTTGCATGTGGGCTTAAATCACATTTTTTCGCAAATCTGTTGATCTGGGTGGTTTTAGGATTCATTTCTACACAAAACCCATGTTCCAGATTTTCTCGGGAAAAATGTCCTCACAGCCCCTCAGATCTCAACTGAAAACCTTTTGCATGGGGGCCTAAATCACATTTTTTCACAATTTTGACATTGTGGGTCATCTTAGAATTTGATTCTACATAAGACCCACGTCTCACAATTTTCTGTGAAAATTGCCCTCCGACAAGCTATTTTTAGCCTCATTAGGAGAGATTTTTGGTTTTTTGGAGAAGTTGTCAGAATATAGCCATGTTCACAGTCAACAGGCGAGTTTTTCAGGATGTAGTTCACGTAGAACGAATTCGAGACCAAGTCAGTCTTAATTCATGATTTCATTAGAAAAGCTGACATTGATTTGTATCAAGCGCATCGGAAAGGTTGACAAGAGTAGTCACTCAAGTTCACATGGTTTCATGTCTCGTATAGCTGATTGTCTTCCAAGGCCAGTTTAGAGGGTTGATACCGTTGGGTTTCTGTGTATGCAGCATGTTCATTTGTATTTCTCACAACCAAAGAGTTCGCAGTTTCATCATACAACACTCTTCCATAAAGAAAAAGCATGAAAAACGTGAGAAGCATCAAGCTGCAGAGGAAACAGTGGCCATCACTTCAGTTACAAAGCCGCCATAGTTACCAGCCAGTGAAGGGCCAGTTTAAGTATACAGAGATTTTCAGTCTTGCTTGAGTTGCTAAGAAGCAGTGAATTGACAGTTGAGACATGTGACGACCTTTAGATGGTGATGCAGTCACTAACCTCGTGGAGGGGTTACTTGCTCGAGATCAGGGTCAGTGAACTTCAGTTCAAGGCATCCCACCTTTTCCAAGATAGACATTAGACACAAGAGTTAAACTCGAGGCTTCTTTCTGAGTTAACTGGTTGTTACACATTGCATGCATGTCTTTCTTGGAAACATCTACGTACACTTGGAGCTTAGATTAGATCTTTCAGTTAACTGATGATAGCATTCCAGTTGACTTGCTTTCAATAAGGATGTGCATGTTGCACCTTGTCCATTTAGATTAGATGTTTCAGTTAACTGATGGTAGTTTCCCAATTAACTGTATAGTTTCATTCGATTAGGGTTTAAGAATAAGATCTTGCATGTCTTGCAAGACTATAGTTGACTCAAGGTGATTTTAGGGTTGCCTACACCTTGAAGTCTATAAATAAGAGCTTTTAGCTCATTTGTAATTAGCTTTTCCTGGTGATAGAGAATTGCTGCGCTGTCGGCAACATGCCTATTCTCAAGATTGGTTCACCTTTGTAAATTAGAACTTTTGCTTGATAGCATACATGCTGCGCCTACCTTGCCTGTAGTATTGCTATTATTGTATCTGTTCAAAGAGTGATTGCTGTTATAATAAATTGCTGCGCCTACCTTGCCTTCATGTTATTGTCATGGTGTTTATTCGATCTTAGTTAAATGGGGTTGCTGGTTTGATCGTCATTGCATGCGTATTGCGTCTATACAATATACTGTCCTAGTTGCTTACCTTGTATTTTGTTTATCATGAGCCTATTCAGAAGAGCAAATAGTTGTGCCTACCTTGCCTTCATGTTGCGAAACTATACTTAAAGCTTATCGTTTGATGTGTGTGATAGTAGACTCATTCAGCCAAGCAGATAGTTGCGCCTACCTTGCCTTCATGTTGTGAAGTTGTACCAGGTTTACCGTTTATTTGTTTGTTTTAATAAACTTCTTCCCGGATTAGCAAATAGTTGCGCCTCCCTTGCCTTCATGTTGTGAGCCCGGACCTGAAGTTTATCGTATAATACATTCCTGCTCCATTTCCTCATGCTCTGTTTCTTGAGGAAACTGGATAGATTTAAAGAAGTTAACTTAGTTGTAGTTAGATGATCTGCGAAACCAGAAAATACTTAGCTGCAACGTTCTAGGTTTTCTTAACCTTGTGCCTCTACCTGAGAACAAAAAGATAGGACATTAGTTTAGTTTTCTATTTCATGCATTCCAGCACAACGAGGGAGCTTCCCCTCCTAATTTGAAGAGCACTCATTACGTAGTGTGCATAGTTGTATGTACAAACTCACACTCTAGAGGTGTTAGTTCTTACGCCAACAATGTTGAAGAAAGATGCGAAGGTAGAATGGACCCCTCAGACAAGGAAGGCATTTGAAGAAATTAAACAAGCAATAGTGGACGCTTCGGTACTAGTCAGTTCGGATTACTCGAAGCCCTTTTACCTGTACTCTTTTGCTTTAGAGCACACCTGTGCGGTAGTATTGACCCAGAGAACGGAAGAAAAAGATGAGCATCCAATTGCTTTTATGAGTGCACCACTGAAAGAGGCAGAATTAAGATACCCAAATGTGGAGAAGCAGGCTTATGCTCTAGTGAAAGCAGCTAAGAAATTCAGGCACTACATCTTGAGGAGCAAAGTCTATGCAATAGTCCCAGACGCCACAGTAAAAACATTGCTGATGCAAAATGAACTAGGAGAAAGAAGAGGCAAGTGGGTCGCCACTTTGCAAGAATATGACATGGAGATGTAGCCTATGAAGTTAGTCCGAGGGCAAGCCTTGGCGCAGACAATTGCAATGGCTGGACTTGGATTAGTACAACAAACGTACGTGCTGGAAGAAGTATTTCCAGGAGAGTGGTACAATGACACTGTATATTATCTGTTGAATCACAGGTGTCCCACACATTTGAATCCAGTGCAATGAAGAGCGTTAAGAATGAAGAGCCAAAGATTCATGCTTCAAGGGTCGGTGCTTTACTGAAGAAATCACGAAGGTATTTATCTGAGATGTGTAGGGAAAAGAGAAGCTAGACAGCTAATGGAGCACTTCCACGAGAAATTTGGAACAAGTCACGGAGGTGGTTTGGCCACAGCACATCAGATTTTAAGAGCAGGATATTATTGGCCTACGCTCTTTAAAGATGCTTACGAGCATGTAAGGACTTGCCATATTTGCCAGACAACCGCATACAGAGAAAAGAATCCAGCTATGCCCTTGCAGTCAGTGATTGAAGTAAGGCTGTTTGCAAAATGGGGATTGGACTTTATTGGAATGATTAATCCACCATCCTCGGCACAACACAAGTATATCTTGACAACTACAAATTACTGCACCAGGTGGACAGAGGCTCAAGCCCTGAAACTCTGCACAATGGATGTGGTCATTAAGTTCCTCAAGGAGAATATCATTACAAGATTTGGATGCCCACATGCTTTGGTGTGCGACAATGGCCCCGCCTTTTCATCACCGAAGTTTTCAAACTGGGCATTTGAGTACGGGATTGCATTGAAGTTCTCATCCAACTACTACCCGCAGGGGAATGGACTTGCAGAGTCCACAAATAAGAATTTGCTGAATGCTATTAAGAAACTGCTGGATAAGAACCCCAAGGATTGGCACACGCAGTTGAGGTTTGCCCTGTGGGCAGACAGGACTAGAACGAAGAATTCTTTGGGAACGTCTCCTCACCATTTTGTGTATGGGCAAGACCTCATCTTCCCGGTTCAGTTGCGAATTCCAACTCTTCAGTTTATGCAGGAGTATCTGGAGGGTGAGGACCGAGTTCAAGTCAGGTTATCCCAGTTGATGCACTTGGAGGAGAAAAGAGATGAAGCATTGGAAAATCTAGCCAAGCATCAAGGAGTCGTGAAGAGATGGTTCGACAAGCAAGCCAGGATCAAGGCCTTCAGGATTTTAGATTTAGTTCTATGTTGGGACAAGGCCCACGAAAGAAAAGGTGATCACGACAAGTTTGACAAATTGTGGATGGGCCCATATCAGATTTCTGAGATCCTGGGAGATAATGCATTCAAATTGAAAACGCTAACAGGAGAGGATATCCCATTGCCAGTCAATGGGCGGTTCCTCAAGCATTATTTCCAAGCATAGGTTCCCTCCTGGGACCTATTTTGTACATAATTAGATTAGGTTGCTTTTCCTGCTTTCCTTTTTGGTCTTGGTTTTGGTTTATTGCCCTTTGGGCTTTTGGTTTTGGTTCTTCTTCCCTTGAGTTGTCCGCTCAAGTGGTTTTGGTTTGGGTTTGGGATGGACATGAATTTTGGGTTTTCCCGTTACGTATGGGGGGTGATGATAATTCTACACAGTTTGGTCTACCGCCATGGGATCTTTATGAATTTGTGCAAATAATAGAATGCCCGGGTTGTTTTCCTCTTATTGTCATCCGGTTTCGTATAAACTCGACTCAGAAGGTCAATCAGTTAGTGTCCTAACACATGAGTCTGAGATCACCATGTCCTATTTGTTCAAACAAGCTGCTTTGAGTCATTTTGATTTCTCGGGAGAGGTTACGGCGAGTGAAAATTTTACATCTTGCTTCAGCGCCACTGCAATTCTCAAACCCATTGGTAGCTTCATGGCTTGCCAATCAATTATGGAATTGACGGAAAATCAAGAAGAGAAAAAGAAAATATGCTAAAAGAGAAATATCAAAAGAGAGAAAATGAAAGAAAAACTGTACTTAAAACATTGGTTTGGGAACATACGGATAACTCCACCAGGGCTATGGACGCCTGACCGACAGTGGAGCAATATTCGTGAGAATTGTAGCAACAACCTCGTCGGGGCTATGGATGCCTGACCGGCAGCGAGGCAATGTCCAGGATGCTTTTGAAGTTAAGATACTTATATAACTTGCCGTAGTCAATCTCGGGAGTCACGATGATTTGGAGACGAGATAAATGCATATGTTTAGGAGATCTCAGATGAAGGTGTTTTGATCCAATATCAGATTCTCCTCCCCTTTTGAGTAAGCATCCTTTCTATATGATGGTTGGAGGGAATTGGCCAAGGTGTAATTTTCAAAGTGTTTTTCAACACTTTCCCGTGGAGTTGCCAGATGTTGTGACCTTTTTCACACATCACCCCATTCAAATGGGGACCCCCTAATTTTTGTGCCATTCTGGTCTTTTGGCTTTGCCTCTCTCTCTCTCTCTTTGGTCTTTCCGTCCTTTCGGGGATGTCCCATCATTTGGCCTAGGTTGAAATATTGATTAAGTCTGTGAAATTAGGGTTTTCTATCCTTCAGGCTTTTAAAGGTCAAACTGAGTTATCAAATTGAAATCTGAGCTTAGTACTACGATCACAAAGCTGTCAGCAGAGTCCCATTGAATTTTCATTGAATTCTGACAACTTACTATTTATAGTAAGTACTCAATTGGGGACTGTTTCATCAGGATTTTGGAATTCTAACTATTCCATCACACAGGTAACATCAGGCTACTTGCACGTAAATTTTGAGCAAGATCAAACAACTTGCTATTTTTGGTAGTTCAGGCTTCAAGAGCCATTTTCAGGGTTTACACATGTGATTTTTCAATGCATGTCTGGAGATTACTTCTGGGTTCCTCAAAACCTTCGCAACGGTGTAACATGCAAA
>CM021104.1:161486788-161564004 GCA_007115665.2 Sequoiadendron giganteum | reverse complement strand
GGGTGAACCAATCTTGAGAATGGGCATGTTGCCGACAGCGCAACAATTCTCTATCACTAGGAAAAGCTAATTACAAATGAGCTGAAAGCTCTTATTTATAGACATCAAGGTGTAGGCAACCCTAAAATCACCTTGAGTCAACTACAGTTTTGCAAGACATGCAAGATCTTATTCTCTAAACCTAATTGAATGAACCTACACAGTTCACTGGGAAACTACCATCAGTTAACTGAAACATCTAATCTAAAAGGACAAGGTGCAACATGCACGTCGTTATTGAAAGCAAGTCAACTGGAATGCTATCATCAGTCAACTGAAAAAATCTAATCTAATCTCCAAGTATATGTAGATATTTCCAAGAAAGACATGGCATGCAATGTGTAACAACCTGTTAACTCGGAAAGAAGCCTTGAGTTTAACTCTTGTGTCTAATGTCTATCTTGGAAAAGGTGGGATGCCTTGAACTGAAGTTCACTGACCCTGATCTCGAGCAAGTAACCCCTCCACGAGGTTAGTGACTGCATCACCATCTAGAGGTCGTCACATGTCTCAACTGTCAATTCACTGCTTCTTAGCAACTCAAGCAAAACTGAAAATCTCTGTAACTATGACGGCTTTGTAACTGAAGTGATGGCCACTGTTTCCTCTGCAGCTTGATGCTTCTCACGTTTTTCATGCTTTTCTTTATGGAAGAGTGTTGCATGATGAAACTGCGAACTCTTTGGTTGTGAGAAATACAAATGAACATGCTGCATACACAGAAACCCAACGGTATCAACCCTCTAAATTGGCCTTGGAAGACAATCAGCTATACGAGACATGAAACCATGTGAACTTGAGTGGCTACTCTTGTCAACCTTTCCGATGCGCTTGATACAAATCAATGTCAGCTTTTCTGATGAAATCATGAATTAAGACTGACTTGGTCTTGAATTCGTTCTGCGTGAACTACATCCTAAAAAACTCGCCTGTTGACTGTGAACATGGCTATATTCTGACAACTTCTCGAAAAAACCAAAAATCTCTCCTAATGAGGCTAAAAATAGCTTGTCGGAGGGCAATTTTCACAGAAAATTCTGAGACGTGGGTTTTATGTAGAATCAAATTCTAAGATGACCCACAATGTCAGAATTGTGAAAAAATGTGATTTAGGCCCGCATACAAAAGGTTTTCAGTTAAGATCTGAGGGGTTGTGAGGACATTTTTTCCCGAGAAAATCTGAGATATGGGTTTTGTCTAGAAGATATTTCTAAGACAACCCACAACGTTAGATTCGAAAAATATCGACTTCTACTCCACCATGCAAAGGAATTTTACTTCAGAAAATCAAAGCGTCAAGAACTGATGCTCTGGAACAAATTTTTCTTGAAAATTCTAACACATGGGTTTTGCTGAGAAAGCAATTCTGAATCAACCCAAATGATTTGTTTTGCCAAAAACGCCAATTCTTCAAACATGTGAGAAAATTTTGACACGAGAAGATGGAAGAAATCTAGAGAAGAAGAAAGATGTTTTTTAATTTTTATTTATTTATTATCTTCTTCTGTCAAAATCGCCACTCTGCCTTGAATTCTGCTGATGAATCTTGACTTGTACCTGCAAAAGAATATTTTTATGCCTTCACAACTGACCGTTGAAGAAATTCGCCCAACTCTGGAAAGAATTCACCTCTGCTCAAGCTGGATGAATGAAATGATGAATGCCATGCTTGCATAACTAGAGCAAAATCGTACTACAAAAGCAAGACTGCAAGCTCAAACCCTAACTGTGAAGAAGGAATCCGATTGGCCCTTTACCAGTTGAACTGCTACTGTCTCTGAGTCTTTAGACTAAAAATAATATTTTAATTTCAAAGCATGCAAAGAACTAAAAGTGGCACCAATATTTATCTTTGAAGAAATTCGTCACTTTTTAATGCCTTGCATGCAAAAATATTATTTTTATCATTTTGCCAAAAATAGCATCTTGTTGTGCTCAACACACTTCCCTGATTCTAAAAAGTCAAATTTTGATCTTTTAGGCTTCCATTTGCAAGAGTTATGAGATTTTTGAGAATCTCCTATTTTGTAGCTGACTGCAAAGTTACAACCGACCATGTTCAGCTCTGATTTCTGGATGACTGATGAGCCTGCGACTGTGCTGAGATATCCACTGCGAAGCCTGCATGACAAGGATGAAATGTCTGCTGGGAACAACAACTGCTAAAATCATCATCTGATACCTTAGAAAATTAGGCGCCTCTGATTAAATTGATGTTTTGACTCCAGACTTAGTCATTTCTTCGTTCTGCCTTCTGATGCTTCAAACTGCCGTTGACGGTGAATGATGAACTCCACTGACTGAATAATGGATTCATTGCATGACTAGAAGTATTCTGCATCCAATGACTGTATATGAGGGATTTGAAAATTGTATTAAGAACCCCAAAAGAATGAGCGCCCCTATTCTGTGATAGCTCAAACACCATTTTGACAAAAGTGTGATTTTCATTTGAACACCATACTTTGACCCTTGATACCGGGAACTGGAATGTTCCGATACGCGTGCCGTCTGTCTTGCTGTACAGTTTGGTCAACTTGCAAGAGATGTTCTTGGAGACGAGGAAGCCAGAAAATTGCTTTTAAGGCCTCTAAAAGAAAATCGCCTTTTTCAAAGAAAATTATATTCTTACACTTAGTCATTTTTTGAATTGCCTTCAATCAGCTCTTCTTTACAACATTATCATCTTGACCTCGCACGTACGAGCATTCGCCAAATCTCGGAGGCTGTCGGCTAGACTCGTTGGATAGCTTGAGTAATTGCACACAAGTCTTGTGAAGACTATAATTGCAAATAACCCCGTCTGGCAGGCCTAAAGGAGAATCGCCCCTAGCCTACAGCTGTACAGCTTTGTGTAGCTACGCTTCACCATCCTCTGTTTTACGTGCTCAGTAGGACCTCTGCCACAGTTACTCAGAACATCGGATCGTCTTGTGAACGGATACACTGCAAAACTAAACTGAGCTGGAAGAGATCTCAGGAAGACCTCAATTGCAAATTCATCCATCAAACCAATCATATTCAGGATCGCCCCTGGGCTACAGGGGAGCGGATTTGCATTTCTAGAAACCTCATCTGACATGTATCTTGCTTGCAATTTCCACTTCTACCGCTGATAACCGGATTTCTATACTAGATACGCTTCCGCTTGATAGCTCGTTGAAAAGCCAAACTAATTCTGCAAAGACTGAAACCATCAAAACACACATGCATCTAGATCTGGGCCTTCAAAAAGAAAATCGCCCTTGGGCTAGAAGGGAGCGGATTTGCATCTCTAGACTGCCTCCTTGATGAAAACACTCTTCGCAACCTCTGCTTCTATCTTCGTTTGCCGGAGTTCTGTAACTCGGATAATCTTGCTTCATGGCTAATCGGAAAGCTGACTGAAAACTGAAAATAATGAATGTATCCTTCATCCAAAACACTCAAATCTTGACCTTCAAATGGAAGGGCGCCCCTGGGCTACAGAGGAGCGGATTTGTTTAGAATTCATTGATTTTCACCATTTTATGCTTTGCAAACGCTGTATCCATCACTGCGGTTGACCATGTCGAAGCGTTGTGACTGCTGAGGTGTGTGGATGACTATACTTCATCATTTTCACATGTACGGACACTATAAAGTTGATTTGCACGTTGATTGCGCAAGTGTCTACTACGTTACATAGTGAAAAGTTCCCAGACTTAGAATATTTTAGCACTTTTTGCCAATCTGAAAATCCCCTCCATCAAAAAGCATTATTTCCAACATCTTTTATCGTAGAGCGTTCCTCTTTGAGTTTCAGGCTTAGATATTGATACCTGGTACTGGCCGACTGCCATTGATGACCCCGAAGATCCTAACTTTTCTCCTGAAAAAGTGAAAACTACCCACCAGCCTTAAATTGACTTTTAACTGAAACTGACTTCACCATTGTGATTGTGATGTGAAATAAGCCAATCAAAATTAATTTCAGCCAATTCTGACAAGTTCCTATTTTTTAGGGTTTCGGCTAAAAATAGATTTCAGAAACCCTAATTTTCAAAATTTTCAAATTTTGCCAGTATCTTCCTGGCATCACACTGACTAAAAGCCCATACTTTATTTGCCCAAAAACTGAGTTTTGACCCCACTTTTACAAGGTTTAGACCATTTTAAGCAAAATGCCTTAATGAAGCAAAAATTTTGGTTTGGGTACAACATATAGAAGAAGAGAGAAAACAAACAAATAAAAAACTTCTATTCTTCTGTCTTATTTTCCTCTATTCTCGTCTTAGATTTTCTTCGCGTGTCAAAGAAAATGGAAGAATCTTCAGAAAAGCATCATCTGGGTTCGAGTATTTCAACATCAACGACAATACCCATGTCTTAGATTATTTTGTGAAAATTGCCCCGCTGCCTCTTTTCTAGAGCACTGTGCTTTTTTCCAAGATTTTCTTTGCATGTGGGCTTAAATCACATTTTTTCGCAAATCTGTTGATCTGGGTGGTTTTAGGATTCATTTCTACACAAAACCCATGTTCCAGATTTTCTCGGGAAAAATGTCCTCACAGCCCCTCAGATCTCAACTGAAAACCTTTTGCATGGGGGCCTAAATCACATTTTTTCACAATTTTGACATTGTGGGTCATCTTAGAATTTGATTCTACATAAGACCCACGTCTCACAATTTTCTGTGAAAATTGCCCTCCGACAAGCTATTTTTAGCCTCATTAGGAGAGATTTTTGGTTTTTTGGAGAAGTTGTCAGAATATAGCCATGTTCACAGTCAACAGGCGAGTTTTTCAGGATGTAGTTCACGCAGAACGAATTCAAGACCAAGTCAATCTTAATTCATGATTTCATCAGAAAAGCTGACATTGATTTGTATCAAGCGCATCGGAAAGGTTGACAAGAGTAGTCACTCAAGTTCACATGGTTTCATGTCTCGTATAGCTGATTGTCTTCCAAGGCCAGTTTAGAGGGTTGATACCGTTGGGTTTCTGTGTATGCAGCATGTTCATTTGTATTTCTCACAACCAAAGAGTTCGCAGTTTCATCATGCAACACTCTTCCATAAAGAAAAGCATGAAAAACGTGAGAAGCATCAAGCTGCAGAGGAAACAGTGGCCATCACTTCAGTTACAAAGCCGCCATAGTTACCAGCCAGTGAAGGGCCAGTTTAAGTATACAGAGATTTTCAGTTTTGCTTGAGTTGCTAAGAAGCAGTGAATTGACAGTTGAGACATGTGACGACCTTTAGATGGTGATGCAGTCACTAACCTCGTGGAGGGGTTACTTGCTCGAGATCAGGGTCAGTGAACTTCAGTTCAAGGCATCCCACCTTTTCCAAGATAGACATTAGACACAAGAGTTAAACTCGAGGCTTCTTTCTGAGTTAACTGGTTGTTACACATTGCATGCATGTCTTTCTTGGAAACATCTACGTACACTTGGAGCTTAGATTAGATCTTTCAGTTAACTGATGATAGCATTCCAGTTGACTTGCTTTCAATAAGGATGTGCATGTTGCACCTTGTCCATTTAGATTAGATGTTTCAGTTAACTGATGGTAGTTTCCCAATTAACTGTATAGTTTCATTCGATTAGGGTTTAAGAATAAGATCTTGCATGTCTTGCAAGACTATAGTTGACTCAAGGTGATTTTAGGGTTGCCTACACCTTGAAGTCTATAAATAAGAGCTTTTAGCTCATTTGTAATTAGCTTTTCCTGGTGATAGAGAATTGCTGCGTTGTCGGCAACATGCCTATTCTCAAGATTGGTTCACCCTTGTAAATTAGAACTTTTGCTTGATAGCATACATGCTGCGCCTACCTTGCCTGTAGTATTGCTATTATTGTATCTGTTCAAAGAGTGATTGCTGTTATAATAAATTGCTGCGCCTACCTTGCCTTCATGTTATTGTCATGGTGTTTATTCGATCTTAGTTAAATGGGGTTGCTGGTTTGATCGTCATTGCATGCGTATTGCGTCTATACAATATACTGTCCTAGTTGCTTACCTTGTATTTTGTTTATCATGAGCCTATTCAGAAGAGCAAATAGTTGTGCCTACCTTGCCTTCATGTTGCGAAACTATACTTAAAGCTTATCGTTTGATGTGTGTGATAGTAGACTCATTCAGCCAAGCAGATAGTTGCGCCTACCTTGCCTTCATGTTGTGAAGTTGTACCAGGTTTACCGTTTATTTGTTTGTTTTAATAAACTTCTTCCCGGATTAGCAAATAGTTGCGCCTCCCTTGCCTTCATGTTGTGAGCCCGCACCTGAAGTTTATCGTATAATACATTCCTGCTCCATTTCCTCATGCTTTGTTTCTTGAGGAAACTGGATAGATTTAAAGAAGTTAGCTTAGTTGTAGTTAGATGATCTGCGAAACCAGAAAATACTTAGCTGCAATGTTCTAGGTTTTCTTAACCTTGTGCCTCTACCAGCTGAGAACAAAAAGATAGGACATTAGTTTAGTTTTCTATTTCATGCATTCCAGCACAACGAGGGAGCTTCCCCTCCTAATTTGAAGAGCACTCATTACGTAGTGTGCATAGTTGTATGTACAAACTCACACTCTAGAGGTGTTAGTTCTTACGCCAACAATGTTGAAGAAAGATGCGAAGGTAGAATGGACCCCTCAGACAAGGAAGGCATTTGAAGAAATTAAACAAGCAATAGTGGACGCTTCGGTACTAGTCAGTTCGGATTACTCGAAGCCCTTTTACCTGTACTCTTTTGCTTTAGAGCACACCTGTGCGGTAGTATTGACCCAGAGAACGGAAGAAAAAGATGAGCATCCAATTGCTTTTATGAGTGCACCACTGAAAGAGGCAGAATTAAGATACCCAAATGTGGAGAAGCAGGCTTATGCTCTAGTGAAAGCAGCTAAGAAATTCAGGCACTACATCTTGAGGAGCAAAGTCTATGCAATAGTCCCAGACGCCACAGTAAAAACATTGCTGATGCAAAATGAACTAGGAGAAAGAAGAGGCAAGTGGGTCGCCACTTTGCAAGAATATGACATGGAGATGTAGCCTATGAAGTTAGTCCGAGGGCAAGCCTTGGCGCAGACAATTGCAATGGCTGGACTTGGATTAGTACAACAAACGTACGTGCTGGAAGAAGTATTTCCAGGAGAGTGGTACAATGACACTGTATATTATCTGTTGAATCACAGGTGTCCCACACATTTGAATCCAGTGCAATGAAGAGCGTTAAGAATGAAGAGCCAAAGATTCATGCTTCAAGGGTCGGTGCTTTACTGAAGAAATCACGAAGGTATTTATCTGAGATGTGTAGGGAAAAGAGAAGCTAGACAGCTAATGGAGCACTTCCACGAGAAATTTGGAACAAGTCACGGAGGTGGTTTGGCCACAGCACATCAGATTTTAAGAGCAGGATATTATTGGCCTACGCTCTTTAAAGATGCTTACGAGCATGTAAGGACTTGCCATATTTGCCAGACAACCGCATACAGAGAAAAGAATCCAGCTATGCCCTTGCAGTCAGTGATTGAAGTAAGGCTGTTTGCAAAATGGGGATTGGACTTTATTGGAATGATTAATCCACCATCCTCGGCACAACACAAGTATATCTTGACAACTACAAATTACTGCACCAGGTGGACAGAGGCTCAAGCCCTGAAACTCTGCACAATGGATGTGGTCATTAAGTTCCTCAAGGAGAATATCATTACAAGATTTGGATGCCCACATGCTTTGGTGTGCGACAATGGCCCCGCCTTTTCATCACCGAAGTTTTCAAACTGGGCATTTGAGTACGGGATTGCATTGAAGTTCTCATCCAACTACTACCCGCAGGGGAATGGACTTGCAGAGTCCACAAATAAGAATTTGCTGAATGCTATTAAGAAACTGCTGGATAAGAACCCCAAGGATTGGCACACGCAGTTGAGGTTTGCCCTGTGGGCAGACAGGACTAGAACGAAGAATTCTTTGGGAACGTCTCCTCACCATTTTGTGTATGGGCAAGACCTCATCTTCCCGGTTCAGTTGCGAATTCCAACTCTTCAGTTTATGCAGGAGTATCTGGAGGGTGAGGACCGAGTTCAAGTCAGGTTATCCCAGTTGATGCACTTGGAGGAGAAAAGAGATGAAGCATTGGAAAATCTAGCCAAGCATCAAGGAGTCGTGAAGAGATGGTTCGACAAGCAAGCCAGGATCAAGGCCTTCAGGATTTTAGATTTAGTTCTATGTTGGGACAAGGCCCACGAAAGAAAAGGTGATCACGACAAGTTTGACAAATTGTGGATGGGCCCATATCAGATTTCTGAGATCCTGGGAGATAATGCATTCAAATTGAAAACGCTAACAGGAGAGGATATCCCATTGCCAGTCAATGGGCGGTTCCTCAAGCATTATTTCCAAGCATAGGTTCCCTCCTGGGACCTATTTTGTACATAATTAGATTAGGTTGCTTTTCCTGCTTTCCTTTTTGGTCTTGGTTTTGGTTTATTGCCCTTTGGGCTTTTGGTTTTGGTTCTTCTTCCCTTGAGTTGTCCGCTCAAGTGGTTTTGGTTTGGGTTTGGGATGGACATGAATTTTGGGTTTTCCCGTTACGTATGGGGGGTGATGATAATTCTACACAGTTTGGTCTACCGCCATGGGATCTTTATGAATTTGTGCAAATAATAGAATGCCCGGGTTGTTTTCCTCTTATTGTCATCCGGTTTCGTATAAACTCGACTCAGAAGGTCAATCAGTTAGTGTCCTAACACATGAGTCTGAGATCACCATGTCCTATTTGTTCAAACAAGCTGCTTTGAGTCATTTTGATTTCTCGGGAGAGGTTACGGCGAGTGAAAATTTTACATCTTGCTTCAGCGCCACTGCAATTCTCAAACCCATTGGTAGCTTCATGGCTTGCCAATCAATTATGGAATTGACGGAAAATCAAGAAGAGAAAAAGAAAATATGCTAAAAGAGAAATATCAAAAGAGAGAAAATGAAAGAAAAACTGTACTTAAAACATTGGTTTGGGAACATACGGATAACTCCACCAGGGCTATGGACGCCTGACCGACAGTGGAGCAATATTCGTGAGAATTGTAGCAACAACCTCGTCGGGGCTATGGATGCCTGACCGGCAGCGAGGCAATGTCCAGGATGCTTTTGAAGTTAAGATACTTATATAACTTGCCGTAGTCAATCTCGGGAGTCACGATGATTTGGAGACGAGATAAATGCATATGTTTAGGAGATCTCAGATGAAGGTGTTTTGATCCAATATCAGATTCTCCTCCCCTTTTGAGTAAGCATCCTTTCTATATGATGGTTGGAGGGAATTGGCCAAGGTGTAATTTTCAAAGTGTTTTTCAACACTTTCCCGTGGAGTTGCCAGATGTTGTGACCTTTTTCACACATCACCCCATTCAAATGGGGACCCCCTAATTTTTGTGCCATTCTGGTCTTTTGGCTTTGCCTCTCTCTCTCTCTCTTTGGTCTTTCCGTCCTTTCGGGGATGTCCCATCATTTGGCCTAGGTTGAAATATTGATTAAGTCTGTGAAATTAGGGTTTTCTATCCTTCAGGCTTTTAAAGGTCAAACTGAGTTATCAAATTGAAATCTGAGCTTAGTACTACGATCACAAAGCTGTCAGCAGAGTCCCATTGAATTTTCATTGAATTCTGACAACTTACTATTTATAGTAAGTACTCAATTGGGGACTGTTTCATCAGGATTTTGGAATTCTAACTATTCCATCACACAGGTAACATCAGGCTACTTGCACGTAAATTTTGAGCAAGATCAAACAACTTGCTATTTTTGGTAGTTCAGGCTTCAAGAGCCATTTTCAGGGTTTACACATGTGATTTTTCAATGCATGTCTGGAGATTACTTCTGGGTTCCTCAAAACCTTCGCAACGGTGTAACATGCAAACCGAGACGATCACTTTCAGAGTTCAGCCTTCGAGGGCTATTTTTAGGGTTTGCATTCAGAGTTTTTCAACGCATGTCCGAATATTCTTTTTGGGTTTTTCGAGGGCTTCGCAACAGTATGACATGCATGCAGAGAGGATCAAGTTTCGAGGACTTACTATTTTTGGCCAGTGCCCGCATGCAGACCGATTTTCTGGGTTTTTCTGGGTTTCTTGAGATCCCACGGGCAATATGACATGCAAAATCATCTGGCAGTGAATTGATCACTTTCCAGGACACTATAAACAGCAGTTGCACTCCAGCCACCCGACACTTCAGTTCAACATACAGAACGACATGCAGAAGAAACAAAGTCAAACGGAGACCGTTTGGGATACATGCAAGTCAAACTAGGGTTTCCACTTTTATAGGGGGTAAAATCCAAAAATGGTCAGAATAAAAACACCCCACCGATATCAGCATCCTTTAGGCTACTTGCTGGCAAAATTTGAGCGAAATTGGAGAACTTACTATTTTTAGTAAGTCGTCTCAGCGCCATAAATAGTAGGTCTGCACCCGAGGTAGGTATGAACAGACCTCTCGAGTTATCAGGATCAGGCATAGCGAGTTTCAAGTCAAACGGAGCTACAAAAGTCAGGCAACTTTGGGACTTACTATAAATAGCAGGTGGCTATAAATGGCAAGTCAGAGCAAAGCACAGGCGAGGACAGGTTCACAAGGCGAAGAGTATCATATGGTGAAATTTTCAGGCAAAACGGAGCTGTGGAAGTCGAAAATCAAAGAACTTACTAAAAATAGCCAGGGCTTGCTAAAAATAGAATGAAAAGGTGAAGGGCAGATAAAATGTATCCCTCCTCTTTCGAAAGGGTTGCTGCAGTCATCAATAGAGTTTGGATGCAGAAGCCAAAGCCACCCCGCACTAAACTCCTGAAGCAGATAATTGCCGAAGACGTGAAACAAGAGTACTGCGACTTGATAATGATGCTTAGTTGAATAAATGGGAGTGCACAGGCCTACATCTTCGAGCCTTGGATGTTCTACTTCATCGAGATCATCTTGGAGGGAAGGAGTGTGTTGATTGGGCGAGAATGATTAACGAAAATATTGATGAACAGTTCAGGAGCCTGAGGAGGATGGAAACTTTTTATATGAGTTCATACGTGATATATATGTTGGCTAGGATGACCAAGCACCGAGGAATCACGTACAAGGAACCAATCGGTAGTGCACCTGACCAGTTCAAGATCCATGAGGCATGCACGCAGTTACATCTGACTAACCCTGCCAGCTACAAGCGGGCTAATGGCGCATTCACAATGCACATCACGAGGACCCTTCAACAAAGAATGCAGCAAAGAATATCAAAGGAGGCACAGGCATTGATAGAGGAATATGGATATTGGCTCATCCAATTTCCGAAATTCACATACATTAGGCTGCAGGGGTTCACTTCGTATCCATAACGGCTACCCAGGCACCCCACCGATCACATAGTAATGCTGGAAGTATCTAGGCAATTGATCGCCTATGATAGGATTCAGAAGAAGAAGAAGGGTGGATTTGACTTTCCTATCGCCATGGGAAATTCCATCGAGGTGTGTCCCTCCTTGCAGGCAGCTCGAGAAGCAGAGGATGAGCTGCAATTCTTTCATCTCTCGTATCACACGGGAAGGCAGGATTTCGATCCTTACAGAAACCTCTGAATGCTATAGAACGTTGAGTACTGACACAAGGCCCACATTGAGGACTTTTGGGCAAATGTTGTTGATGAGGTTGAAATAAGGAAAATGATGTTTACTAGGCTCCCCCTCAAGTTGATCAGGGAGTGTGAGGTCATTCCAGTTCCCGACCAGGTAGAGGAAGATGTCAACGTTATACAACCTGATTATGAGTCAATGAGAGATACTCCGGTCTCGCCATTAGATTGGTCCGAGCTCGAGATCATGGACTTAACAACGCTCTCTATACCGGTGATGACTTTCACGAGGGCTTGGGTCGATAGGCACGTATGCAGACTCAAGAGCAGATCAATGACTCTTACTTACGACTTGATGGGTGACCAAAGGCCACTAACAGTGAGAAGAGGAAAACAGATTGCCCAAGCTACAGAGGCACGAGAGGAGACGTCAACCCAGCTGATACCGTTGAGCATGGAACAAGCATCACCTGCACACTCGCAAACTCAATCTTCGAGTTTGAGAGAAATTTCACTATTTGCCGATCAGAAGGCGAGATTGAATGAGGAGCGAGAATTGGGAGAGGTTGACTAGCCCAACATTCGAGGGTCAGATAGTGTCAGTACATCCAGGGGTGGTCAACAAGAAGAGGAGGAGGAAACAGTGGCCGATACCCGTTTCCAACAGATGTTGGATATGGCATTGGAAGAGGAAGAAAACACAGAACAAGGGACCCAAGGGTTTGGGGATACTCAGCTTGTGGAGACTGATGAGCCTGAGCAGAACAGTGTAAGAAGGGAGGAAGTATACGAGGTGGAGGCAACAAAAGAGCAGCTCCTCGTCACCTGCAATCCACAGCAAACAGTGCCGGATTGGCTCACGGATAGAATGAGAAGAGAGCCTGAGGATGATACGGATCCAGCCATTGAGATGGAGGAGTTCCTTAGAAGGATTAGTGCACCTCCAGAAAAGAAGAGGGCCAGGAAGTTTTCGAATATTTTGACTGACGAGTCAGGCTCTTGCACACTCCAGGTTGCTGCCCCAAGGGAGGAGTATGATCGAGCTGAGGAGGGGCCCGAGAACTATGTGATCACCATCGTAGAGTTGGGTCGTCCTGCGAGAGCCCAAATTGTTGAGGAGTTCGATAACTCCTATCAGGCGTTGAGAGACCAGTTGCTCCGCACGGAGGGGAAATATAAGAAGTTAAAGGAGCACAAAACCTTGATAGGATATGTGCAGAGTCTAGCGCGACTAGGTGAACAGGTAGACCTAGCAGTATAACTCCCACCAGAGCTTCCGAGGGAGTCAGTTATTGGCTTAGAGGACTTGAAGAAGATGGAGACGGAGGCAGACAAATGGGTTGGCCATATTCGGGCTGAGACAGAGAAATTCATGGAGGACCTTGCCAATGCTTATCAGTAGGCCTCGAATATTTTGGCGCGCATAGATATGGTGGATCAGGCTTGGGGCGATACCCGCATCTATCAGACGAAGACTGTTCTTTGTCTAGGGGCTTTGATGCATATACCTCTACAGACCTTGGTAGATGGAGGTGTAATTCAAGAGGGTGACAGGTATGATTTCACCAGTTGGTACTCGGTGGTCACGGGGCGTGGGTTTCACGATGCGGCAAAGGCAGATTTGGCCAGAATCAGGAAGGCAATGGGCAACGTCTTGGACGGAGTTCTTAATACACTGGAGGCCATATTTGCTAGAAGGTTAGCTCCAGAGGAAATAACTGCTAATGGCTTGAGAGACAAACTAGCTCCATTCTTCTCAGCTACGAGGTCGCTTGGCCAGGATGACTTTGAGAATGTCTCCACTTTCTCCAGTATAATTCAGAATACCCAGGATGCCTTGGTGGCGTGGAGAAAGTGTTACACTCGGCACGGGCAAACGATAGCAGTCTTGGAATTTCAGCTCAACCATATTCCACCAACTTCGGTTCAGGAGGTTGAGGCAGTATTGGCTCGGTTGATCGAGTTTGCAGTCCGAGAACGGGACAATGGGAATGCTCTGCTGGATGAGGATCTTCTGGAAGAAGATAGTGGGCATTAATTGCTTGTAGTGGGGAGTGGAGAATCTTTTGTGCATTTATTACCCACTCCCCTCAGTGGCGGTTTTTAGGGCAGAAACCCTAATTAGGGCATAGGTGGCTCTATCTAAGCCCTTTATTGTAATTGAATCTGAGCCGTCCACTGAAATGGGCTAGCTATAAAAGGGGCATCCCCCCTCATTTGTAACATATAGAATTAGAATCAGATTGAGAATTGAATCAGAGCTAGAGAGTAGAAGGCATTTAGTTAGAAGTTAACTTATTTTGAAGAGGAAAGAAAAACTTTCCCTTTGAAAGTTTTTGTAAAAAGTAGTTGTAGAAGGCTCTCATAATATAAAGATTCTTCATTGATTGGTGATTCCATCTTTCATTGTGGGCAGTTGACAAGGCCTTTTCGTCTTTCCAATTCTAGTAGATAGAGTAAAATAGACTTTCATTTCTTGCAAGTAGTCGTAGGCTGTGGAGTGTGGTATTTAATTTGAGCAAGTCTTCTTTCATCCATACCACTAGCAGGCTTGCTGACGGTGAGCCTGCCTTGCGTGGTCAACTAGAGTAATAGTACTTAACTTCGATTGTGATTTGTGTCCACTTGCATCGTTGTGATGGGGTGCATATGTTGAATCATAATCTGAATATTTTAATCATCCTTTGAAGATTGCACCGACTTTGTGGAGGTTGTTCGAAGGGAGGCAAAGCAAAGCCTGGTTCGAAGATTGTTTGGGTTGATCCCCCACATTCCACCTTTTTAGAAGTAGATTGTAGAGTCTCTCCCTTTATCTCCATTAAATTCAGCATTTTCGGGTTAGTTTAGAAGTCAGAGCATCACAGCTAAATCTTTCATTTGCTTCACGAGGTTGAACAATTACGTAAGTCCCCTTGGAATAACCAGCATATTCACATCAACCAACTGAGTCTATTCGCACTAAAAGGAACCTTGGAATTGAACGCATGAACTTTCACGCAATCTTAGCATGCAGAACACTTTGATCAAGAGAGAATAGAGTGACCGCTGGACAGTTTATTCTATGTTGGTGTCGTCATAAAAAACACGTCAACAGGTGGTATATTTGACTATCAAGAATGGTCATTGATGCATGGTATTTTGCCACTTTGCAAGGGTTAAGTAGTAAATGAGTGCACCCAATAGTATAATATTGACCTCTCCTAAGAAAAATCAACCTCTAAATTCAAGAGGGAGGATTGGATAAAGCAAAAAAAATGTTTACTCGAGGGTATCTTTGAGTGTGCTCCCTCTTAAATATTATAAAAATTACTCTAAATTCGTCAACTAGGGAAAGGAGAACCACTTGAGATTCAGAGACTAGGGATTAAAAAATAATTAACTTGGCTAGTAACTCAGAATTTTGATGAAATTAACAAATGAAACCTTTTGATAAGCTGGGATGACTTATCCTAAGGGGGGAAGGATGTCACATCCTACATGTCAGCCCCTTCCACAAAGCTTGACTGTGGGGTAGATAAACTAAAATAAAGAATAAGGAGGGGCATTATGAAGGGATACAACACATTTAGTGAGGCATGTTTATCCATTGAATTTGATAGGACTGGTGATAGAGGAGAGAAGATTGTGTGTATACGAAGGAATGGTGGCTAGATATGAAGGAGAGATTGTGCCATTAATTAGGAATGGCCTCCCAACCAGTTTCCATGCACTCATCACATGAAAGAAGAAAGGTAAAAATGCCAAAATCCGCAACCTTGACTCTGTTTATTTGTCACATTAGATAATGAGATCTTTTGAACATGTCAAAAAGAATGGGAAAGAATAGAAGGATAGAGGCAATTTTATAGGGAGTGGGTGTGCATTTAGTAAGAGAACAGACAGGAGGACTGGTGTAGGGTAGGCACCCTTGTCCATGGCTGACTAAATTCTGCAGATCACATGGAAAAATAAACATCCACACAACCTAGAAACTCTCACGTCTTCTCCATTAAGGTGTGTGCTATTTTGGAGGGGAACGATTGTAGGGGAGAGGAGTTGGACAAAAATCAAGGTGCATGTAGAGAATGTAGAGGGGGAGAAAGGAGAACAAACTAGATAATGCGTGAGTGAAGGACGACAAAAAATGGCATGGGAAAGAGAGAATCGAGGAGGCGAGGGAGAAGGCAGGTTGGGCGAAAGTCCTCTAGGAAGTGTTGTTTCATGAAATGCAATGGTTGCAGGCTACGCGTAAGGGGGTGTCTTGGGAGAGACTCACAACCCTTCACAAATCTTTAGTTTTGTGCTATGTTTTGGGTGGAAGAAAAATAAAAATGAAGCAAAATGGTGAATGCTCCAGCTGAGCTGAGGCACGCAAAGTGGATGAAACCCGTCAAAGAAATGGTGTCCCGTGGAATGCAATGATTGCAGTATATGCACATTAGGGTGTTGTTGGAAGCAACCTTCAAGATTTTGTAAAGAATGCCTCAATAGATGTAGGCTCGTGGAATTCAATGGCTGCAGGAGATTCACAAATGGGTTTTTTTGGAAGTGGGAAGTTAAGAGAAATGTAATTGGTAGGTGTAAGGCCCAAAATTTACAACCCTTGCAAGCAATCTCCTTGTCTATGCCAAAATGGGAGATTGGGAAGAAAGAATACAATGAAGGGAGGCGTGGAACATATTTGTCGAGAAGGTTTAGAAACATTCAAGGAAACACAAGCAACAGGTGTAAAGCTAGATGACATTAAGGCAATATGTGGAATCTCTCAATCTATGACAAATGAAATTTTTTGATTAGACACAGAGGAGAAACGGTGAGTTATGGAGACCTAATATTCTGATTCCGCTAAATTTAACTATTATAAAGCAGAAGAAACTTTCATGTAAGAAGCTAATATTTTGTAGTTTATAATTAAAAAAGAAATGGTTTTCTTTCTAGAGGACTTGTGATTTGTTGGGATGCATTAAGTAATATGCATAGGGTAAATATGGTAAAATTAATCTTGATTATTCCATTTGAATTTTGGATGGATGAATTATGTGATACATATCTTTATTAAACCAATAAATTTGTTCTTACATGTAGGGAAATCATGGTCATCTCAGAAAGAGACATCTAAGAACAACAGTGCCTTCAATAATTTTAGTTTCATCAGATTGCCTCAAAAACACATACTACTATCCCACAAAGCAAAAACATGCATAGTTGATTTCCCACATTAACCCTCCTGAGAAAAGCCCATTCAAATACAACCATTTTCAACAACATGCATCAGACAAATTCAACTCGCAGAATCGACCAATATGAAAGACAAAAGATATGGACACACAAATTTACGTGGGGAAAACCTTTTTGAGTAAAAAAGCCCACACTCCAAAACGATCAAGCTATTGTATTATTTAGCAACAAAGTTACAATACAATCTCAGGCTCATAGCCTTTACAGTAGTTTACATCTTGTTCCATCCGGAGAATACATACAATATAATCGTTCAGAATCCTTGCACTATTACAATACTCTCACACAACATACAGTGTAGATCCTTCTCCTCCCTCCTCTCTACATTTTTTCTTCTTCTATCATGGCACCCTCTCCACGTTGAATGTTAATGCAACATTCGTTTTATCCAATGGTTCCAGGCTGACCAGGAAAACCGACCGATTCTCAATTGTCGATCCAACCGTTGACAGGTTCCAGCCAATCATTGTTTTCCACCTCAGCATCCATTGGGTCCCACTGAGACATTCTACACAGGTCACCGAGTCAACCATCGTCATATCGGAGAGACATGTTCCAATGTCCCAGTGACAAAGCAATGTCCCTTCGATGAAGCCTTATTGGCTTGTCCCATAAGATCGCTAAGTTAGAGGTTTCCAAAACTCCAAAACCCGCGATCAGAGGTTCCAAACTTCCAAACTTCCGTGATCTTGCGATATTGGCACAACTGTTGGTCTATCGAAGAGACACTCGCAAAGGTTCCATCGATACCAGCATCTCCTACTGACGAACCACTCCATCGTTCCATCGGTGGGACAAGCTTCAGTGTCTTGCCGAAGACACAACTTCCCATCGATGAGGATCCAACGTTACATATCGGGCTGTCAATGTGACAACTCATAGACTCCCACTGACTATGTCATCTCCCATCAACAAGTCTTTACCGCCATACAAGTCACTGCTCCATCGGACCATCGGGGGGACTCAAGACAGAGTCTCACTGATGAGTGACCAAGGCAAGACATCGGGCTATTGCAGAGACTTCTTAGAGACTCACGCTGACATGACTTACTCTCGTCGATAGAACACAACGCTAGAGGAAACTGTTAGTGCCAAATCATGCAGGTCATCGGAGCATCAAGGGGACAAAGAACAAGGTCTCACCGATAAGAGGAAGTCAGGCCGATAAGAGATAGAAACAAGACTTCAAGGAGTATATCAAGCCAATAATTTGAGGCACAAATCCCAACATGCTCCCACTTGACGAAGAACTTATTGGCTTCTCCCAATCAAAGATCGAAGTCCCTATCTCCAAGACATATGCAACAACATTCAAAATGTTCACCATCTCTGGCAACTGTTCCAACCATCCTCCAAAGGAAGGAACTCACCATGGTGTATATGCATCAATCTAAAAAAAAACATCTCTAGACCCAACTTACAACAATGATTACAGCTCACTGCCACCACTCCACTGTGCTCATAGCTTGTACAAAAGCACCAACTTCAAAGCCCCAAACAAAACACAATCGTGAAGCTATCCTCCAAAAACAAGATAGAATGCTAGCTAGAACAACAACCAAAAAACTGATTGCTCCCATCCAACTGATCAACCCACGTGACTGAAAATAGCACACACAACAAGTGCCAATCCATCCAATCACACATACCTCCAAGGTATCTTCATTAGTAAACTCATGCTAGCAACACAACCAACAAATGAACCACAGATACAAGCTCCATGTACAAACCAGTCGAAGAAGACCAAACACATCCAGGAACTCCCACTGCATGGGTAATGCCAAATCTGAAAGAACAAAGGTATAACAAGTCTACCAAGGAAACATCCACAATGATATGCACAACCTATAAATACAGCTCTCACAACAAGTCTGCACAGCTCTCCCAAGATCTCCACACCCAACAAAGGAAAGAGATAAAGAACCTCCATTGCATCACCCAAGAACATGAGTGAAAAGACATGACCACAAGCTAGTGATCACTACAGCTCTGACCAAACCTCAAACCAATGTAATGTGAAACCAAACATCCAGGAAGACAACCAAGACCAAAGAGAGCACCTTTGCACATCATGAACCTATAGAAAATCCTCCTACATACACCTCTAAACGCCAATTGTGTCAAGTATGATCTCCTTCGAAACCCCAAAGAGAACGGCATAATAACACCCAATCGTTCAATCTTCAAGATCAAACACAACATATATACATGTGATTATATGGATGTAAGCTTCTCCAAGAAGATCAAATCACTCCATTTCCCATCTCAAGAAAACAAACCCATAAAACATCTCCTAACTGTTCTTACCAACAGAAGATATCATAAACTGAAATTCACAAGGAGATAACCATGCTGTCCATCTTTCACTATGAATCCTCCAGAACTATTAAACAACAGTTCAAGATCCATATCATGAAAGAAAGCATAGAACACATCTGAAAGATATAATGGGCAAATACCTCTCAAATAGACTTCATTGCCGAGTAGACCAAGAGTGGGGAATGAGAATTCTCCTCCAAGATATACAAGCCACCATGACTCATCCAAGAGTGATCTCCTCATTGGTCTCTATTGAACTCACGTCCAACCAAGGTGTAGGCTCCTCGGACTTTCTGCTGAAATCTTCATCAGGAGTAACCATCAACAACACTTCTCTCATTTCAAGAGAATTACAGCCTCACCTTATGTACTAGGTGTTTTTAACCTTTATCCAACAATAGTTACTGCATTAACCAATGACTCCCAATATGGGATCCTTTGTAACATGGAATGGTATGTTGTTATGATACCAAAAATCAGCCACTGCCATTCTTGCCTCATGATGTTTCTCTTGATCCATGCAATTTCTTTGAGTCTAGGTTGCACATCAATTGTATTATGTAATGTGCACTTTGGTTGTTTTATTTGTTTTAATGCAATATTGGTTTTGGAGTTTTGATGATAACTTGAAATGTATAGCTCAAAGAAAAAGTTTGCAACAATATAGAAATGCAATATTTTCTGATTTTCAGAGATTTCTACAATATGTTGCAACTGAAACTGAAAACTAGGTTTGATACAAATTATTTTGCAAGATAATGGACTGATTATTGCTAAAAAATTTACAACAGTATTATGGAATGACTGGGAAATACAAATATATTGTTTTTAAAGCATACCCAGCAAGAAGCATTAAAGTGCAGGTCTGAAATACACTGTAGCAGCAAACTGGAAGTGCCCAAAATGCTCATAACTCCATTTTCAGTGCCTTCTCCACTCCATAAACCCCAATCATCTGCTGCTCCACCCTAGGTGTCCCCAATCAGCTCCAAAAAGGCCCAAAAACCTAGGCGCCCAACTTCCTATTTCCCACACCCACCTTAGGACTGTTACGGCCTGCCTGGGAGAGGTACAGCCAGCAAAGAGGGAGGCTCTAAAGCATGCAATAGTGCCTTATATCTGCTGTTTGTCCTTCACCAATGTGCTCACAAGTTACTGATATTAAACCCCTTAAAAAACTCAATGCAATGTGGACCACGAAGCTCCAAATGACTTTGAAATAAGTTGCCTGTAAACAAATCCAGCAGGGTTGATCTTTCACAACCGAAATGGATGATCCTTGCAAGGGTTTTCATCCTCACAAAGCTGCTGGTAAAAAACCTGTAGTTCTCTTCAAGAAAGTATATCAAACATAGTTTCCAAATGAGCTTCAAATATGTTTTTGTATGCCTCCAAAAACCCCAAGCCCCATATTGGAAAAATAAAATACTTTATTAAATTTTAAAAGCCTCCTTATGTCTTCCACTTGGGCGTCCCATTTAATAAAGCCAAATATTTTATCTTTTTAAACATTCCTTATTTCTCCCCAAAAAGTCACCTTTTAAAATATTAAAATAGCGTAAAGTTAAATATTTAATTTAACTTTTATAAATTTAACGTTATTTAAAATTAAATTCCCCAGGCCATAAAATCCCGTCAAAACAGCATTAGATATTGCAACTAAGCATCCCGAGGAAAGATCAACATGAAAACAGAAAATACAATGCCTCTGCCTAGGAGGTGACTTACTAAAAATAGTAACGGACCCAATGCTCGGAACTGCTCTGGAAAGTGCCAGAAAGATACTCTTGAAGTCCAGAACACGTCACCAAGAGCTGAGTCGTCCCCTAATCAACCATATTGGCCATGGGAACTCGAGGAATAGGCTAATCCTGATAATCACTGTCACAACTTAGGAAGGGGACATTACATATTATGATGAACAAAACCCCCTACGATTGCACTTGTTAGAACTATCTCTAATAACTGAGCCCACAACTATGGGCCAAGATGAGCCTATTACATCATACTTTGACTTTGAAGGATAATTCATCACAATTGCAATTACCTTAGCTATCCTCTTCCTTTTCTATTTTCTTCTCCTTGTATAAAGCATGGAGAACCTTCATCTCTTATAAAACTTCCATTTCCACTGAATTACATAGTTGCTCATCTCAGCCAACAACTCTGTAAGGTGATATTTGAGGTAATTGATGCCACCTCTCATCTTCAAGCAACAATAATTCCACACCACTATTCCTACCTTTGAACTTGATATGCCATGCTGATGCTTCCAATCAGGGTTCTTGGCATTGCCAACGCTATGGCTATTTGCAGATGCAATCTCTGTCTGCAAAGTTGGGAACCCTATGAAAATGAAAATAAAAACAACCAAGCTTCAAAGTAAAAATTTATAAACCTTATCTCTGACGGAAAGAAGAAACGGAAAAAAAGGGGAATAACAAAAATGAAGATTGAAACCTTAGAAGTGCTTAAACACAACAAAAATGAAAAAGAAGAGACCAAAAACCTAAATCTAAAAACAAAAAGAGGAGTTACATACTTTTCAAATCCAGTCAATAACTTTGCCAAATCAGTTGAAGATTACTTAGAACGGGTCCCAACCAACTGAAAATTAATGTTATGAAGTCAAGGAGTCAAGAACACAAGTGAATGTCATACAAGGTGAGAAAAAATGTGTCTTGTTACTGTTTTTGAAGGCAGACTGTGTGTATGTGCAACTTTCCGAGTTCATGCACAAGATTCATGAGTTATTGCAATTATCTGGATTCTAGATAACTTTTCTGGCGAGTAATTGCCCAAAACTTGGCAGTGAGTTTCTGGGTGAGTAATTCATAATTTGTCTTCCACTCATGAGTCTGTAAGTCAGTCATTTTCATCTATGGTCCAAACAGTTTCCATTCTCAACTTTTTATTTCCCCTTCTTGTGGCTCTTGGTTTCTTTCTTTCTTCGTATCATGCTTGAAGGTGGTAACTCTTTTTGTCCTTTTATGCTGTTGAGAGCATCTCTTATTAGGATTTTGAAATATGACATGTTTGGTCCTTATAGAGTACCATATAAAGAATCTGGTAATCAAGTGTAAGTTTTCATCCAAAATCTCACATTATGTCAAGTGGCATGTATCATATAAGGGGTAATGAATGTATTTAAGGTTCAAAGAGTAGTTACTAATGTAACTCATTTTTACAAATTGATATATGTTCAATCCATTGTGATTGTAACCTTGATTATATTTGTGGCAGATATGGTCTAACCTTATGTTGAATTCATCATATGTAATTGTAATTTTGATCTCATTTGTTTCACATACAGTGAAATGAAGTAACAGAATTGATCTGATTTTATTTTCTACCATTGTAGCATGTAAGAGGGCTATATAAGAATCTTCTGCAAGAGTATACTCAAAAACTGAACCTGGCACTTCCCATTTATACATTTTTAAAGTCAGGAGAGATGCATTCCCCTATTTTTATATCAACTGTTCAAGTTTCTGGCATTTCCTATACTGGCGGTATTGCGAATAGTAAAAAGGAAGCAGCATCTAAGGCTGCTCGAAAAGCATTACTGGGACTTCAATCACAGGCTTGTGAGTTTTGACAGACCATGTTTGTGAATATATATATCCAAAATTCTATTTATTGTTGGTAATGCATTTGCTTAGTACCAACACATAAATCATGATACTAAACTGTGTCCATGATATTTCAGGTGTTTCTGCTTCGCAAACTCCAACTCAAAACATTTTGGGTTGTCAAGCTCCAAATCAAGATATGTCTGGTTCTCCTGTTTCCATATCTAACACTTGTTCTCAACTAGAAGTTTCTTAAAGAAAAAGGGGCGGGGATGTACACATAGCTACTGAAGAAATTGATGCTGTCAAGTCAAAACAGAATACAAGTGATGCTGGAGCATGATGAAAAAAAACCAATTTATGTGATTGCTATTTGCAAATTTGTTTTTTAACTCCAGTTAGGAATAGTTGCGAACATGCAAAAGATATGTATATTAAAAACAAAGAATTCCTATTATGTGCAATGAACATGCAGGTTGCTAGACGATGGAAAGTCTTATTAGAAATCTATGTAAACAGCTTTATTTAGAACTATACAGGACTTTAGTTATTGCTCTATTTTTCTTTTAGAGGGAGTTAGAGAGGTATGTGTGGGAGATGGGAGGCTAAAGAATGATATTAAAGAATCCCACAAGTTCTGATGCTCATTCAATAATCTGTATGTTGTCTCTTTGTACTTTAAATCCCAGCATTAATTAGGATCAATAATTCTACTTGTAGAGATGAAATTTGCAACTTTATGCAAGATGAAAACGCAAAAAAGCTTGACAGTGGAAAGTGTCCATAGGTAACCCAAAGTGGGTCAGTGAGGCTTCAAAAGCATACACCATTACAATTAAAAATTGCTACTATAAGAAAGTTCACAAGCCATAAATATATTGCAAATGGGCAGCTTCTAAATAAGAAACAATCACAATCTTTAGAGGCACAAGGCAGAGAAACCCACAAAGCATTATGTAATGCCAATTGGACACCCCGTAGCAAAAAGTTTTTGTGAGGAAATTGTATTGATTAATAAGAAACAGAACTGTGGCAATATGTAGGAGTTGTACATGCAATCATTGAACAAATTCTAGCCCACCCTGCTGAAGAGTATTTATGGACCAAGGGGTTGTTTCGTTCAGCTTTATTTAATTTACCAAGTGTAAATTTTGAACTTAAAATATGTGGTTTGTACCGCAAAGCCTACTTTATGATTTTGGTAAAGCTCTTTATTTAAATAAGATAAGTGTGCCCACTAACATAAGCTTTATGCGGTTATGGCTTGAACGTTGTAGGCTAAGTTGTTAGTTCTAGTTTGAGTCTTGGTTTGGGTTAATGGATTCTGTTTTGTGAATTGCGCAATTTTCTTTTTAGGTTTGGTTCTTCTGTATAGAAATATCGAAAAATCACAAATATTTATTTATAATCTAAAAACAAGAATATTAGGACTAGTATACATATTTCTCAATATTTTTAATATATAAAAATATTTATATGCCCTAGTTATATATTAATATATTAATAAAATTATAAATAAAGTAAATATAAATAAATATTAATATATTATAAGGAAACTACATAAACTTTGGAAGACATATATATATGGTGCTCTCAGACTCTTTTGCGCTATAGAATCCTTTCGCACTACGAAGCCTTTGGTACCCAACCATTTCACTTATCTTGGCGTGGACAACCATCCTCTTGATGGCTCCAACAGCTCCACCTCTCTTTGCTCAGAAAAAATGCATGTTTTGCCTTCACCATGAGGACGTCTCACGCATTGTTCAAAAGGACAAATTTTTGTGCCCTAAATCGGAATGCATGCCCCCTAATCATTTTCCCCTATCCTTTCAACGACCTTCGTCTAGTTGCACTCAACGTGTGATAGATTTAGACATGGCTGCTCCTCCAACGCCAACATGTATTGTCTTGGATCCCTTGCATGGGGCAAATGCAAACCCCTAATTGGTGACACCAAATCTCTTGTTCTGAATTTCAATGAAGGAAAACAAAATGAAGTATTAGAATGCGGGGAATTTTTTTGCGCACATGGTTTAATCGACAGATTCAACAATTTGTGGCTTGCTCTCCTAACGCTTCGCAAGTGGATCAAAGACGCTTGACAACCACTCTTGAAAGGTAACCTTGAAATCTATCCCTATGCACGTGGTTTCTTCATTGTTGTTTTTGATTGTGTGAGCTATGTGGAAAACATTGGATCTTGGGGCAAAATATCCTCATGTTGAAATTGTGGCTCCAAAATTTAATCTCTCAATTGAATCTTTCAAAATCAAACTTGTGTGGATTCGTCTTCCAAACCTTTCATTGCAATTTTCGTTTGACACTTGTTTTGAGGCTATCGATAATACTCTTGGCAACTTTTTAGTGATTGATCAAGATACAACTAATTTCACACCCACAACCTATGCACACATTTTGGTTGATCTAGATGCTTTACCTATGCACACATTTTGGTTGATCTAGATGCTTCAAAGGATCTTCTTGTAGACATCACCTTTCAAATTGTAGAGTGCAATTGGTCTCAAACATTGGACTATGAAGGTTTGCCCTTTCAATGTCGTCGATGTTTTGCTATATGACACAACTGTTGGTTGCCTCATTCCCAAGTTCAACTTAGGCATTCATGCTACTTGGTGGAAAGATGCCCTCGCACAACATTATACTATGGATGGTCTTTTGGTCTCTTCATTTGAGCTTGCTAAAAACAAAAAATCAAACTTCATGCAAGGGATGAGCCATCACTAAAGAAATCATTTCGAACAAAGGAAGAAAGTCTTTGCCTTGTTCAAAGTGAGTACTCATAAATATTAGTCCTTCCAAATGTTGAAAATGACACTTTTCTTCTTCAGGAGGGTTGTGGATCTATAATAAAGGATTAATATGCTATGTACTCATTTGAATGGAAAGTATTGCAAAGGAAAAGAAGGAAAATTTCAAAAAGAAATTGGGATTCACAAGATGAAATTGAGGTCACACTCCAAAGGTGGTAACAATGGTTCAAATATTAACTATAATGCACCCCTCTAAAGGTTTGATGCACATTTATGGGAGCTAAAAATATTTCTAATCTTGGTTTAAATTTTGTTTATATGGGAGTTGCCCCTTGGTAGTCCTTGTTTGAGTAATTAGGACATCACTTGATAATTAATTATTATTAAGTCCCTTATTACTTTATTCACTTAAACTAAATTTAGGAGTGTTTTTTTAATTATTAGATTGGGTTATTTATAGGTCAAGTTGTCTCATTGCATAGGATTATGACACTTGTCACAATCTAGTCAAATCCTCATCTAAGGTTTGCATTTTTATTATAAGCATTCATGATTGTACTTTGTAATCATACATAATTCACAATTATTCAATACAAAAGACATCAAATGCTTGTGTTGATTAATATATATCTCTTGGTTGCATAGCAAATCGATTGCTTTGATCTCTCGTTTGTGATAAGCATTTTGGTTGCAGGTGATTTTTGGGAGCTATGGAGTTAACTATCAACTGTAATGTGGTATGAGAGCACCAAATCTATGACTTATTGTCTAATTTTTGAGAGATCTGACTTTGAGGGAAAAATTGACTCATCTTGAGGCAAAATGGGCATCGTGGAGTCTAATATGGCAAAAAACTTTAAGATTGTTTGTTGTTTTGTATAATTTGAAAAAGTTGAAAAAAAGCAATTTCTTTTTATAGCAAGGACCTTTGTACAAAGATACGTATGGTTGTACGACCCCTTTTGCATCGATTTTTGCCATAGGTCAGGTACATTGTTCAAGGTTTTCATTTTTGTTTTAATTTTCTCAAATATTTTCCAAATTTTTATAGCAAAAACAATAAAAAAAAGCCAAAGAAGAAGTAGACTAAAAAAGGCAAAAAAAGACATTGTTCTTTGCATTGTGCAGTAGTACCTGCAAGGATGGCACGATCGGATGAGCCCCGTTAGCTGCCCCCTCCTCACTACCAACAACTACATTTTCTCTAGCTATCCGACAAGGACCCCAAGCACTGGTGGTTTTTTCATAGCCAAATCATTGGCTAACACCGACACCGATGACATCAACAAAAATGACACCAACAATCCATCTCCCTCAAAAAACTTACAATTGATTCCTCTTTTTAGTGACCTACTAAACTATCTCGACGACCAAAAAGTCAACATATTCCATCCACGACATGAATATTCTAACATCTTGTGGTCCAATGGCGAATTGTTTAGGCATATTTTGGCATCCGATTTTTTTGGCAACCATATTGTTTTTGACAAAGGGGGAATATTCCCCAAATATGCTACTAACACCAACATGATGTCCTATTGACGTTAGCAGTACAAACAATTGTATGGCCCCTCCTTGCCCCCTCTAAGCCCTAATTTGCCCTAAAGGAGTCAATTTTGTCTTTTTGGCATAACTTGGGCATATAGTGTCGAAATTGGGTAAACAAGATATCGTCGAAAAATTGGTTCTATGCAATTTCCAATGGTGTAGGTCTCATCATGAGATTTTGCTGATGGTTCATTTTATTTTCAGTCAAAGTTAGATTTTGAAATTTTGCATTCGACTCATAACTTTTTGCCCATATCTTTGATTTTCACGAAGCTCTTTAGATCCATTCACATTTTGTTCCAAAATTTACTGTAGGTACATTTATTCAATTTTTTGTGATTTGACATTCTACTTAGTTATTTGGACGTCTTGGCACTTCGAAAGGATTTGTTTGTGTGAGATGGCTTCATTTGATTTTCTTTATGTGTCATGAGGTTATCAATCTTTGATTTTATCATTTGAGGAAGTATCATGGGCTTTTTTGTTCATCTTTCCTCGGTCATCCTAAAAAAGAATAATTGAGTCTTGGTGAAACTACATTTTGACACATCTTAGGTGGCTTGATCTTTTGCCTTTTCTTTACGGACTCATACCTACAGTAGACACACCAAGGAGTTATTCTGCATGGGGTATTATTAGTGATCATGTTGTAGGAGTGATTTGTTCTAGTGTTGATCTTGACACTATGTGTGTTGTATCAGACATTGATTGTCCCCACACACAAGTTGGACTCAACTTTGGGAGATCCATGGAGACCCGCATATCTCTCCATACCCAAAGGATCTTACGCAGGTTGTCTCAATCCTCTTGTAGATGCAAACTGCATACCTTTTGATGACAATACTTTAAAGGAGCTTGAGTATATCACAAGTCTTGCATGTTTTGATGGTTCATAAACTTATCTTCATGTTCCCATTTTGCAAATCGAGACCCAATATACATCTTTTACTATTCGTGATCAACTTGGCATCCTCACATCTTTTGCCCCTATTGGTTCGAGGCAACAAGTCATTCATCTTTGTCCAAACATAACTAGTTGGGATTCGTATCTTGTAAACTTATCATCCTGGTTTGTAGAGTCTCAAATTACAAATTTGGAAAATTACTTTGAGGACATTCATATCCTCTTTGTTGACAACCACATCATTGTAGTTGGCCCATCATCTTCATTGCCTTTGCAACTTGTTCTACATCAGTCTTCACAAGATCTTGGACTAACATCATCTCTTTCCAACATGTGGACACTTGAGCACTTTTCAGAGGCACGTATCATTTGAATTTGGAGTCATGATTCTTCCATGTTTTTGGATTGGCTTCTCCAATCACCAGTGGATCTATTTCTTCTTAATGGGAGAAATGTTGTTTCAAGGTAGTGGATTGTGTTTTATCTTTAGGTGTTCGTCATTGGCAAAAGAGCTCTTTTTTGTGGGAGGATTCATATCCTTATTTTCTCTCTCCTATTGGGGGGGGGGACATATATTGTACTTGTGTAATAGAAGCAATCCTTGGGGTGTCAGATTGAGCCCTCCTATCCTTCTTTCACTAGTGCAGTTATTTCATTTTCTCTCTTTTGGAGAAGAGTTTTTTCATTTGGTTTTATCCTTTCTCTAGTTATGAGAGATTCATTTGTTTGTACATGGGTACTTTATTAGACCTTGTAATTGGAACACATCCATGCATCGATCATTGCATTTTTCATCAGGTTTTTCAACTTCTCCCTAAGTTGATCTTAATGGGGGGTGTTGGAGTAATTAGGACATCGCTTGATAATTAATTAATGTTAGGTCCCTTATTACTTTATTCACTTAAACTAAACTTAGGAGTATTTTTTTTTTATTAGATTGGGCTATTTAAAGATCAAGTTGTCTTATTGCATAAGATTAGGACACTTGTCACAATTTAATCAAATCCTCATCTAGGTTGATTTTATAAGCATTCATGATTGTACTTTGTAATCATACACAATTCACAATTATTCACAGTTATTCAATACATAAGGCATATTAGATACTTGTGTGGATCAATCTATTTCTCTCTTGGTTGCATACCAAATCAATTGTTTGATTTCTCATTTGTGATAGGTGTTTTGGTTGCTGGTGATTTGTGGGAGTTGTGGGGTTCCACTATCAACGCCAACAGTCCTTGTCCATCCAAAAATAAAAATAAAATGTTAATATATTATTAAAATTTAAAATTATTTAACATTAATTATCAGTAACTTTAATAAAACACAATTTGCCACTTAAATATTTGAGCAAAGGATACAACATAGTTTAAAATTTAATTTTAATTTTAAGAGTTTATGGCTATGTGTTTTGAAGCTTTTCCTTCTTTGTTAAGATTAGACCCTTAACCCCAAGCTATAATTTGCACAAAACTTGGTGGGGTTCGTGGCAATACCCTTAGTGGGTTCAAGAGCCACACTATTTCGATAATTTTCTAGAAGGATAAAAAAAACAATGTTTATAAAGCCAAAAAAACCAACATTTTTGAAGCATTTAATCCACCTTTTTCATGCATGGTACTAATCAAGGGCTGAAACTCGTCAAGCACTTGATGAGTAATTGCCAAAATAATAATTAAAAAATTGTCAAATTTGCTAACAATATTGAGAATTGTTGAAAAAGAAAAAGAAAAAGTTTAAAAAGCATGGGTTCTATGTCGGCACTATTGGAATTGCTCAAGTTTTGTGTTGGTTTGCCTAGGATCGTCCAAGACAAATCTAATCTTGTTTACACATCCCTCAAAACTAGATTGACGAACCTAGAGTCACATATACCCCTCAGAATTAGAGACCTCATCGAACCAAAATCCAGATCCGATATGGAGTGAACCCAGATCTAGGGTCAAAATGGGCAGATCCAATAAAATAGGTTGTAGGGATGCCTAGTTTCTTAAGAGTAGAGAGATTTTAGTGATTTAAAAGTAACCTTTAACGACCTTCAAAGAAATAAGAGCTCTTTAGATTTAGTAGTAGTTATATGAGAAAAGCTAATGAAATAGCCCCACAGATTGTAAGTGCTTTGAATACCGTGGTCTATTTTTTATATTCTTATGGCATGAACAAGTTTCTATAGGTTATTTTTTGAATTATTATAATCATGTTGTAAATAGGATATCCATATTTTAAGCAATACTATGCAAGTCTTGCAAAGTAATACCGTCAAATTTTTACCTTTGGTCTATCAAACAAGGTTGCAACATTAACAACAAACCATGCAGATCATACTTGATTGTAGAAGTGCTTAGAGTGATAGGGAAGACGATTTATTTTTAGTTTTCAAAGGTAATAGGGTGTGTGGATCACAATGTGTCATTACCTTCTTTTAATGAATGTTTAACTAACATACCTATATTTAGAAAAATCTATGTAAAATAAGCCGAGAGATATCCTTCTCGAGGTGCCTATTTTAAATTAAATTTGCACCATATAAATGTAATAGGTGTCTAGGAAAGGATATCTCTCAGTGTATTTTACATATATTTTTTTTAAATATAGATATGCTAGTTGTAATTCTAACCCTAGCCATAATTCTAACTTATTCATAATTATAATTCTAACATGAACCCTAATTTTAATTGTACTACTAAGTGAACCATAACCCTAATCCTAATTAAAACCCAACTCTAGTTGAACCTCTACTCTAACTTAACACTACTATAATCCTAATAACCCTAACCATAACATAATCATATTAGTAACCCTAACCTTAGTTGAACTGCAATATTAATCCTAACCTATCGCTAATACTAACTTTAACCCTAATATTAACCCCCACCTTAATTGAACCCTAACCCTAACCTTAACTAAACCCTAATTAAACTCTAAGTGAACTTTAACACTAACCATAATTAAACCTTAACACTAATTTAATACTAACACTAACCCTAACCCCAATAGTAATCCTAACACTAAAACTAATTGAGCCCTAACTGTACCCTAACCCAAATTAAACCAAAAACATAAATAAACCCCTAATTGAACCTTAATTGAATCTCACCCTAACAATAACCCTAATTAAATCATCATAAGCCTAATTGTACCATAACCCTATTTTAATACTAACACTAATCTTAACCCTAATACTAATTGAGCCCTAACCATAATCTAACAGTAACCCCAAGCTTTATCCTAGAACCCTAACCCAAATATTCATCGTATACACCTAATTGAGCCCCAACTCTGACCTAAATTAAACCCTAATTGTTACCCTATCACCAATTAAACCCTAACCCTAGTCTTAACCCTAAATCTAACCCTAATTAAACTCAATTCATAACCCCAACTCTAATTAAACCTTAATTGTAGTTGTACCCTAACTGTAATTCAACCCTAATTAAACCCTAAACCTAAGTATACCATAACCCTAGAATTTAACCCTATCCTAATGCTAACTATAATTGAACTATATTCCTAATTAAACCTAAATGATAGCTAGAATCCTAATTGAATCCTAACCCTAGTTTTGACCCTAATATTTATTTTAAAAGCTTAACCCTAATTTAACCCTAACCCTAACCCCAAACTTTATGCTAATGCTAATGCCAAGATTTATCTTAGAACCCTAATTCAACCTTAACCCTGTTTAATTTTTAATACTAACCTTAAACCTAACCCTAATTGAATTGTAATCCAAATACTTATCTTAATTCTACCCTAACCCTAACGACAATTCTAACTCTATTCATAATTATAATTTTAATGCTAACCCTAATTTTAATTGTAATACTAATTGAACACTAACCCTAACCCTTATTAAAACCTAACCCTAGCCTAAAATTAATCCTAGCCTTATCCTTAATTGTTCTTAAAATTAATTAAACCCTAATTTTAAATATCAATTGAATCTTGACCTAACCATAGTTGAATCTTAACTACATAATAAAACCCTAACCCTAATACTAATTAATCTCCAACCCTAACCCTAACCCTTACTCCAAACCTGACCCTAATATTAATTTGTAGGTCCTAATCCAAACCCTAATTGAGAACCATAATCCTACCCGTAACCCTAATGTTGAACCATAATCCTAACCCTAACCCTAAATCCCTATTTGAACTATTACCCTAACCTAACATCAACCCTAACCCTAATTGTGTGGAATCTTAATTGAACCGTAACCTAATCCTACTTGAATTCTAACCCTAACCCCAACCCCAACCCTAAAATTTACCCCATGTTTTATCCTATAACCCTAATGTTAACCACAACCCTAATTGAACCCTATCCTAACCCTAACCTTAATTGATCTATAACCCTAATTAAATCCAAACCATAACTCAAATCCTAACCCTAATGTTGACCCCACGATTCATTTTAAAACCCTAAACCCAACCCTCACCCTAATGTTGACTCCAAGATTTATCTTATAACCCTAATTGAATCCTAACTCCAATTGAACCCTAACCCTAATTAAATTTTAATCCTTTAACCTTAAACCTAACCCTAATTGAATTCTTACCCAAAAACTTATCTTAATTCTAACCCCAGAACCCTAACTATACCCCTAATTCTAATTCTAACCCTAACCATAACTCAAACTCTATTCATAATTATAATTTAAATACTAACCCCAATTCTAATGGTGACCCTAATTCTAATTGTAATACTAATTGAATCCTAAACCTTATTAAAATCTAACGCTAATTGAACCCTTTCCCTAGAGCCTAAAATTAATCGTAGCCCTAACCTTAATTGAACCCTAACCCTAACCCTAGTTGAGTCCTAACCCCCAACCCTAATCCTAACCATTATCCAAAGCTTTATCCTACAATTCTAACCTTAACCCTAATTGAACCCTTTTGAATCCTAACCCTAATTGAGTCATAATCTTAATTGATTCATATCCCTTAATCATCTGATCGTAATCCTAATTGAACCCTAACCCTAATTGAAAATCAATTGAGTCCTTACCCTAACCATAGTTGAATCTTAAACATAATCAAACACTAACCCTAAGGCTAATTAATCTCTAACCCTAACCCTAACCCTTTTTCCAACCCCAACCCTAATATTAATTTAAAATTTTAGTGTAATAATAAATTTATTATACTTTCTTTGTATTTAATTTTATAATTTTAAATTGATTTTAGATTTGCATTTATTATGAAAAACCTATCTTATTTAAGTTGTAATATTTTTGTACAATAAAACCTTTAGCAAAACCTTAAACTAATAATATTTCTTTCCATATATGTATGCTAATTTTGAATAATATCTAGAATATTAATGATTTTTTCTTTTTCAAATGTTGTCAATTTTTCAAAAAATATTGAATATTCTTTATGTTTTTTTTGGTAAGTTAATAGCTGGATAGGGCCAACGCCATATATTATCGAACACAAAATTACAGATGATGGAGCCATAACAACCCAAGTTCTAGTAGCCTTTCGGTCCAAGTTCAAAATCCAAAATGCCATATCTGCCCAACTACAAAGCAAAATTTACTACTAATAGTCAAAAAATAGTCTCACCCTCCTAATTGTATTCATCCTATTACTCGATATAGCTAGACAAGAGAACCTATTTTGCTAACCAACATCACCACGGTGGTCCATCAAGGCTTTCTTCCCTTCCTTCCTCTCAGCTTCCGGGGGCCATGTAGAGCGATGAAGATGGGGCTTGATTCCTCTCGCCCCGAACCCCTTTTCCCTTCTTCCTTTCACATTTGTTTTGCGTGTGCAACATAGACTTTCATTGGGCATTCCAATTTGCATTTCCTATGCGCAGGGCCATTGCCTATCTCTTCCACACCCATCCATCCTCTTCCTACCAATCCTCTCTTGAATTTGGTAACACAGGAGGCACCAGGGTGTTTCCCTCCTCAGTGTCGTTGTCCACCTCAAACCCTTTACGAGCCATGAAGTTTTCCAGGTCCATCTTCATCATGGGTGGAAAGAGATATGCCATATGCAGGAGGAAATTGAGGTTTTTGTTGATATCCCCACCCCGTTCCTCCAATTCCTCAGGCTCCACCGTTGTCATAATTGGAAACTTTGGTATTGACCTTGCACCCTGTCTCTTGATCAGGTAATAGTGCTAAGGCATAGGAATCAACCTGTTTTCCTCGACATTATCTATCATTGCGTCTTTCTCACCCAGGTACATGTTCTTGAAGAGATGTTGGCAGAGGTTCTTCACCCTTAGCTTCACCATACCTTTGTGGAGTGCAAGAGCCAAGAACATCGTTGGGAAGTTTGTGTTGAGCTAGTGCTTTTGGTATGACTAGATGAATTCGTAGCCCAGGACCTCCCGCACTGCATTGATGACCAACTTATCTTTCACCGTAAGAACCCGATGCAGCCTGCCATCCGTCACCTCACCTTGGAATGGCACCATGGTTGTGGTTGTTTCTAGGAAAATAGGTGTATCCATCTTACTTCCTCTTCCCACCTGTTCTCTCTAGACGCTTTGCTGCTAGGCTACCAAATGTGGCCTTTCCAATGTCGCCACCCACACTTATAGCCATCTAATACCTTTTATGCACCATATTTGTTACGATGTCCTTTCGCACGAATACCTCCTAAATGTAGATATGAAATTCTTGAGGTGTACTGTCGAAGGTGACATTTTTATTGTCTTGAGTCGATTGCCTATATCTGACAAGTACGATTTCGTGCCAAGTGTGGCGCTTCCCAATTTTCGAAGCACACCTTTCATACAAGCTGAGAGTTTCAATGGATATGGGATGCCAACCAAATCCCACCACACATTATGAATTGATCCCTACGCCGCCGACTGACGAAACCTCTCACGGGCCAAACCTTAGCTAGCTCCTCCTTGATCGTACCCTGCCTCCGCTGTCACCCCTTTTGCCAACCTGTCTGCCGCTATATTATCTTCATGGTAAACGTGGCTGACTTGGAATTCCTAAAAGGATGTGATGAGGTTTCAAATCAGATGCAACCATTGACGTAATATCCAGTTCGGAGTGTAGTTACTTTTGATAGCATTTACTGTGATTAGCGAGTCTCCCTCCAAGTGCAGCTTTGACGCCCCGATGGATTTTCCCAATTCCAACGCACTCAGTGCTACCCAAAATTCTGCTAAGTTATTTGTTGCTTGTCCAATGTATTCTGCCGTATGTGCTAGCTCCTTTCCCTCAGAGTGTCTTGCCACACATCCTATGCCTGCCGCTCCAGGATTACCCGTGGTGGCTCTGTCGAAGTTTACTTTGATCCATCCAGGTTGCAGTTTCTGCCACTCTGTTCTTCTTTTGATTTTGTCCTTCAAAATTTACCCCACGACTCCGATGATGGGAGGGATGCAGAGACCGAAAAATTTGTTGGTAATCTCATTGTCTTTGTTGGAGAAGGCATTTTCTGGAAAGGCTATCCTTTTCACTGCACTGTTCACTAACTCCACCACGGCCTTAACTAGGCGCCTTGCTAACACTTCTCTTCCCATTGATTGTTCTTGGAAAATGTGCCTGTTTCTTTCTTTCCAGATTTCCCAGCAGATCGTGGAAGTCACTATTTGCCATATGTAGCTAAAGACTCCTTTGTTGATCTTCTCTGGCCATGCAGACAACCAGTCCCAGAGGTTTGACGATAGTGGGGTTAGATAACTTAAGAGCCCAAGCAAGAACTTCCAACAATATTCAACATAAGGGCATGAGAGCAAGAGGTGGGATGCCGTTTCTGCCTGTTGTTTGCACATTATGCATCTGTTTGGTCCCCTAAAGCCCAGCTTTACCAGCCTGTCCTGCATTAGAATTTTATCCTGGGTAGCTAACCACGTGAAAACCCCAACTTTAGGCACGACGTTCTTCTCCCATAGGAGTGCATTTGGCCAGGTTTTTCCTTCCTCCACTCTTTCCTGGAGCTTGTAGTCGATCTTTACTTTGTACTCGCCATCTGTTGAGGCACCCCACCTCAATAAGTCATCCCCTTCGCCAACAAGGATAGTCCTTGCTTTCAAGATCGATTCCAAGGCCTTTTTTTGAGCGTTAGGGGCATTGAGCTCATCAACGTTTTTCCATCTCCATTGCTGTGCTCCATTGATCCATACTTTACCTCCATAGTTGTTCACCTTCGAACCCCAAACCCTGAGTGATTCTGAATTGGAAATGATATCCCTACACTCACATATGAAGTTCCAGATTGCCAAGCCTCTTAGTGGGTTGAGCGTTCTGATTATACTCACCGGGTCATCTGAATCTAGATATTTTTTCCTCAGAATTCTCACCCACTTTTGATTGTTGGTATACATTTTCCAGACCAATTTTGTGCCCATTGCCTGATTCATGACCTTTAGCTGTCTGATTCCTACTCCACCCGATGCCTATGGTTTACAGACCTTGTCCCAAGCCAGCAATGGAACCTTGTTTATTTCCTTCAACCCATTTCAGAAGAATTTCCACATAATTTGGTTAAGCAAATCCGCAATGCCCTCGGGGATTTTCAGACAAGACATGGAGTATACTGGGATGGCTGCCAGGATGGTTTTTACCATGAGCAACCTGCCTACTGAGGTTAGCCATTTACCCTTCCATAATTCCATTTTCTTTTTGCAATTTTATACTAGCTTGTCCCAAAAGCCAATACGATTAGCCCCAACAAAAAGGGGCATCCCAAGGAATCTCTAAGGGAGGCTAGTTGGTCTTACACCCAAAATTCTTGCGAGGTCTTGTTGTAGACTAGGCTGGACATTTAGGAAGAAGAATTCAGATTTTCTCCAATTGATAGCCTTTCCTGAGGCCCTGCTGTAGTCATCCAACACCTCCTTTATCTTCCTTGCCTCCATCCTTGAGGCTTGTCCGAACAAGATGGTGTCATCTACGAACTATTGGTGCATGCTTGCCCCAACCCCTGGGGCAGCCTCAATGCCTCTTCATGATCCATCCATCCTAGCTTGGCCGATTTTCTTTCCAAGAGCTTCTGCCATTATGATGAAGAGGAAGGGGGATAGTGGATCCCCTTGTCTTAATCCCTGGGAGGAATTAATGAAACCCTGGGCTACTCCATTAACCAAGATTGAGAATCTTGGGGCAATTATACAACTTCTAATCCACTCCACTAGCTTTCTATCAAAGCCAAACCCAATCAGAGCGTCTAACAGAAATTGTCTGTTCACCCAATCGTAGGCCTTTAGAATTACTAGTTTAAGGATCATACTTGGTTGTCTTAACTTTATTTCCATGTGGATTGTTTCATGCGCCACTATTATGCCTTCTACAATTGACCTACTTAGGATGAAGCCACTTTGCTCCTCTGATATGATTTTGTTGATTACCAACTTGAGATTGTTAGCAATTACCTTCGTTACTATTTTATAGACTATATTACATAGGGAGATTGGCTTGAAGTCCCCCATGCAATTGGCCTCTTTCTTTTTTGGAATGAGTGCGATGAAGGTATGGTTGATTGCCCCAAGCATTGTTGTTTTCCTTCTTGATTCTTCCACAACTTTGACTAGGTCCTCCTTGATTATTTCCCAGCAATTTTGAAAAAAGAAGGCCAAGAATTTATCCGGCCTTGGGGATTTATCTGCTCCAAGTTGGAAGGTTGCCTTTTTGATCTTTTTCATATAGATTGGTTTAATGAGTTCACTATTTTCTGCCTATGAGATAGTGTTTGGTATACCTCTAATGAAATCCTCCCTGGATCTTCCATCCCACTGAGCTTCCCGCATGAATAGAGTCTCAAAGTACTTGACGGCCTCCTGGCTGATCTTCTGCTCGTTTTTGGCTAGGGACTCATCCTCTCTTACCACCTATGTGATCCTGTTTGTGTTTCTTTTGACCAGGGTTGTATTGTGGAAAAAATTGGTGTTTTTGTCGCCTTCTTGAAGCCATAATTCTCTAGACTTCTGCTTCTAGTAGCATTCCATCATTGCCAAAATCTCGGACTAAGAATTTAGCAACTCCTTTTCCTTAAGGAATTCCTCCTGCCCCATACCCTTTTCTATTATTCTCTCATTCAAATCCCCGAGCTCACTCTCTATCTTGTCACTTTCTTCAAATATGTTTTTGAAATGTTCCTTATTCCAGACCCATAGTTTAGCTTTGATATGAGAGAGTTTCTTTTGAAACGAAAATAAATATGAGTGGTTACCTACCCAAAATTCCTTCCACCATATCGAAATTTGGTCTAGTAGATTCGGGTCCCTCAACCACATCTTTTCGAATCGAAAGGGCGAGCCACCCTTAAATTTGTCAAGTTGAATTGCAAGTTGGATCGAGAAATGATCCGAGCCACTCCAAGGTAAAATTGAGGCTTTTGTCATATTCACCCCCTGACTCCAATCCCTAGCCACCAGGAATCTGTCCAATTTCTCTGCAATTCCGGTATGGTCCATTTTTCTGTTTGTCTAGGTGAATATTCCATTTTTTGTTGGTATCTCCCTTAGCATATTATTGTCCACGAAGTCCAGTTGAGGCCTGGTCAGAGCTCTCATCCCACCTTGCTTTTCCAAGTTATTCAAGGTGGCATTGAAATCCCCACCAATTACAATTTTTTCTTCTTTTATTTGTCTCAGGTGAGTCGAGATTACTGCCCAAAGAGTTCTCTTGTCTGTTGTGGCTATAGGTCCATATACATTAATTAGTTTAAATTATGCATTCCCTCGGTAAGTTCTTACTGAGACCATCAACCAATTTTGGTTTGATTCTAGGAGGCTACAACATACCGTGGCTGGGTTCCACACTATTCCCAATCCACCAGAAGCCTCGATTGATTCCTTAAAAATCCCTTCCCATCCCTTCCAATACTTCATTTACTTCTCTTGTTCTTCCCTATTCCATTTTTTCTCCTGAATGAGCAATGCATCTAGTTTATTGTTATCTATTGTGCGCCTGAAGTGACGCCACTTGCTAGGGGTGTTCAAGCCCCTAGCATTCCAACTTATGATTCTCATGGCTCCCCAAGAAGGGGGAGTCCCTTCACGTTTCTAAGGATCATTTGGCCCAACTTTGTTTGGCCTTTGGCTGATCCTGCCACCATTAGCTTTTCCTTGTTGGATTTGTGTCCTCTTTGACTGGCAGACTTGATCCTTGGTGTTTTCCTTCCATAGGGGATTTGCTCAATCCCTCTTTCAACCATGATGCCCTCTTGATATTCTTCAAAGCTTTCATCACAATTTGACTTTGATCCCATGCTTCCCTGATCTTGGCCTTCTTCCATTTCCTCCTCCTAATCCCTGATGTTGGTATGGTCTTTCATTTGGGTGGCCTCTGGGTCCTCTGGATCCAATTCAATCATCCTCCTCCCTATGATATCCATCGATTGATTTTAAATCCTAATGTCTATGAGATGAAGAAAACCCTCCTCGCATTGGGTATCCCAACCCGGGATGATTGGCTGATCGTATTGGATTGGCGAATATGTTTTTTGGCTTTCTTCCACCTGTGGATCCACTGAGCTTCTGCCCCCCATCCCCGCCTCCTTGGTGTCTGAATTTGGTGGCCTTATTGACTCTATCATTTCCTTTTCCAAATACTCAGTTGATTGCCATGTTTTCAGATTGTTCTCCATCGCCCTTTCCAACTCTTTCTCCCGCATATATAGATTGGGGTTGTTGACCTCAACCCATGTTGTGCATATGTTCTTCCATTCTCCACTGATTTGTATATGGGGCATATCTATAAAGAATCTTCCATGATCACCTCTTGCCTCTAGGAACCCGATTCTGATATAAGATCGACCACCCCTTGCAATTCTATGCCCTGTGCCATCGATACACATATTCGTAAGTAAGACCCTCTAAGTTCTTGATCCTCCTGAATTTTGTCTACAACTTGTAGTTTTCCCAACTGTCTCCCAATCTCCTTTAGAGTTTCTTCCATCCAGCATTCTGTGGGAAAGTTTTATAGTTGTAGCCAAACTACACTTTTCTCAAGCCCTAACTTCCTTGGATCAAAATTCAGGCGCCAATCTACAGGGTGCAATTGAGTTCCATCTAAGAAGTACGACCCTGTGTTTAGGGCCTTAACCTTTTCCTTTTGATTAGGGAAAGTAATCAGAAACCAGTTACATTCAAGGGCTTTCACTATTATTTTCTCTCCCTACGTTTTAATGCACCAATTTTCCATGAATTTTCAGCTCTTATGGCCTTCGCCACCCCATTTTGCAAACATACCCTCCCCTTGAAGTGAATCCCGTGTACTTTTGAATGTTTCATTTCTTACAAAAATTGAGGGAATCGGGGTTGGAAGGGACTTACTGCTATCTGCTCCACTTGATTTTGTCGATCCAGCGTCCGTGGCTAACTTGCTGGGTGGCACCCTTTTGTAATCTTCCTAACACCAATTTTTTGTCATGTCTCTTTCCACACCTAGATTTTTCTCGAACCACCCATTCAATCTTTTGAAATTTTGCTTACTTATCCTGTTTGACCCCTGATTACCTCCCCAGTTAACATTGGCCTTAGTGTATTGGTAGGGTCTCACCCATGGGGCCCCTTGACCATCGATTCGCCTTGAACGATTCCTCCTTCTCTTGGGTTCTGCTTCTGATCGGTTTCTAGGTTGATAGTAGGGATGACACTTGTCCACCCAGATACCGTTCTCCAACACCCATTGAGGTCTATACATCTCTGCTCCTATGTTCTTGCCTGCTTTCCCATAGGCTGACCATCCATTGTTGATCTTTTCCCTGAACTCTCTGAGTGGAACTGTTCACTCCAGTTCATCGCTCCATTTTTCTTTGCTTCGAGTTGCTGCTTCCATTGCCCGACCCCACTGGTTGCCGGTGTCATGATCTGGCGTATCATGCCTCTGCGTTCTTCCTCACAATGCCCTCTAGCCTTCAATCCTTTGCTCCTCGCAGTTTTCCACCTCATGATCCTCGCTCGGGGCCACCTCGCTTATTTGCGCCATTTTTAACACACCTTTTAGAAACCCTTTTTTATGTGAAGTAAGTTAATAGATAATTTTTATATCTTATTTTTATAAATAATTATTATTATATAAAAAATCTCAAGAGATATCTTGTTTCAAAAAAATATTCAATATAGTAATTTGTGAAAAAATCTCAAAAGATATCTTGTTTCAAAAAGATCTTGAATATAAAAATCTCAAAGAGATATCTTGTTTTAAAAAGATTTTGAATATTTTTGAGTATTTAAGTATATTAACTTAGAAACTTATTTTTATATATGATAGTAAATTTAGGTAAGTTCTTTCATTTGTATATTTTACAAATCAATTTTTCAAACTCTTCTCATCTTTGCAACTTTCAAATCTACAAAATCAACCATTAGAGTTCATAAATTTAAATTTTCCATTTATGTATTTGTGAGTGAACTTGAGGTTGATAAATGGTGCTTTTCAAGTCCAAGATAGATATGTTACATTTTAAGGAACTCTTGAAGTTGGCATTCCATCAAATTATGATGAGACGAGTAAGTTAATTAATGTAAGGGTTTGAATCCTAGTTAACTTAGAGACCTATCACTCTTTTGAATTTTTCATATTAGTTTAATAACATAGTATTCTTCTCATTAGTTTTCCATCTTCCATCCTCCATTAAGATTATGGTTGGGATTGTAAGATAAAGTTAAATTATAATTTAGTATCCTTTTTCATATATATATAATTTAATTTTTAAGCTATCAAAGATATAATTATTTGAATATTTTATTCATTCAAATTATTTTAAAAAATAAAATAATCTACTATTAAATTTAAAAGTTATATTAATAAAAGAAAAAATAAAACTATACAGCATATATAACTTCTAAGCTTATTTTAATAATTATACCAAAAACAACTTCATTTTGTAAGAATTTGAAAAACAATAAATTATAAACCATTAATTACTTTACAATTTTTTGATTTGGTGTTGTATGTGAACACAAAAATGGATATGTACTTCAATGTTGCAACTGCAGATTGGTTGGGCATTGAATGTCTGCACAAAAGGGATCCTCAGTCACGTGAACATAAAATCTTCCAACATACTTGTAATAGAAAACTACAATGCTTGTGTCAGATGCTCTGAGGAAAAAATGTGAATTTATATTTATTTATTCTTTTGTAAGATCTCTGCTCAACAAAAGAGGAGATTGAAATTACAACAGAAATTGATGCTCAGCAGTGAGAAAAAACAGTGAACAGAATAGTAAATTTTATATTTTTAATATTTATAATCAGAAAAAAGAAAAATTGGTTTTAACATTTCTAATTTATTCAACATTTCTAATATAGAAATAGTAAATTTTATTCTTTTAATATCTATCTTGATCGTAAAGAAAAAATATTTAAAATTCTATTGAAAGATTATTATTATTATTAAACTGCACGAATCAGGTAGCACAACCGCCTATAAACTGCAGTGCCACGACACGCCCTCTGATACCACGGGAGTGGGGGAGACTAGACCTCGTGACCAACCTCCTGCAACAGGAAAGATTTAGCAAACTGAGATAAGACCCCAACCCTTATTGAAAAATTACTATTTTAATATTATTTTATTATTAAATAATGAAAAATTTAAATTTGATGGTTGCAACATTTACACAAAATAGATATATTTAAAATCTGCTGAAACTTAAAAAATATATACTGATTAAATGTATGATAAAATTTAACTCTATATACTTTGAAAATACTTTCTATATACGAGATAGAGTGTTAGCACATGCAAGAAAGATTTGACCAGGACATTAAAACTAGAGATGAATTTTAATCATCAATCTGGTACTTGTGCAGATAAAATATTCAATAAAATCTCAAGGTGATTGCTTTTTTACATATTTGGATGATTCATGTGGTGACCAAGCGAATGATTATTCAAGGGGACTCTTATGTTCACCACATGAGGGATCTGGAAAGGAGGGGGACGTACCAGATATATTGTCTTTTGATGAGCTCCTTAAAACAGACCCAACATAACTTTCTACTGTATTGCCAGCTGTGAAGCTAGATGGGTTTTACAAAAATCATATCTTATGTGAAGCAGTATTAAAGTAAGCTATATTGATTCTTTGTATTCTCTTTTATTTATCTTGCTTTAAGTAATCATAAGAGGAGGGTAGCTTCAAAAGTTTGTATGCAAAAGTTTAATATCAATAGTATGTTTTTATATATGTACTATTTGAATTCATATTTATATGATTTTAATAGTGAAGAAATGATAAATGAATAGATAGGATATAGGGAACACTTATTATGGAAGCAGTCAATCTTCACAATAATTATTGGAATATTTAGAATATATTTTAATATTAGATTATACAAAATTCACATCTCATTATTTTATGATAGTTCTAACGTATTTGAAGATAGTTCAGGTGCATTATAAAAATTTACTTGTAATGGATAATAATCTTCATTTTGTTGATCAATATTTGATTTTGTAAATCTAAGAACTGGGTTTTAACATTCACATGAGAAAATCCTAAAAATATTTCATATCTTCTCATTAATTGGTAAGTATGTGTTACACCTTTCACGGATTTATAAAGTTTCATTGTATACAAGACTTCATTTTGGAATATTAGTCTGCAACAACCATTTGATCTGAATTGCATTGCTAGGTAAACATAGAATCAAACCACTTCAATATTGATGATGAACTCAAACAACTCACATGACTGTCACTATTTCTACATTATTCCATTCATTTCTACCAGCCATTCACAACTACAACATCTAAAAAATAACTCCTATATCCTTTATCCTTGATGGATGTACACATCCTGTTTTAAAAGTTTCCACTTTCGTACAGGTGGGCAGGATGCCGGAAAAGGTTCTGGAACTTGACCTTACACCTACCAGTTGCATTTGCTAAAGCCTACCACATTTTCTTAAGGCATTTTATCAAACAGTTCACGTGATTTGTCTGAGCTTCCATTTTTGGATACTTGTCTATCACTAGTTTCCCTCTTAACTGAACAACAAAGAGGGTGGTGGCAAACATTCATCTGGTTTAGCTTGATAGTTCTAAATCCTATTGAACAAATCTGACTTGTGATATTGTGCAGTCATCGCAATTATGAGTATTGTTTTTCTTTGAGCAGAGATATCAAATAACTTGCATGGCTTTTTCTATGCCTCCAAATTTTACATACATATCTATCAATTTACGTGTCATCTTCAAGCCTTGTAATAGTCTATATCCTTTTCCCTTATGTAACCCACAACCCTCAGACGATTGGAAAGAAAATATATATTGAGGGTGCCAATACAGTTGATACTTACCTCTTTAAAAACCCACAATGGTTTTTATTTTTATGTTTTTTTCAGTTGCCATATGAAACGGGTCTGGATGCTCTCTATTTTTATCTATGAGGAGCCTATCATAAATGAATTTATCAAGGCAATAAAATTCCCGCAAGACAATAAAATTCTTTTCTATTTGATGTGTAGTGATATAATGGGTGGTTATGAATTGGTGATATTAGATGTAATAAGAAGTCTATTGTCTTTCGAGTAATTTGTGTTTACAATTTGATGTAACTAATCACCCTCCCTCCCCTTCTTTTTGTCTCTCCTTCCAATCTCTCTCACTATTGTACCTCACTCCCTCCCCCCTATTTATCTCTCAATCAATCCTTTTCTCTATCTCACCATTCTCTCTCTCACTCACACACACACCTCTATCTCCCTCCCTCCCCTCTCTACTCTTTATCTCTCCTATCTCTACTGTATTACATAGGGAGATTGGCCTGAAGTCCCCCATGCAATTGGCCTCTTTCTTTTTTGGAATGAGTGTGATGAAGGTATGGTTGATTGCCCCGAGCATTGTTGTTTTCCTTCTTGATTCTTCCACAACTTTGACTAGGTCCTCGTTGATTATTTCCCAGAAATTTTGAAAAAAGAAGGCCAGGAATCCATTCGGCCCTGGGGATTTATCTGCTCCAAGCTGCAAGGTTGCCTTTTTGACCTCTTTCATACAGATTGGTTTAATGAGTTCACTATTTTCTGCCTATGAGATAGTGTTTGGTATACCTCTAATGAAATCCTCCCTGGATCTTCCATCCTGTTGAGCTTCCCGCATGAATAGAGTCTCAAAGTACTTGATGGCCTCTTGGCTGATCTCCTGCTCGTTTCTGGCTAGGGACCCATCCTCTCTTACCAACTATGTGATCCTGTTTGTGTTTCTTTTGACTAGGGTTGGATTGTGGAAAAATTTGGTGTTTCTGTTGCCTTCTTGAAGCCATAATTCTTTGGACTTCTTCTTCTTGTAGGATTCCATCCTTGCCAAAATCTCGGACTGAGAATTTAGCAGCTCCTTTTCCTTAAGGAATTCCTCCTGCTCCATACCCTTTTCTATTATTCTCTCATTCAAATCCCTGAGCTCACTCTCTATCTTGTCACTTTCTTCAAATATGTTTTTGAAATGTTCCTTATTCCAGACCCGTAGTTTAGCTTTGATATGAGAGAGTTTCTTTTGAAATGAAAATAAATATGAGTGGTTACCTACCCAAAATTCTTTCCACCATATCAAAATCTGCTCTAGTAGATTCGGGTCCCTCAACCACATCTTTTCAAATCGAAAGGGTAAGCCACCCTTAAATTTGTTAGGTTAAATTGCAAGTTGGATCGGGAAATGATCCGAGCCACTCCAAGGTAAAATTGAGGCTTCCATCAAATTCACCCCATAGCTCCAATCCCTAGCCACCAAGAATCTATCCAATTTCTCTGCAATTCCGGTTTGGCCCATTCTTCTGTTTGTCTAGGTGAATATTCCATTTTTTGTTGGTATCTCCCTTAGCATATTATTGTCCATGAAGTTCAGTTGAGGCCTGGTCAGAGTTCTCATCCCACCTTTCTTTTCCAAGTTATTCAAGGTGGCATTGAAATCCCCACCAATTACAATTTTTTCTTCTTTTAACTGTCTCAGGTGAGTTGAGATTACTGCCCAAAGAGTTCTCTTGTCTGTTGTGGCTACAGGTCCGTATACATTAATTAGCTTGAATTCTGCATTCCCTTGGTAAGTTCTTACTGAGACCATCAAGCAGTTCTAGTTTGATTCTAGGAGGCTACAACATACCGTGGCTGGGTTCCACACTATTCCCAATCCACTCGAAGCCCCGATTGATTCCTTAAAAGTCCCTTCCCATCCCTTCCAATACTTCATCTACTTCTCTTGTTCTTCCCTATTCCATTTTTTCTCTTGAATGAGCAATACATCTGGTTTAGTGTTATCTATTTGGCGCCTGAAGTGACGCCACTTGGTAGGGGCATTCAAGCCCCTAGCATTCCAACTTATGATTCTCATGGCTCCTCAGGAAGGGGGAGTCCCTTCCCGTTTCTAAGGATCATTTGGCGCAACTTTGTTTGGCCTTTGGCTAATCCTGCCACCATTAACTTTTCCTTGCTGGATTTGTGTCCTCTTTGACTAGCAGAATTGATCCTTATTGTTTTCTTGCCAAAGGGGATTTGCTCAATCCCTCTTTCGGCCATGATACCCTCTTGATATTCTTCAAAGCTTTCATCACAATCTGACTTTGATCTCATGCTTCCCTGATCTTGGCCTTCTTCCATTTCCTCCTCTTGATCCCTTATGCTGGTATGGTCTTTCATTTGGGTGGCCTTTGGGTCCAATTCAATCATCCTCCTCCCTATGATTTCCATCGATTGATTTTCAATCCTAATGTCTGTTAGATGAAGAAAACCCTCCTCGCATTGGGTATCCCAACCCCGGATGATTGGTTGATCGTATTGGACTGGCCAATATGTTTTTTGGCTTTCTTCCACCTGTGGATCCACCAAGCTTCTGCCTCCGATCCCTGCCTCCTTGGTGTTTGAATTTGGAGGCCTTATTGACTCTATCATTTCCTTTTCCAGATACTCGGTTGATGGCCATGTTTTCAAATTGTTCTCCGTCGCCCTTTCTGACTTTTTCTCCCCCATATACAGATTGGGGTTGTTGACCTCAACCCATGTTGTGCATATGTTCTTTCCATGCTCCACTGATTTGCATATGGGGCATATCTGTAGAGAATCTTCCCTGATCACCTCTTGCCTCCAGGAACCCGATTATGATATAAGATCCACCACCGTTGGCAATTCTATGCCCTGCGCCATCGATACACATATTCGGAAGTAAGACCCTCTAAGTTCCAGATCCTCCTGAATTTTGTCTACAACTTGTAGTTTTCCCAACTGTCTGCGAATCTCCTTTAGAGTTTCTTCCATCTAGTATTCTGAGGGCAAGTTGTATAGTCGCAGCCAGACCGCACTTTCCTTAAGCCCTAACTTCCTTGGATCAAAATTCAGGCGCCAATCTACGGGGTGCAATTGAGTTCCATCTAAGAAGTATGTCCCTGCTTTTAGGGCTTTAACCTTATCCTTTTGATTAGGGAAAGTAATCAGAAACCAGTTACATTTGAGGGCTTTCACTGTTATTTTCTCTCCCTAGGTTTTAATGCATCAATTTTCCATGACTTTTCGGCTCTTATGGCCTTCGCCACCTCATTTCGCAAACATACCCACCCCTTGAAGTGAATCCCGCGTACTTCTGACTGTTTCATTTCTTACAGAAATCGAGGGAATCGGGAGTGGAAGGGACTTAGCACTGTCTGCTTCGCCTGATTTTGTCGATCCAGCGTCTGTGGCTGACTTGCAAGGTGGCACCCTTTTGTAATATTCCCAACGCCAATTTTTGGTTGTCTCTATCCACACTTGGCTTTTTCCCGAACCACCCATTCAATCTTCTGAAATTTTGCTTGCCTCTCCTGTTTGATCCCTGATTACCTCCCTAGTTAACATTGGCCTTAGTGTATTGGTAGGGTCTCACCCATGGGGGCCCTTGACCATCGATTCACCTTGAACGATTCCTCCTTCTCTTGGGTTCTGCTTTTGATCGGTTCCTGGGTTGATAGGAGGGATGACACTTGTCCACCTAGATATCGTTCTCTAGCACCCATTGAGGTCTATAAATCTCTGCTCCTGTGTTCTTGCCTGCTTTCCCATAGGCTGACCATCCATTGTTGATCTTTTCCCTGAACTCTTCGAGTGGAACTGTTCGCTCCAGTTCATCGCTCCATTTTTCCTTGCTTCGGGTTGCTGATTCCACTAGTTGTCGGTGTCATGCTCTGGTGTATCATGCCTCTGCGTTCTTCCCCACAATGCCCTCTAGCCTTCAATCCTTTGCTCCTCGCAATTTGCCACCTTACGATCCTCGCTCTATGCCACCTCGCTTATTTGCGCCATTTTTAGCACACCTTTTAGAAACCCTTTTTTTATGTGAAGTAAGTTAACATATTATTTTTATATCTTATTTTTATAAATAATTATTATTATATAAAATATCTCAAGAGATATCTTGTTTCAAAAAAATATTCAATATAGTAATTTGTAAAAAAATCTCAAGAGATATCTTATTTCAAAAAGATCTTGAATATAGTAATTTGTAAAAAATCTCAAAGAGATATCTTGTTTTAAAAAGATTTTGAATATTTTTGAATATTTAAGTATATTAACTTAGAAACTTATTTTTATTTATGATAGTAAATTTAGGTAAGTTCTTTTATTTGTATATTTTACAAATCAATTTTTCAAACTCTTCTCATCTTTGGAACTTTCAAATCTACAAAATCAACCATTAGAGGTCATAAATTTAAATTTTTCATTTATTTATTTGTGAGTGAACTTGAGGTTGATAAATGGTGCTTTTCAAGTCCAAAATAGATAGGTTACATTTTAAGGAACTCTTGAAGTTGGCATTCCATCAAATTATGATGAGACGAGTAAGTTAATTAATGTAAGGGTTTGAATCCTAGTTAACTTAGAGACCTATCACTCTTTTGAATTTTTCATATTAGTTTAATAACGTAGTATTCTTCTCGATAGTTTTCCATCTTCCATCCTCCATTAAGATTATGGTTGGGATTGTAAGATAAAGTTAAATTATAATTTAGTATCCTTTTTCATATATATATAATTTAATTTTAAGCTATCAAAGATATAATTATTTGAGTATTTTATTCATTCAAATTATTTTAAAGAATAAAATAATCTACTATTAAATTTAAAAGTTATATTAATGAAAGAAAAAATAAAATTATACAGCATATATAACTTCTAAACTTATTTTAATAATTATACAAAAAAACTTCATTTTGTAAGGATTTGAAAAACAATAAATTATAAACCATTAATTACTTTAGAATTTTCAAATAGAATGGAACGATTTGATTTGTTGTTGTATGTGAACACAAAAATGGATATGCACTTCAATGTTGCAACTGCAGATTGGTTGGGCATTGAATATCTGCACAAAATCTTCCAACATACTTGTAATAGAAAACTACAATACTTGTGTCAGATGCTCTGAGAAAAAAAAGTGAATTTATATTTATTTATTCTTTTGTAAGATCTCTGCTCAACAAAAGAGAAGAGACTGAAATTACAACAGAAATTGCTGCTCAGTAGTGAGAAAAAACAGTGAACAGAATAGTAAATTTTACATATTTAATATTTATAATCAGAAAACAGAAAAATTGGTTTAAACATTTCTAATTCATTCAACATTTCTAATATAGAAATAGTAAATTTTATTCTTTTATTATCTAATTTGATTTTACAATTACGATTAAGATATAATTTTCTATATCCAACTTCAAATATATCGATCCAATCTGCCAACATTGTTAAGTCCAGTTTTAGAATTTCAACATTTAGATTTAGGCACTCCAAAACTACAACAATTTAAAACAAAAATTTATTATGTGAAAAGCTGAGAAAAAATTATATATTATTTTTTAATAACAAATCTGCCAACATTCTTAAGTGCAATTTTAGAATTTCAACATTTCCATTTAATCACTAAAACACAGAATTATTATCTGAAAAGCTCAGAAAAAATTATATATTATTTTAATAACGAATAATTGGAGAGTATAATTTAATTGAAGTGAAAAAAATTAAATACTTAAGAAAAAATATTTAAAATTCTATTGAAAAATTATTATTATTATTTTTATTAGACTGTAGGAATCGGGTAGCACAACCCTCTATAAACTGCACAGTGTCCAACCTCCTGCAACAGAAACGATTTAGTCAATTGAACTAGGACCCCAATTTCTATTGAAAAATTATTATTTTTAATATTATTTTATTATTAAATAATGAAAATTTAAATTTGATGGTTGCAATATTTACACAAAATAAATATATTTAAAAATAAAAATTTAAATTTGATGGTTACAACATTTACACAAAATAGATATATTTAAAATCTGCTGAAACTTAAAAAAATATATACTGATTAAATGTAGATAAAATTTAGCTCCTATTTACTTTGAAAATACTTTCTATATACAAAGATTGGTTATTTGTCGAGATAGAGTGTTAGGAGATAGAGTGTTAGCACATGCAAGAAAGATTTGACCCGGACATTAAAACTGGAGATGAATTTTAATCATCAATATGGTACTTTTGCAGATAAAATATTCAATAAAATCTCAAGGTGATTGCTTTTTTACATATTTGGATGATTCATGTGCTGACCAAGCGCATGATTATTCAAGGGGACTCTTATGTTCACCACATGAGGGATCTGGAAAGGAGGAGGAGGTACCAGATATCATAGTCTTATGATGAGCTCCTTAAACCACACCCAACATAACTTTCTACTGTATTGCCAGCTGTGAAGCTAGATGGGTTTTACAAAAATCATATCTTATGTGAAGCAGTATTAAAGTAAGCTATATTGATTCTTTGTATTCTCTTTTATTTATCTTGCTTTAAGTAATCATAAGAGGAGGGTAGCTTCAAAAGTTTGTATGCAAAAGTTTAATATCAATAGTATGCTTTTATATATGCACTATTTGAATTCATATTTATATGATTTTAATAGTGAAGAAATGATAAATGAATAGATAGGATATAGGGAACATTTATTATGGAAATCTTTACAATAATTATTGGAATATTTAGAATATATTTTAATATTAGATTATACAAAATTCAGATCTCATCATTTTATGATAGTTCTAATGTATTTGATGTTAGTTCAGGTACATTATCAAAATGTACTTGTAATGGATAATAATCTTCATCTTGTCGGTCAATATTTAATTTTGTAAATCTAAAAACTGGGTTTTAGCATTCACACGAGAAAATCCTAAAAATGTTTCATATCTTCTCATTAATTCGTAAATATGTCTTACAGCTTTCACAAATATGTAGAGTTTCATTCTATACAAGACTTCATTTTGGAATATTAGTCTGCAACAACCATTTGATCTAAATTGCATTGCTAGGTAAACTTAGAATCAAACCACTTCAATATTGACGAACTCAAACAACTCACATGACTGTCAGTATTTCTACATTATTCCATTCATTTCTACCAGCCATTCACAGCTACAACATCTAAAAAATAACTCCTATATCCTTTATCCTTGATGGATGTACATATCCTGTTTTAAAAGTTTCCACTTTGGTACAGGTGGGCAGGATTCCGGAAAAGGTTCTGGAACTTGACCTTACACCTACCAGTTGCATTTGCTAAAGCCTACCACATTTTCTTAAGGCATTTTATCAAACAGTCCACGTGATTTGTCTGAGCTTCCATTTTTGGATACTTGTCTATCACTAGTTTCCCTCTTAACTGAACAACAAAGAGGGTGGTGGCAAACATTCATCTGGTTTAGCTTGATAGTTCTAAATCCTATTGAACAAATCTGACTTGTGATATTGTGCAGTCATCGCAATTATGAGTATTGTTTTTCTTTGAGCAGAGATATCAAATAACTTGCATGCCTTTTTCTATGCCTCCAAATTTTACATACATATGTATCAATTTACGTGTCATCTTCAAGCCTTGTAATAGTCTATATCCTTTTCCCTTATGTAACCCACAACCCTCAGACGATTGGAAAGAAAATATATATTGAGGGTGCCAATACAGTTGATACTTACCTCTTTAAAAACCCACAATGGTTTCTATTTTTATGTTTTTTTCAGTTGCCATATGAAACGGGTCTGGATGTTCTCTATTTTTATCTATTAGGAGCCTATCATAAATGAATTTATCAAGACAATAAAATTCCCGCAAGACAATAAAATTCCTTTCTATTTGATGTGTAGTGATATAATGGGTGGTTATGAATTGGTGATATTAGATGTAATAAGAAGTCTATTGTCTCTCGAGTAATTTGTGTTTATAATTTGATGTAACTAATCACCCTCCCTCCACATCTTTTTGTCTCTCCTTCCAATCTCTCACTATTGTACCTCACTCCCTCCCCCCTATTTATCTCTCAATCAATCCTTTTCTCTATCTCACCATTCTCTCTCTCACTCACACACACACACCTCTATCTCCCTCCCTCCCCTCTCTACTCTTTATCTCTCCTATCTCTACTGTATTACATAGGGAGATTGGCCTGAAGTCCCCCATGCAATTGGCCTCTTTCTTTTTTGGAATAAGTGCGATGAAGGTATGGTTGATTGCCCCGAGCATTGTTGTTTTCCTTCTTGATTCTTCCACAACTTTGACTTGGTCCTCCTTTATTATTTCCCAAAAATTTTGAAAAAAGAAGGCCAGGAATCCATCCGGCCCTGGGGATTTATCTGCTCCAAGCTGCAAGGTTGCCTTTTTGACCTCTTTCATACAGATTGGTTTAATGAGTTCACTATTTTCTGCCTATGAGATAGTGTTTGGTATACCTCTAATGAAATCCTCCCTGGATCTTCCATCCTGTTGAGCTTCCCGCATGAATAGAGTCTCAAAGTACTTGATGGCTTCTTGGCTGATCTCCTGCTCGTTTCTGGCTAGGGACCCATCCTCTCTTACCAACTATGTGATCCTGTTTGTGTTTCTTTTGACCAGGGTTGTATTGTGGAAAAATTTGGTGTTTCTGTCGCCTTCTTGAAGCCATAATTCTTTGGACTTCTGCTTCTTATAGGATTCCATCCTTGCCAAAATCTCGGACTGAGAATTTAGCAGCTCCTTTTCCTTAAGGAATTCCTCCTACCCCATACACTTTTCTATTATTCTCTCATTCAAATCCCTGAGCTCACTCTCTATCTTGTCACTTTCTTCAAATATGTTTTTGAAATGTTCCTTATTCCAGACCCGTAGTTTAGCTTTGATATGAGAGAGTTTCTTTTGAAATGAAAATAAATATGAGTGGTTACCTACCCAAAATTCTTTCCACCATATCAAAATCTGCTCTAGTAGATTCGGGTCCCTCAACCACATCTTTTCGAATCGAAAGGGTGAGCCACCCTTAAATTTATCAGGTTGAATTGCAAGTTGGATCGGGAAATGATCCGAGCCACTCCAAGGTAAAATTGAGGCTTCCATCAAATTCACCCCATGGCTCCAATCCCTAGCCACCAAGAATCTATCCAATTTCTCTGCAATTCCGATTTGGCCCATTCTTCTGTTTGTCTAGGTGAATATTCCATTTTTTGTTGGTATCTCCTTTAGCATATTATTGTCCATGAAGTCCAGTTGAGGCCTGGTCAGAGTTCTCATCCCACCTTTCTTTTCCAAGTTATTCAAGGTGGCATTGAAATCCCCACCAATTACAATTTTTTCTTCTTTTAACTGTCTCGAGTGAGTTGAGATTACTGTCCAAAGAGTTCTCTTGTCTGTTGTGGCTACAGGTCCGTATACATTAATTAGTTTGAATTCTGCATTCCCTTGGTAAGTTCTTACTGATACCATCAACCAGTTCTGGTTTGATTCTAAGAGGCTACAACATACCGTGGCTGGGTTCCACACTATTCCCAATCCACTCGAAGCCCCGATTGATTCCTTAAAAATCCCTTCCCATCCCTTCCAATACTTCATCTACTTCTCTTGTTCTTCCCTATTCCATTTTCTCTCTTGAATGAGCAATACATCTGGTTTACTATTATCTATTTGGCTCTTGAAGTGACACCACTTGGTAGGGGCGTTCAAGCCCCTAGCATTCCAACTTATGATTCTCATGGCTCCTTAGGAAGGGGGAGTCCCTTCCCGTTTGTAAGGATCATTTGGCCCAACTTTGTTTGGCCTTTGGCTAATCCTGCCACCATTAACTTTTCCTTGTTGGATTTGTGTCCTCTTTGACTAGCAGACTTGATCCTTGGTGTTTTCCTGCCAGAGGGGATTTGCTCAATCCCTCTTTCGGCCATGATGCCCGCTTGATATTCTTCAAAGCTTTCATCACAATATGACTTTGATCTCATGCTTCCCTGATCTTGGCCTTCTTTCATTTCCTCCTCTTGATCCCTTATGCTGGTATGGTCTTTCATTTGGGTGGCCTTTGGGTCCAATTCAATCATCCTCCTCCCTATGATTTCCACCGATTGATTTTCAATCCTAATGTCTGTTAGATGAAGAAAACCCTCCTCGCATTGGGTATCCCAACCCCGGATGATTGGTTGATCGTATTGGACTGGCCACTATGTTTTTTGGATTTCTTCCACCTGTGGATCCACCAAGCTTCTGCCTCCCATCCTTGCCTCCTTGGTGTTTGAATTTGGTGGCCCTATTGACTCTATCATTTCCTTTTCCAGATACTCGGTTGATGGCCATTTTATTCAGATTGTTCTCCGTCGCCCTTTCTGACTTTTTCTCCCCCATATACAGATTGGGGTTGTTGACCTCAACCCATGTTGTGCATATGTTCTTTCCATGCTCCACTGATTTGCATATGGGGCATATCTGTAGAGAATCTTCCCTGATCACCTCTTGCCTCCAAGAACCCGATTATGATATAAGATCCACCACCCTTGGCAATTCTATGCCCTACGCCATCGATACACATATTCGGAAGTAAGACCCTCTAAGTTCCAGATCCTCCTGAATTTTGTCTACAACTTGTTGTTTTCCCAACTGTCTCCCAATCTCCTTTAGAGTTTCTTCCATCTAGTATTCCGAGGGCAAGTTGTATAGTTGCAGCCAAACCGCACTTTCCTCAAGCCCTAACTTCCTTGGATCAAAATTCAGGTGCCAATCTACGGGGTGCAATTGAGTTCCATCTAAGAAGTATGTCCCTGCTTTTAGGGCCTTAACCTTTTCCTTTTGATTAGGGAAAGTAATCAGAAACCAGTTACATTCGAGGGCTTTCACTGTTATTTTCTCTCCCTAGGTTTTAATGCACCAATTTTCCATGACTTTTCGGCTCTTATGGCCTTCGCCACTCCATTTTGCAAACATACCCACCCCTTGAAGTGAATCCCGCGTACTTTTGACTGTTTCATTTCTTACATAAATCGAGGGAATTGGGGTTGGAAGGGACTTACCGCTGTCTGCTCCGCCTGATTTTGTCGATCCAACGTCCGTGGCTGATTTGCAGGGTGGCACCCTTTTGTAATATTCCCAATGCCAATTTTTGGTTGTGTCTCTGTCCACACCTGGCTTTTTCCCGAACCACCCATTCGATCTTCTGAAATTTTGCTTGCCTCTCTCGTTTGATCCCTGATTACCTCCCTAGTTAACATTGGCCTTAGTGTATTGGTAGGGTCTCACCCATGGGGGCCCTTGACCATCGATTCGCCTTGAACGATTCCTCCTTCTCTTGGGTTTTGCTTTTGATCGATTCCTGGGTTGATAGTAGGGATGACACTTGTCCACCCAGATACCGTTCTCTAGCACCCATTGAGGTCTATACATCTCTGCTCCTGTGTTCTTGCCTGCTTTCCCATAGGCTGACCATCCATTGTTGATCTTTTCCCTGAACTCTTTGAGTGGAACTGTTCGCTCCAGTTCATCGCTCCATTTTTCCTTGCTTCGGGTTGCTGATCCCACTGGTTGCCGATGTCATGCTCTGGTGTATCATGCCTCTGCGTTCTTCCCCACAACGCCCTCTAGCCTTCAATCCTTTGCTCCTCGCAATTTGCCACCTTACGATCCTCGCTCTGCACCACCTCACTTATTTGCGCCATTTTTAACACACCTTTTAGAAACCCTTTTTTATGTGAAGTAAGTTGACATATTATTTTTATATCTTATTTTTATAAATAATTATTATTATATAAAATATCTCAAGAGATATCTTGTTTCAAAAAAATATTCAATATAGTAATTTGAAAAAAAATCTCGAGAGATATCTTATTTCAAAAAGATCTTGAATATAGTAATTTTTAAAAAATCTCAAAGAGTTATCTTGTTTTAAAAAGATTTTGAATATTTTTGAATATTTAAGTATATTAACTTAGAAACTTATTTTTATATATGATAGTAAATTTAGATAAGTTCTTTTATTTGTATATTTTACAAATCAATTTTTCAAACTCTTTTCATCTTTGCAACTTTCAAATCTACAAAATCAACCATTAGAGGTCATAAATTTAAATTTTCCATTTATGTATTTGTGAGTGAACTTGAGGTTGATAAATGGTGCTTTTCAAGTCCAAAATAGATAGGTTACATTTTAAGGAACTCTTGAAGTTGACATTCCATCAAATTATGATGAGACGAGTAAGTTAATTAATGTAAGGGTTTGAATCCTAGTTAACTTAGAGACCTATCACTCTTTTGAATTTTTCATATTAGTTTAATAATGTAGTATTCTTCTCAATAGTTTTCCATCTTCCATCCTCCATTAAGATTATGGTTGGGATTGTAAGATAAAGTTAAATTATAATTTAGTATCCTTTTTCATATATATATAATTTAATTTTTAAGCTATCAAAGATATAATTATTTGAGTATTTTATTCATTCAAATTATTTTAAAGAATAAAATAATCTACTATTAAATTTAAAAGTTATATTAATGAAAGAAAAAATAAAATTATACAGCATATATAACTTCTAAACTTATTTTAATAATTATACAAAAAAACTTCATTTTGTAAGGATTTGAAAAACAATAAATTATAAACCATTAATTACTTTAGAATTTTCAAATGGAATGGAACGATTTGATTTGTTGTTGTATGTGAACACAAAAATGGATATGCACTTCAATGTTGCAACTGCAGATTGGTTGGGCATTGAATATCTGCACAAAATCTTCCAACATACTTGTAATAGAAAACTACAATACTTGTGTCAGATGCTCTGAGAAAAAAAAGTGAATTTATATTTATTTATTCTTTTGTAAGATCTCTGCTCAACAAAAGAGAAGAGACTGAAATTACAACAGAAATTGCTGCTCAGCAGTGAGAAAAAACAGTGAACAGAATAGTAAATTTTACATATTTAATATTTATAATCAGAAAACAGAAAAATTGGTTTTAACATTTCTAATTCATTCAACATTTCTAATATAGAAATAGTAAATTTTATTCTTTTATTATCTAATTTGATTTTACAATTACGATTAAGATATAATTTTCTATATCCAACTTCAAATATACCGATCCAATCTGCCAACACTCTTAAGTCCAGTTTTAGAATTTCAACATTTAGATTTAGGCACTCCAAAACTACAACAATTTAAAACAAAAATTTATTATGTGAAAAGCTGAGAAAAAATTATATTTTATTTTTTAATAACAAATCTGCCAACATTCTTAAGTGCAATTTTAGAATTTCAACATTTCCATTTAATCACTAAAACACAGAATTATTATCTGAAAAGCTCAGAAAAAATTATATATTATTTTAATAACGAATAATTGGAGAGTATAATTTAATTGAAGTGAAAAAAATTAAATACTTAAGAAAAAATATTTAAAATTCTATTGAAAAATTATTATTATTATTTTTATTAGACTGTAAGAATCAGGTAGCACAACCTTCTATAAACTGCAGTGTGTCCAACCTCCTCAACAGGAAAGATTTAGTCAACTGAACTAGGACCCCAATTTCTATTGAAAAATTATTATTTTTAATATTATTTTATTATTAAATAATGAAAATTTAAATTTGATGGTTGCAACATTTACACAAAATAAATATATTTAAAAATAAAAATTTAAATTTGATGGTTACAACATTTACACAAAATAGATATATTTAAAATCTGCTGAAACTTACAAAAATATATACTGATTAAATGTAGATAAAATTTAGCTCCTATGTACTTCGAAAATACTTTCTATATACAAAGATAGGTTATTTGTCGAGATAGAGTGTTAGTAGATAGAGTGTTAGCACATGCAAGAAAGATTTGACCCGGACATTAAAACTGGAGATGAATTTTAATCATCAATCTGGTACTTTTGCAGATAAAATATTCAATAAAATCTCAAGGTGATTGCTTTTTTACATATTTGGATGATTCATGTGCTGACCAAGCGCATGATTATTCAAGGGGACTCTTATGTTCACCACATGAGGGATCTGGAAAGGAGGAGGAGGTACCAGATATCATAGTCTTATGATGAGCTCCTTAAACCACACCCAACATAACTTTCTACTGTATTACCAGCTGTGAAGCTAGACGGGTTTTACAAAAATCATATCTTATGTGAAGCAGTATTAAAGTAAGCTATATTAATTCTTTGTATTCTCTTTTATTTATCTTGCTTTAAGTAATCATAAGAGGAGGGTAGCTTCAAAAGTTTGTATGCAAAAGTTTAATATCAATAGTATGCTTTTATATATGCACTATTTGAATTCATATTTATATGATTTTAATAGAGAAGAAATGATAAATGAATAGATAGGATATAGGGAAGATTTATTATGGAAGCAGTCAATCTTTACAATAATTATTGGAATATTTAGAATATATTTTAATATTAGATTATACAAAATTTAGATCTTATCATTTTATGATAGTTCTAATGTATTTGAAGATAGTTCAGGTGCATTATCAAAATGTATTTGTAATGGATAATAATCTTCATTTTGTCGGTCAATATTTGATTTTGTAAATCTAAGAACTGGGTTTTAGCATTCACACGAGAAAATCCTAAAAATGTTTCATATCTTCTCATTAATTCGTAAATATGTGTTACACCTTTCACGGATTTGTAAAGTTTCATTGTATACAAGACTTCATTTTGGAATATTAGTCTACAACAACCATTTGATCTGAATTGCATTGCTAGATAAACATAGAATCAAACCACTTCAATATTGATGATGAACTCAAACAACTCACATGACTCAGTATTTCTACATTATTCCATTCATTTCTACCAGCCATTCACAACTACAACATCTAAAAAATAACTCCTATATCCTTTATCCTTGATAGATGTACATATCCTGTTTTAAAAGTTTCCACTTTGGTACAGGTGGGCAGGATGCCGGAAAAGGTTCTGGAACTTGACCTTACACCTACCAGTTGCATTTGCTAAAGCCTACCACATTTTCTTAAGGCATTTTATCAAACAGTTCACGTGATTTGTCTGAGCTTCCATTTTTGGATACTTGGCTATCACTAGTTTCCCTCTTAACTGAACAACAAAGAGGGTGGTGGCAAACATTCATCTGGTTTAGCTCGATAGTTCTAAATCCTATTGAACAAATCTGACTTGTGATATTGTGCAGTCATCGCAATTATGAGTATTGTTTTTCTTTGAGCAGAGATATCAAATAACTTGCATGCCTTTTTCTATGAGCAGAGATATCAAATAACTTGCATGCCTTTTTCTATGCCTCCAAATTTTACATACATATCTATCAAGTTACGTGTCATCTTCAAGCCTTGTAATAGTCTATATCCTTTTCCCTTATGTAACCCACAACCCTCAGACGATTGGAAAGAAAATATATATTGAGGGTGCCAATACAGTTGATACTTACCTCTTTAAAAACCCACAATGGTTTTTATTTTTATGTTTTTTTCAGTTGCCATATGAAAGGGGTCTGTATGTTCTCTATTTTTATCTATGAGGAACCTATCATAAATGAATTTATCAAGGCAATAAAATTTCCTCAACACAATAAAATTCCTTTTTATTTGATGTGTAGTGATATAATGGGTGATTATGAATTGGTGATGTTGGATGTAATAAGAAGTCTTGTCTCTCGAGACGAGTAATTTGTGTTTACAATTTGATGTAATTAATCATGACCTCCAGACTTTGATCTCACATTGGTCTTATTGTTGTAGTAAGGCCATTGGTTCTTGTAGTCCAAATTTTTATACAAATCTATCATCACCAACCTCTACTCTTGATCTCTAGTTTTATTTATTTTTATTTCTTTGGTTCACCTTTATTCTATTCAAGACTTTCATTTTACAAATGCAAATGAGCAATTGAATTACCTTTATTTTTATACAGTTCTCAAAATACCTTAATATTAATAGGATCACGGGATATAAAACATATAATGGCTATAATTCAGTAAAATGAATATATTTAACCTTTTTATACCTTATTTTCCTTCATACATATAGACTGCTCAACACATGCACACTAGTTGTTATCTCTATCTTTAGTTGGTGTGTGGGTTTCACATCAATTCCCTATGCTATGCTATTATGTTTAAATTAGTTTTGAAGTTTTCATATTTTGATACTAAACTATTTGAAAGGGGCATTTTGGAAGATTTTATTTGATAACTTGTCAATAATTGCACAATTATCATTTTTAGAGATTAAAATTATATGCTATAGTGGTTGAATCGAGGAGATAGGATGAAATGTTGCATTTTCAACCTCAAATAGGGATTATTTTATTTTCATATTATCTTTTCTTTAGAAATATAAGTTAAGTGGGGTTCTATTACCATGCAATATCGATGGTCATGAGAATTAATTATGGATTCAATACTCCTTAGTAACAAGTGGTTGATCATTGGAAATAAATTTAATAATATTTTCTGTATTCATTTATATTTTGAAATATTTGAGTAACGAATTATTCATTTTGTTTTTGAAATGGTATGCAACATTTATAGGGTGCCGAACCCTTCACAAAGCACCCAAAGGGCCAAAGGAAAACATAGTTCAAAACAGAATTGAACTAAGGAACAAACATAGACAATTGACTGACAGTTGCGGAAAACACAAAGAGATTAAGCAACCTTAGACACAGAGGGGTCAAAACTGGCTCCACAAACCTGAGTCTGAGAAGTAGATGCAAATTTTTTCTTCCGAAGAACAATCGACCAGGGAGGCTCAGAATCAGGAAACAAAGAGAAAGGTGAGAGGAGCGGCTCCACCCCAACCATCACAAGAAAAGAGCCACCAAGCAGTGAGGGAGTCAGCAGCGAGGCAACAAAGATCGAATCAACTAACAGAACAATTGATGCTCCCAACAAAGGGCGGCCAGGGTCTGACATAGCAGTGACAATAGGGTCAGGCACAACAGTGTCAGCAGAATGGTCCAAAATTGGCTGCACAGAAGAGAGGTCCAGGAGAGGAGCAGCAACAAGAGGGTCGACCTCCTCAGAAGAAACATCCGAAGAAGATCCAACCGTGAGGTGATCTAGGAGAACATCCTTCCACCAAGTCGCAACGTCCTTGCGGTGAGCATGAGGACATGCGGCCAAATGACCCACCGAAAATAATCTCCTACACCGAAAGGGGAGACCCTCACAGTCCAAGAGCTACTTCCACGGCCTATCCTCCACCAGCAAAACAACATCTCCAGGAAGAGGTTTGGAGATGTCCAAATCAACTAACAACCGAGCGACCGTAGTATGCCCAAACTCCCTAGTGTGGAATTATTCATTTTGTTACCTAATAGCATTACTTGTGTAGAATAAATGTTAATGGTACCAAACATATACTAATTTATTACCATTGGATGGTTATCAATAGTTTAATTTAATTATCAAATTTGATTTTAAATATAATTGACTCATTTCCCTTTTGGTATTCATTAAGTATTGTATAGTGGTGATTTATTAAAATCATACTTTTATATATCTTTTGACAAGTTAGAAAATAAGTATTCATTAAGTTTTACATATTAACTATGGAGCAAAGTGGTAAGTTGGACTTCAAATGATTAATAGGAGTACTTATACCTTGGTTATTGTATAGGATTTTGTGTTTAGAAAGTTAGAGTTGGTCTTAACAATTTATTAGTCTAAGCGTAAGTTCAATCCTTGGAAATGATGAAAGTTTTGGAAAATATACTTATTGAGATTTAAAACTAGAATTTATTTGTGAGTTCTTATTTGATTCAATGAAGTAGTTGTTGCACATCTTATGATTCAAGTCTTTTACTTAATTTTCAAATATTGTGCATCATCTCATTATTCTATTGATTATTATTATAGCCATTAGATTAAAGATAATGTTGAAAACCTTAAGAGATTCTATGTGAATACATTGTCTTCATTTTTGTCTTCCCATGTAGTAAATGAGTAGATTGAGGATATATATGGTTTGTAATGCTAAACAAGGAATCATGGTGGATAGTGGTTATAATATTATCTCATTGGGCTTCCTTGAATTAGGAAGTTGTTATATTTAATTTCCATTACATTTGCTTATTTGTAAAATCCTTCTCTTAATAATTCTTTCAATCTTTTACAGTTAAACAAAGTTAGTGATAAGATTTATTTTAATCTTGGGAAAATTATTCTATGTTAATAACAAACTAATTGTGTATAATTTTGTAGATTAGTTTAACTAGAAAGTTAATAATGGATAAATATGAAGGAGCCATTGATCTAAATATAATATGAAATACTAATGACGATACATTTATGCAGACCATTTTTAATGGAAAGGCGAGTACAATATGTTATAATTAAATTTTTGTTGATCAATTATTTTGTTAGGAGATAAATTATCATTTGGATTAATATAGTTATCATGGGATTTCCATGTTGGTTATTGTTTCAAGCATAACTATCAAGACATTGTGTATAGTTAGTAGGTGATATCATTTGTAGTCATGGGTTCTAAATTTTGTTTATTAATTGTTAATGATAGTTCTAGTTAATGCCTTGTATATAATGCATAAGGTGTCTTAATCATCTTGATTGATTAAAAGTTAGTAAGAATTGAGTTGTATATTAAAGATAGCATTAAGAAGTTGTTTTGAAATAAGAATGGAGTAGATTTCTAACAAGTTTGAATTCTTGTAAACACTTCCAACTAATGGTAAGTTTGTCACCATAGCATAATTAATTTAGTTTAATAATTAAGGTTATGATTTAATTGATTTGTTTTTGATAAAATAAACAACATTTACAGGGTGTTTCACCCTTCACACAGAAAGCCCAAAGGGTAAAAAAGAAGTTAGTTCAAACCAACATGAACTAGAAGAAAAACAAACAGAAACAACTGATCGACAAGTGTAGAAAAATAACAAAGATTAGACAACCCCAAAACCAGAGGGGACTAATCTGACTCTCTGAACTCAAGGCCACGAAGAAGCAACGGATTTGGGGAGTCCCTTCTTCTTCCTCAGCACAATCGACCAAGAGGACTCAAAATCAAAATTCATCGAGCGAGGCGAGGGGAGCAGATCCACAATAGCCACCCCGAACAAGGAGCCACCACACAACGAGGGAGACAAAAACGAAGAAGAGGAGACATGAGCGATCAAAGAACTAGAAAAGTCGAGTATGTGTAGGATCATCATGGAAAAACAAGCCCTTAAGTGGCATCGAAATTTCAGAAAATCAGAGTTAGGCGACTTGACGTAAAAATTTGAATAAGTTATCTATATTATTTCTAAAATATGTAAGAATATAATTTGTAGAAAATTGAATATAGTTTCTAAACTACTAGGTTTTTTTTTTAAAAATCTATTTGGTGAAAATTTGAAATTTCAATGTAGTAGTACATAAATTTCAGGGAAAAAATAAGAAGCAGGTGTCTGTTTGACCACCCTAATCACAATAAAATGATAATATTTTTTTGTAAGATTTTAGATATAAGTAGAGGACTCATGTCCCGATGTGATGCATATTTTTTTGTAATTTGTTTCCAAGTAAATAATTAATTATGATTTTTTTATTACAACTTTTAAAAAATATAAAAAATCGTATGTCTAACCACCTTAACTTGGTCAAAACTTCATGAAATTCATTTTTTTAAAATCCTAGATAGTATGCATAGCATAGAATGTGGCGTATGTTTTAGATTCAAAAAATGTGATATCGTTTGAAAGCTATAGATTTTTTTCAATCAGCCTATCAATCGGGACTTTAGTTGTAATTCAAATAGAAAATGAATAATAATTATTTATTAAATTCAAAGTAAAGCATAATTTATATTGGTGGAAAGTTGAAAATCTCCTTCAAAATTCTTTTTTGTTTCATCAATTTTGGGTAAAAAAAGTCATCAGCTACATGGGCCATCATATCACTTACATATCGCCACTTATTGACCCATCATGATCCTGCACATACCCAGTCGTTCAACGAGGGACAGGCAGGTTCCAACAAAACAACGAAAGCAAATCGAGGCAGCAAAGCTTCCGCAAAAGGGATAGCTGAAAGAAGAGCCTAAAAAGGCTCTGACTCCAAGGGATAGCCGGAAGAAGAGCCTAAAAAGGCTCCGACTCCAAGGGAGAAACAATCAAGGGAGGGTCACACTCCTTAGAGGAACCATTCGAAGAGGAAGAGTCAACCGTGAGATGGTCTGAGAGAGCATTCTTCCACCAAGTATCAACACTCTTGCAACAAGCAAGAGGGAAACCAGAGGCCAGGTGACCAACTGAGAAACATCTCTTGCACCAAAAAGGGAGCCCCTCATAGTCCAGAAGATGCTTCCAAGGTCGATCCTTCACCATCAAGATCACATCACCATGGAGAGGTTTGAAGATGTCCAAATCGATTAAAATACAAGCCACCGTAGTATGCCCAAGATCTTGAGATGTAGAATCCACCTATAAAAAGCTACCAATGGCATTGCCAATAGCTTTAAAACAAGAATCCTCCCAAAATTGGAGAGGGAGATTTCAGCAGTTGAACCCAAATTGGTCTGATATTCAGAGGCTCCGTGAGAGAATTGAAAGAGCGAGACCAAGGTTGAATGAACAGAGAATGAATACCCCACATCCACACCTTGTCCAACACTTTGTCACAATCTTTAGAGGAAGAAAATGTTGCAAAGAAAAAACCTCTAGCATTGGGATAGAGGTCAATCTGTCTAGAAACAATAGGCTTCTAGGAGATGAACACCCACTCATGGAGATCAGGAAGGGAGGGTCACAAGCTATTAAACCTGCAGACCATAGCCTGGGGCACGTAGAAATCCTCATTCTTAGCAACCTCAAGTCCACATATCACAATAGGGGATGCATGGGCGCAGGGCAAAGGTCGAACCCTAGCAGGAGCAGGAGGAATATGGGAATGAGCATTTAAAACAACATTAGAGAATGATTTTTGATGGCCGCTAGAAGTGACAGGAGGAGAGGGAGGGCCTCCACCAACACCATCCTGCCCAACAACATTAGCCTAAACAACATTCAGGGGAATCCTGTCCAAACTCGCGTCAGGAAGCAAAAGATTTAATTGATTTGTTGATCATGTGACTAAATTGGTTAATTGAACTAGTTCTAGTTAGTCATGTTATCATGATTAGATATTGTAAGAAGAATTATTGAACTAATTAAATTTGGGATAAAGATAAAAAGGAATTTCTTAAGATTAGGATATTAAATACCCAATAGAATAAACCAATAAATATTGAACAAAGAAAACAAAATTAGGTTATAGGTAAACATAGAAATATTCACAATCAAACTTAACATTAAACATCTCATTGGATTGTGCTTTTTTTGTAGATTTTTAATTAGGTTTCTATCTTTGTTTCACTTGAGTGGGTGGTAGTTGATGAAGAACCATGTGGGGAAACTAGACCGTATAAAGGATTGCACACCCACTTACGCAGGTACATGAAACATAGGCTTAAAACCAAAATTACATATATACTTCTTGATTCCATTTGGAAGTAGTGTATGTAGGTAGTCTGGTGAATAAGGAGGTTCCTAGTAAGTAGGATTTCAAGTGTGAGGTTAGGTACTTTCTAAAGAATAGAATTTTCAACTTATAAATTAAGCAAATCATTCTCACAAATAAACTCTTGAATGTAGACTTGAGAATAAATCATGAGCTAAAATAAATTATCATAAACTTAGAAGGAATCTTAGATGGATTTGCTTGATCTCCTTGAAGCTTTAGGTTAATTTTCGAGGCGGGATTTGAAGCCTTTGTATATTAAATTACACACCCTTGAATGATGGTGACCTTGGGGAAGTGAGGTCTTGAGAAAAGTGACTTAGGACCCAAATGGTTCTGATGAGTCCAAGACTCTGGCCAAAGTGTATACCTATCTTTTACGGTAGATGCATATCTAGTTTTGGTGGATGCCTATCTTGAATGGATAGATGAATTCATATTCTGTATGAACATATGTCTAACCCATACGACTAGATGCTTGTATCGAATTTATATGAACACTTATTCTGTATGGATAGAAGTACTCGAATATACAAATGAATAAATGAACATTTATTGGCTTGAAAAAATAAATTAACTTATATTTTTAGATAAATAAATTGGATCTTTAGATTATTGTATTACTTCATAAGAAAGATGTAATAAAGCTTAACATTCCCAATGTTTGAAATTGGGGTAAGGGTATTAATAATGAGAGTGTGATTATCATAGCAGTCCAAACAAATATCTGATAAGTTAGAACACACTTAATTTTCAGAAACACTGCATCCAACATACTTTTGAATAGTCATGCACTATCAACAATTATAATCTTATAACAAATGTAGATAGCGACACATATTATCTATAAGTATAACCAACTGTTATGGCTACCAAAACTTTTCAATGCCCTCATTATCACCGTTCTGGTTACCAAAATTTCACTAAGTACCAAAACTTTTCCACTTCAATATCTTAGCTATAAGAAATTATCACCATCTTTAACTGCCATTTTTTTCTAATTTCACTTTCATGGCTGCAAAATTTCAAAACATTCACAGAGTGACAAACTAATAGTAAGTATTCCCCATATCTGGATTGTGAGTTTTGTTGATGAAAAATCAGAGTTTGTTGCCTTGTCCATGATGACCAGACAAAGATTCCTCACAATGCTGGAATTATGTGCACAGATCTATAATAACTCGTGAAATGCCAATAGAAAAATATATATTAAATTTACAGATTTTCAGTTACTATATGAAATCTAATCCTTTCAAACAATTGAAATGCCCACTCTTTCTTTTTTTTTTTGGGAAGAATAATAATAAATATCTAACCCAAGAAAATAATTAAAAGATTGCTGTTATCCGCCATTAAGCAGCAGTTTAAAATATGTTGTTTTACTTCTGTAATTAATACAGTTTTATACTTTATTGAGAAATGAATTGTTATTGCTGCTGTAAATGTGTCGATCAAAATAAATGTTTTTTAATTAGAGATTCTGAATGTTACTGTCAAATACTTAATAAATTGTGTTATTATTTTTATCTTTATTGCTCTTTTCTAGGGTGAAATATATTTAGTTTAGAGGTTTGTGAAGTTGTGGAAAGTGTTTGATGTTAATCTTCCAAGCATTGGTTTTGTGGATTCTTTGATGTAAGTGATTATCTAGTTGTATCAAAATGATTAGTGAACTTTTTGAATGGGAAATGGAGAGGGGAAGAGTTAAACAAAGAGGTGCGCACTATTTTTTATATTTTTATTTTTCAAAATCAATTTTAAGAAAAATATGTGGTTCATTAATATTTTAATTTGTTTTTTAATGTAATATAAAATAAAATGTTGTGAGATAGAAATTATAAATTTTGGGAAGATGTTTATTAAAATTTAAGTTAATCTAAAGTTTAATCAAGTTTAGATATAAATTATAGTCAAAATATGTAGATTTGCATATCATATAAATTTTAGGGAAGGATTTTTCATAAATGATTACGTGGCTTTGTTTTTTTATTGAATATATATGTCAGATTGTTAATAGTTGTACTTTGCACATGAGATTTTCAATCAATATAAGAAAACAAGATTTTGAAAGGAATGAAAACCACAGAATTACATAATTCTAAAAACTAAACAACTAATTTATACTCAAAGTTACAATTTAGATGAATAAAATAATATCAATACAAAACCAAATACTTAGTATTCACATTTGATATAATCAATAAGATTACAAACACAAATTCAATAATAATTCAACAACATAAATATAATATCAACCATCATTCAAAGACTTATCTATAAGATACAAATACCCAACTTTTTAGAACTACGAATAATTTTTATTTTAACCCAAAAACCATTGAAAAATTAAAAAAAAAAACTTCAAAACATTTCTATTTTAAACAACTAATAAAATAAAAACTAATTAATGAGACCTTAAAAAGGTCCTTTTCTTTCTCATAAATAGAATATGAATAGAAAAGACTTTGAAAAAGAAACTCTTAATTTGCATATAGAAAAAAGCTTTAAATTTTTAGTGCTTTAATCTTGGTTTTTTGTTTCATGGTTGACTAGTCTATAAGTGTGATAGCCAATTTTTCAAGTCAATATGGACAATTTGGGTAAATGAGATATTCAATGAAATTTTTGTTGGTATTAAACTTAGGAGGTTTATGATGTGTTTGTCAACTTTAATAGATTTGGTGGAGTTTAGTGATGGTTTTGCTATCATGAAAATGTGTCGGGTGAAATATTTTAATGGTAGAGTTATGTGAGAAATGTGCTAGGTAAAGGTTTATGTTGACAATGCCACCTTTCAAGATTTAGGAGGAATTTTAGTTGGTCTATGCTGTTTCATAATCCCAAGCTATAATATCAGGGTGCCAAACTGTTGGAAATGTGTTCTAGTGGAAATTATCTTCACTTAGACCACTTCATTAAGTTGGGGAAAAAATTTGAGTGCTTAAGCCATCCTTTCTATTCGTTAGTGAAAATCTTTAGTGACTTAGTCACCTTGAAAATGTGACTATTTTTCGTGATCCGCAATATTATAGATTCACGCTGGGTGAAAAATTTGTCTATTTAAGCCACTTACACCAAGACAGGAAATCATGTGGCAAAGCTATTTCAAAAGTGCACCAACTTAAGTTAGAATTCTTTAGCAATTGAGCATGCCAAGTGTGTGCCTTTAGCACTTTTATAATTTTCATACCATTTTTCTTTGTTGATGTCAATGACAACTTTTGAATGGGTCAAAAGTGGCCCCTATTTTTCTTGAAATTAGTTAAACCTAAATTTGATCAAGTAATTCAAAATGTGTACACTCAAAATTTGAAGATATGATAAAAACATGAATTTTCATGCTTTGTATCTAGCTTCTAAATTATTAATGTTTTAAAAAATGGTTAAAGAAGGGAAGAGTTGAGTGTAGAAGTGTTCTTGTTTTTATCACTAAAACATAATAGTGTCTAGTGTGGAGTCCCTATTCTTTTAGTTGCATTAAGTATTTTTAAAAATTGTTTGGTAGAAATATAGTCAATATTGAGTATAAAATGTGTATTTTTCAATGATTAATTTTTTAAAAATATTTTTTCAAAGTGGATGTATCCTAAAAATTATGACAAAGCATGCACATTACATAACTCGCATAAAACTAATAAAAAATATCATTTTTTGAATATATGTAAAATGAAGCATAAAACAATATTACATCTGTTTTTTCAAATTTAGATAAGCAAATCAAAAGTTATAAAGAAAAAATGTTACATATGTATTAGAGGAATACAAAGAAATAAATATATTAATGTACTCAAAATATAAACAAATTAAATGGTTAAAAAGATTAAAAAAATTACATTATTGGTATTTTTTGTCAAATATTATTATCAAATGAGTAAATTTGGTGACATTGATGTTTGAAAATACTATTGAACAAGCAAAAAAAATTTAAAGACAAAATAAAAGTCAAAACTTTAAGCTTCTCATCCAAGCCTCAAACTGAATATAAAATGCACATAATTATTTTTTTCAAATACATAATGTAAATGCACATTAAAAAAATGAGCATGTTATGTTTAAGACAAAAATACTTCAAAAATAGGCAAAAAAATATGTTATCTATGATTTTATCTCTGAAACATAGAAAAATAGGTTCATCAAAATGAGACAAAGGAAAATAGGGTTTAACCAAAATAGAGTGGGAAATGGTGTGTGGGCCTATCTTTCTATTAATTTCATTAGGAAATGATATCCCCAAAGGTAGGATTGAATTTCAACCCTAGGCGAGTCAACCCTATTGGAGTTCTTGCAAATTTCCTTATGATAGAGGACATGGTAAAATATGCTTGAACAACACTTTTCGAAGATAAAAATAAAAAACCAAATGAACTCAAATATGCAATGTAAAGTTAGAATCATGTAGATGAAGCATAACTCTAACAGAAACAACAAAATTTTAGCAAATCTGAGAAAGGTAAGACATTGTGTACTTGTCACCAAAAGTGGTTATTGAGCATCCAAAAATGGAAAATGGGTCCTTGTATAGAAATTTTCCTCAATTTTCAGGAACCTCTGGGTGCTGGCAAGAAATTGAGTCCACATTTTGGCCAAAAAGTGAGTGTTTTCCCTGATTTTCAGAATTTGACACATTTGACCTTAAAATTTGAAGCACTTAGAGATAATCTTGGAAAAATTCACTAATCATAAAATATAGTACTCGGAGTCTAGTTTCCAAATATATAATTTATTTCAATACCCAGATGCTACAAATTAATTTTCAATAGGCATTTCTAAAAACCACTGTTTAAAAGTCACTTTTTTTTACCATACCATGCACGTGTACACCATTCATATTTTGACCTAAATTATCGCATTTTTCTAAATCCTTTTGGGAAAATATTTGTAACTCAGCGAAGCACGTTTTTGATATTTTTTGTAATTTTTTATTGAATATTTTTTTTTGTTAATTTTTTATTAGCCATATTTGTTGTTTTGAAAAATCGTCGTGTACGTCACGTATAAGATGACCTAAACTTATCATTTTTTTATTTTTTGTTTAAATTTAAGAGAATTGTCTAAAGTATGTTTTCGTGCAATTCATTTTACAAAAAAATATTTTAATAAAAAGTTATTAAAATAGTAAAAAACTTGATATTTCAAGTTTATGGACCTGTTTTATCATAGATTAATTGAAAAATAGAAAAAATAGTCCAATTGTAAAAAGAATTACATATTTAGAATCTATACAGTCTCATCTAAAATGGATTTTAATTTCATCAAAAAATTATGCAAAAAAAGTCTTCAGACAATGCCCAAAGTCACTATTTTCTTGTGACATTGTTAGGACCTTCAACTTGTAGGTCAAACCAGGTCCAAAGCTTAGGTTCGGCCCCCCAAGCCTTTTCCTGAACCGAAAAACAAAGCAAAAATTCAACCAAAAAATCAAATTTTAAAAAACAGGATTCTGTTTTGGAAACGGGATCCCGTTTCATAAAAAAATATTTTTTTATGATTTTAAGAAATAGGATCCGGGATCCCATTTTTTAAAAAGGAGGATCCTATTTTGAAACGAGATCTCGTTTTTTAAATTCATAAAAAAATTAATTTTCTATAAAATGGGATCTCGCTTGGGGTCCCGAATCTAAATGAGATCCCGTTTTGTTGAAGTCGATTTCAAATTTTTTTCTAAAGAAAAAACTTCCACGTTTCGTGGACTCATCTTCTTGCATTTACCCCTCTGGAGATAGATCTGAGATGCCTTTTCCCATAGGTTTCACTGCTAAAAAGTTGGAAATAAATTTGGGATCTGAGTTTCCATGGCCTTGACAACTTTGCACTTTTGAGATCTTAAATTTCAATCCTTCTTCACCTATGAATGTGCACATACACAAAGAAAGGAGAAAAATGCTTGTTTTTGATGGATAAGGGTTTTCCTTGGTCAAACCCTAGTTTGGTAATTAAACCTTGAAATGAAAGAATAATAAAGTGTAAGGAATGATGAATGAACAATGCTATGTTGCAACTCACTAAACCATTGAATGGAGATCCTTAGAGGACTGAAGTCTAACACATCTCTCTAAGGTCTTGATCTTGCATGAAATGGCTTGATTATATGCTGATCTTGATGCCTGAATGCTTGAAACCTACATCATAATGTTAGCTCCAAAAACATGCATAGATGCAAATAACTTTGACATGATGCTTGAGATATTGAATGTTGATGTAGAAGACTGATAAATATACTCTTGAATGCTCTTGACAATAATAGTTTCTCTTGTGAAGTTCACCTCTAGTTTTTTACTTTTAAATTGATAAAAAAACCTTGTATTTATAGGTAATTTTCTCATTTCTTGACAATTAAACATCAAAGGACGACAATTGCAATTTGAATTTGAATCATAAAAATACCACAAAAAACATATTAAAAATTGATATCCTCAACTTAAGAGGACCCATTCGCCCTTGGACGAATGGGTCCTAGGACCTAAATCTAGGACACTCAATTTCCAAGGCAATTTAATTAATATTTGCAACTATTTAATACAAGTCCCCCTTTCAAAAAACATGATTAATTAGGCTTTTAAATACATAATTGGGTTAATTAGAGGCTTAATTAAGTCCAATTAATTATGGTGAATCAAATGAAGTGAGAAAATGTAAAGAATTACATTTTACATCACTACATTTAGCCCCCACTTTAGTGAGAGGATGAGCCCTATGCTCAAACTCACACTAAAGTAGACAAATAAGCATCAAGAGGGGTCCAAGTGTACGAATGTTAGTGAGATAGGATGACAAAGATCAAGGAGGATGATCAAGCCCCCAGGATCATGATCCTATAGCAAACCAACATAGGTATAAAGGAACACACATATACAAATGATATACATCAACAAGACAAGATACACAAGTACACAATGCCAACATTAGTGCAAAAAGAAAAGAGAAAAGGGTGGATAAGCCTCAATTGTTTGTCCAATAGGTATGGATCAAGCCTTAGTTGTTTGTCCAAAAAGAAATTTCACAAGTGGAAACCCATTGTCCACTATGCAAACAAAATATACTTACACGGGTTAGTGAAATCCGCTATCCACTAGGTGAGCCCCAAAAAGGTGGCTGATGGGATTGTCATGTCAGGTCTACAGGCTCCTATATGTCAACCATACCAAAAGTTATACCTCTTGATAACTTTATAAGGCACCACAAAAAGGTCACAAGGATAGCTAGTTGTATTATGCTAAACACTCATGAAAAATAAAAAGGCTCCATTGATAAAGAAGTTGTGTTATGCTTGGTGGCCATGACAAGATTTTAAATGCAATAGGATAGTATAGTCAAAGGGGTTTTTCTTAGTTCATGAAAGGTCTTACCTTAGGGAACATCATGCTTAATGTCACCAAGAGAGGACTAGTCGAGGATAAAAGATTCGCAACTTAGGGAATGGAAGCCATAACATTACCACTAAGAGGAATGACATATGCCAAGAAAGGTCATGCTCTTGAAGGACATCAAACCCAATTTCACCACCAAGAAGAAACATCATGTGAAGTAAGAATACCACAGTTTGAAGCAAACAATGAGTGGGGATGTGTATTCCTTCACTTTAAATAAATTGCTAAACACCATGCTATGAGAAATTAAATTAAAGTAGAACACAATAAATGACAATAAATGAGAGCTTTATTCAAAAAGCCCTATGTAAAACATATGTTTCCAAAATAGAGCTACGTCATGGAAAGGAGGTTTCCCCCATATGCAATCCTAAGATAACACATATGGGTAAGTGCACCAATCTGTGACACAATTTCGGTCCCAAATTGCAAAAAAAACTCGTAATAGGTCATATTGCGCTCGCCAAATAGGCTTGGTAATACCGAGCCTATTTGGCGCTCTCCAAATGGCTTGAATTTTGCAATGAATGAACATGTGTGAGTTTTCTTTCTTTTTGTAATGAATTTTGGAATGCATTTTTCTAAACTATTTAATTTTCGCTTTCTCTGCTAGGGAAACTATATACATGAAATAAACATTTAAGTATAAGTTGACATTTACATCTGGACATTTACTTTCTTATAATTTAAGTTATATTTTATGTATATAGGAAGGATGTTTGAGAGTGGTTCAGATCTCTAGGAGTTATAATGCAAATTCTTGTTTTTGGAAGATCTTAAAAATTCCAGACTTAGTCAAATTTCAGTAATCAACAATTCAAATTTCAGTAATAAGGAGGTCAAATTTTAGTAGTCAGCAAGTTGTATCATCTTTCTCTCTCACTCTCTCCTCTCTACTCTCTATCTCTCCACACCTTCTCTCTCTCCCTTCCTCCCTCTCTCCCCCCTCTCTCTATCACACACCCCTCTATCTCCTCCCTACACTTGTCTCCATCCCTCCCCTCTTTACTTCTCTCTATCTCTTCTCTCTCTACATCTCCCTCCCTCTCTACTTATCTTTATCTCCCATCTCTCTCTTTACCTACCTCTCCCTCCATCACTTTGTATCACACTTATGTCTCCCTCCCTACCTCTTTCCCTCTCTACTCTATATCTCTCCTCTCCCTCCCTCTACCTACATCTCTCACTCTCTATCCCTCTCTTCCCCCGCTTTCTCTCTAACTCTCTCCTCTCTATCTCATAATTCTCTCTCCCTCCCTCTCCCTCTCCCCTCTCTATCTCATCACTCTCTCCCTCGCTAACACTCCCTCCCTCCCCCCTCTTTCTCTCTCAATCAATCCTTTTCTCTATCTCACCATTCTCTCTCTCTCACTCAGACACACACCTCTATCTCCCTCCCTACCTCTTCCTCACTCCCTCCCCTCTCTCCCCTCTCTACTCTTTATCTCTCCTCTCTCTTTCCCTCTCTATACCTACCTCTCCCTCCATCACTCACTCTCTCCGTCCCTCTCTATCTCACTTATGTCTCCTTCCCTACCTCTCCTCTCCCTTCCTCTACCTACCTCTCTCTCTGTCTCTCCATCCCTCTCTTTCTCTCTGTCTCTCCTCTCTATCTCACCATTATCTCTATCCCTACATATCACCCCCTCCTCTCTAAATCATCATTCCCTCTCTCCCACCTTCCCTCCTTTCCTCTCACTCATCTCCAAATTACCATTATCTATATCCCACTTTCCCTCCTTCCCTCTCTATGTATCACTTATCCCTTTCTACCTCTCCCTCCCTCCAACCTCCCTCTCTCTCTTTATCTCTATTTCTCATTCTCTCCTTACCTCTCTACTCTCTATCTCACCACTCTCTCCATATAACCCTCCCTCCTTCCCTCTCTACCTACCTCTCCCTCCACTACCTACCACTCTCTCTCTCCCCCTCTTTCTCTCTTACTCTCTCCTTCCCTCTCTACTCTCTATCTCTCCCCCCTTCCCTCTCTACTCTCTTTCTTTCTATCCCCCTTCCTCTTTCCCCTCATTTTATCTCCTCTCACTCTCTTTCCATCTCACACACACTCACCTCTATCTCCTCCTTTCCTCTCCAACCATCCCTCCACTCTCTACTTCTCTCTATCTATCATCTCTCTCTACATCTCCTTCCCTCTCTATTTATCTTTATCTCCCCTCTCCCTCTCTTTACCCACCTCTCCATCCATCAATCTATATCTCAATTGTGTCTCCTCCCCACCTCTCTCTCTCTCTCATGCACGCGTGCGCGCACACACACACTCACCTCTATCTCCTCCCTACCTATCCCTCCCTCCCCTCTCTACTTCTCTCTATCTCTCCTCTCTCTATGTCTCCTTCCCTCTCTACCTATATTTATCTCCCCTATCCCTTTGTTTACCTACCTCTCCCTTCATCACTCTGTACCTCACCTATGTTTCCCTACCTACCTAGGGTTGAGGGATTAAGGGTTAAGGGTTGAGAATTGAGGGTTGAGGGTTTAATGTATAGGGTAGAGGGTTTAAGGTTGAGGGTATAGGGTTGAGGGTCCAATGTATAGGGTAGAGGGTATAGGGGTTGAAGGATTAGGGTTTAAGGGTTGAGGGTTGAGGGTTGAGGGATTAAGGGTTGAGGGTTGAGGGATTAGGGTATAGAGTTTACTTTGGTTTAAGGTTTGAGGGTATAGGGTTGATGGTATAGGGTATTGGGTTTAGGGTAGAGGGTATGGGTTTGAGGGTTGAGTGTTTAAGGGTTTGAGGGTTGAGGGTATAGGGTTGAGGATTAGGGTAGAGAGGGAGGGAAGGATGGAGGGAGAAATGAATGGAGAAGTGCAATAGAGAAAAGGAGATAAAAGGATGGATGGATAGAGATATATGAGGGTTGAGGATCCAATGTATAGGATAGAGCATTGATAATTGAGGGTATAGGATTGATGGTTTAGGGTATTGGGTTGAGGGTAGAGGGTAGAGGGTAGAGGGTTGAGGGTATAGGGTAGAAGGTTTAAGGGTTTAGGGTTGAGGATTTAGGTTTGAGGGTAGAGAGTTTAGGGTATAGGTTTAAGGGTATATGGTTAAAGGATAAGGGTTGAGGGTCTAATATATAAGGTAGAGGGTATAAGGGTTGAGGGTTTAGGGTTTAAGGGTTGAGGATTAAGGGATTAAGGGTTGAGGGTTGAGAATTGAGGGTTAAGGGTTTAATGTATAGGGTAGAGGGTAGAGGGTTTAAGGGTTGAGGGTCAATAGTTTAAGGTTGAGGGTATAGGGTTGATGGATTAGGGTTGAGGGTCCAACATATAGGGTACATGGTATAGGGGTTGAGGTTTTAGGGTTAAGGGTTCAAGGTTGAAGGTAGAAGGTTGAGGGTTGAGGGTTGAGGGTTTAAGGGTTAAGGGATAAATGGTTAAGGGTTGAGGGATTAGGGTAGAGAGTTTAATTGGGTTTAAGGGTTGAAGGATTAGGTTTGAGGGTTGAGGGTAGAGGATAGAGGATTTAAGGGTTGATAGTTGAGGGTTTAGGGTTTAGGGTTTAGGGATTAGGGAAGAGAAGGTGGGATGGAGGGAGGGAGAGATGGAAGGAGAAGTGAGATAGAGATAAGGAGAGAAGAGGAGGGAGGTACAAAGATAGATGAGGGTTGAGGATCCAATGTATAAAGTAGATGGTTGAGAATTGAGGGTATAGGGTTGAGGACCTACAGGGTTGATGGTTTATGGTATTGGGTTGAGGGTATAGGGTTTAAGGGAGATGGGAGAGAGATAGATGGATTGAGTGAGTCAGAGAGAGACCTGAGAGAGGGAGAGGGGGTAGGATGGAGAGACTTGAAAGAGAGAGAGAGACATAGGGATGGAGTGGGAGAGAGACAGAGGGAGGGAGGGTAGAGGGTAGAGGGTTTAATGGTTTAGGGTTTACGGGTTAAGGGTTTAGGGCTTAGGGTTAAGGGTAGAGGGGAGAGAGATAGATGGAGTGAGTGAGTGAGTGAGTGAGAGAGAGACCTGAGAGAGGGAGAGGGGGAGAGGGGGTAGGAGGGAGATTATTGAGAGAGAGAGAGGGAGGGAGTGGGAGAGAGATAGAGGGTAGAGGGTTAAGGGTATAGGGGAGAGAGATAGGAGTGAATGAGTGAGAGAGAGACCTAAGAGAGGGAAAGGGGGTAGGAGGGAGAGACTTGAGAGAGAGAGAAAGAGGGAGGGAGGGAGGTGGAGACAAATAGAGGGTATA
>CM021104.1:161440433-161486688 GCA_007115665.2 Sequoiadendron giganteum | reverse complement strand
AAAGGGAGGAGAGAGATAGGGAGAGGTGATAGATAGAGAAGTAGAGAGGGAAAGAAGGTTGAGATATCAAGAGAGATGAGGCAAGGAGGGAGAGAGAAATATGTATAGAGGGACAACTAGGTAGAGAGAAGTAGATATGAAAGGAGAGATATAGGGAGAGGTAGGGATGGAGAGAGAGAGGTGAGACAAAAATAGAGAGAGGTCTAGGTAGATAGATGGAAGGAGAGAGGGAGGAAGAGGTAGGGATGGAGAGAGAGGTGAGAGAGATAAGAGAGAGGAGGGAGGGATAGGTAGGGAGAGAGAGGTGAGATAGAGAGAGAGAGAAGTGGGATAGGTGATAGAGATGTGTGATGGAGAGAAAAGTAGAGAGGTAAGGAGGAAGGTGGTGAGATTGAGAGGGAAGGAGGGGAGAGAGAAAGATGTATATAGGGATAGGTTAGATAGCGAGAAGTAGAGAGAAAAAGTGGGTGAAATGAATAGAGAGGGAGAGAGGGGGATAAAGAGAGGTGAGATAAAGAGAAGTAGAAAGGGGAGGAGAGAGAGGGGAGATAGAGAAAATTAGACAGGGAGGGAGGGAAGGAGATAGAAGTGAGATAGAGATAACTAGAGAGGGAAGGAGAGAGAGAATGGTGAGATAAAGAGTAGAGAGGGAAGGAGAGAGAGATGGAAGCAGAGAGTGAGAGAGAAAGATGGGAGAGAGGGATAGGTATGTATAGAGAGTAGAGAGAGATATATAGAGATAAAAGGAGAGGGAGGGGAGATAGAGAAATTTAGAGAGGGAAGGATGGAGGGAGGGAGGGAGATAGATATTGGAGAGGGAAGGAGAGAGAAATGTACATGTAGAGATGTAGTTCTTGAGCTCAAGGAAGAGATTGTGGAGTGAGATAGAGAGAGAAAGATGAAATTTGACCTCCTGATTATTGAAATTTGACATGTTGATTACTAAAATTTGACAAAGTCTAAAATTTTTAAGATCTTCCAAAAACTAGAATTTGCAATATAACTCCTAGAGATCTGAAACCACTCTCAAACATCCTGCCTATATTATAAAAAGGGGGGAGCCCTCAGTCGCTATGCTATTTGTTTTTATAAAAATAGGACCTATTTTGTCCCCCCCCTTTTGAGACCCTTAATTGTCATTAATTTCAAAAAAAAATTAGTAGCTTAGAAACTAGACTTGGAGCACTTCAAATTTTTTTCTTGTTGTATCTTGAAATTTTGAGGGTAGCTATCTTCATTTTCTCATGCAAATCAGATTTTTTTGATTTAAAAAAAAAAGTGGCATCTTAAGGGCCAAAATTGTGTCACAGATCCATGCACTTACCCATAAGGGATCCATGGATAGGGTTAGTGTATGTCTTTTCTATAGTGATATAATCAAGCTCAGAATCATCATTGTTCCCTAAATGACTCATGAAACAATGAGCACAAAGGAAGAATGACACATAGAGAGCAAAAATAAAGAAAAGCTTTTGGGTCAACATGGAAGAGACCTAAATATCTCAATTCCTTGTGTCATCCCCAAAAGAAAAACACAAGACAAAAGAAAAATAAAGGTTTATGACATATAGAAGAATGTAGATACAAATAGAAGAATGTCATGATAGATTCACTTCCTTTGTATCCTTGCACCAACAGAGTGACATGGGTCATCCAAAGTAGGCTCACAAAAATATAAAGACACGCCAAGCAACACTATATGAGGGATCACATTACACACATGCAATCACAAAGAACATGAAAATAAAATAAAGAAAAGACTAGTATGGCACATGCGAGTCAACCTATAGTAGGTCATCCACATCCCAATCTTGTTCATCATATGCAGAAGGAAAACAACTAGCCAAAGGGACAATGACAAGTGTCATACTAGGAGCATCACTAGGTTCAACATGTGGTGAGTCACTCTTTATAAGAGGATTATCATGGTTGTTATGATCTAAGCTCATGAAAGAGAAAAACAATAAATTCAGCTCATTATGCACTTCTTCATCAATCTTAGCAATCTCATCATCATCATCCAAGTTAATCACAACTGGAGGCCTAATGAAAATGTCCATAGAGGTTTCATGTGTTTGTTGTGGCGAAGGTGGAGAATCATCATGCTTTGTTTGAATTAAATTTTGATCTTGATTTTTTGTTTTATTCTCTTCTTTTAACTTACAAGCAATAACATAGTGTCTATGCATATGATCTTTAGCATTTGTATTTCTTCTTGCACGACTTTCAAGTTGTGATTGTGTAGGAGCAGGTTTATCAACCATTGGTTTCTTTTCTTCCCGCAAAGGAGGAATGAAAGGAACCATGGAATTTTTTTCAACCACTTTCTCTTTAGCTTTATAATCTTGTTTAATCTTAGGAGGCACAACGTGACTTATATGGTGATCTCTTGGTATTTTATAGGAAATAGGTGAAGTATTTGTTATGGGTTGGAAATGGTTACTTGGAAGGGATTTTGGTTCAATCATAGTTTCATCAATGATCGGAGGCTCAATCATGGGTTGAGGCATGTTACTAAGGGATAATTTTGCTATGTGCTTTGCCTTGAACTTTTGATAAGATTTAAAAAAGAAGTCCACACTAGACTTAAGAGGTTCCATGGATAACCAAGCTTCACATGGAATTGGTCTAACGATGGGATGATGGAGAATGAGACATTCAAATGTTTTGGTCCCACTTTTAATGGGAGAGTGATCGAACCTATCGTAGTGCAAGAAAAAACTTTTTGTTTTGATCCATGCTTTTAGTTGTTCATAAGAATCTTGATAAAGTTCATGCACAAATAATAATTCATCGATGATCACATTATCTACACACATGAGATCAATTAATATCCCATTAGTAGGTTTATCATTGGTTCTTCCGACGATGTAAAGAGAACCATCAGGTGCGTGTTTGATTATGTCATTTTGTGAGAAAGCAATGCTAAGAGACATCTTGGTTTGGACCTTATGAGGTTTAACATCAATGAAAGTGACTAGATTATCATATCCATTATCATTCATGTCAACATTCATCACATCATTCTTGACATCATAAACTTTTACAAAAGATATGTTATGATTTGGCATCTAGGATTAGTAAAGATTTGAAAATTTTGTTTAGGTGGGGCAATAGATTTATTTCCTTGATCATTAACTCCACCAATCTGGATGCAATTAGAATCAACGAGGTCTTTCACAATATGTTTAGGACACTTACAATGTTTTGTATCATGTCCATTTTGTCAGTGATAACGGAAAAAGGCATTTGAGTTAAAGTTTGGAGGTAAGGGCTTAGTGGTATCAATGGCTCTAACAAGAGGTGAGATAAAAAAGTTCTTACTCATAAGGTGCAACATGATGGAATGGAGGGTATTGGGTAATGGGGTAAACTGTCTACTCCTTTCCCTGAATTGATATGGGTTTGTTGTTTTTATTGAAACTACTCGAGAGTCAACATGTTGACTTGTTTGGGGTGGATTTATCTATAAAAAACTCCTATTTTGTTTCTTGAATGGTTGGAAATTGTTATGGGGCATGGATTCAGATTTCTCAAGATGATGTGAAGGATTTTGTTTTTTACGATGACTAATTGAATTCTAATAGTCATGAAGAATTGTGCATAAATGTGTAAAGGAGGGAAATTTCATCATCCCAAGCTTGTCTTGAATTTTGTTTTGGAAATTTTTAGTGAACATTATTTGAAGGTCAACATCAAGAATCTTAATATTTATTTGTGAGTAAAGTAATTGGTATCATGCTATAAAATCAGTGATCTTTTCATCATCCTTTTTTCACATTTCATTAAATCAACTAAGGTCATATTGGGTCCAAGTAAACTTGGAAATGGTTGAGAAATGCATCAACAAGCTCATTGAATGAACTAATTGAGTTATTCGATAAAGAGAAAAACCATTCCAAGGTTGGATCTTTCAAAGACCTAGGGAAGATTCTATCCAAGAGCTTGTCTTCAAAAATGAAGTCACTACATAAGGTCATGTATGTAGAAACATGGTTGCTAGGATCTCCTTTACCACCATATTTCTCAAATATAGGAATCTAGATGCCTTGTGGTATTTGTGCTCTCAATATTTCCAAGGATAATGGGTTTCTTTTGACTTATTGTGAAGGTTGGCCATTTTGATTCTGGTTCAATGTGGAAATTTGTTGTTGGAGGGATGAATTTTTTTTTAAGAGTTGGTTAAGGATGGAATTATTGGTTGTCTTGTGAGATGGAGGTGAATAAGGTGGAGGTACAATATATGTATTTGGAGGACAAGTGAATTGTATTTTGTGAGGGGAGATGGATTAGGACATATGAGATTTGAATGCACAAAGCTAAAGGTATTCCTAGTGGAAATACCTAAGGTTCTATTGACATTACTAGTGGGTTTCCTTGTTGTAACAATTGGATTAGTGTATGTAGGAATAAAGGCCATAGTTGTAGGAGGAATTGGATTTCCACCTTGACTTTGAGTGTATCCCAAAGTTTGAGCACAACTAGCCATAGTAGGAACATGATTGTCAACTATATGAGCTAGGCTACACATAATTTCTATTCCTTGTTCATTATCAAGTATTTTCCTCATGTTATCTATGATAGGAACCACCTAGTACTATAAATGTATTCAACACACAAAGTTTTGCAATTTTTCTAAGGGTTCATCCAATTATTTTAGCTTTTCTTGAGGGAAATTAGCAACCATTGTGTCAACATCAGTCATATTGGTTGTGGGTAGGGTGGTCATGGGAAATGTGTTATCAAACCTATGGTCCAAAATGGGTTGACTAGTATCAACACTATGAGTGAAAGAGTTGGAAAACTCAAGATCCACGATGGATGCAGTAGCGTAGGATGGTATGAGTCTCAAACTATGTCTCACTAGAGTATTGGTAATAAGACACCAGGTTGTGAAGCTCATACAAGTTTCACCAAACCTAAGTGTACCCAAAATGGAGAAAGGACACTATTCAAATACAATAAACACCCAAAAGTATGAATCATAATGTAAGTTGTAAAAATATTTTGCAATTTTCAAATTTGAAACAAGATAATTTACTAATTATGCTATGCAAAAACCTAAATATGATGTCTTTTAATGCCAATTCTAATTACAAAAAATGCACTTAACTTTACCAATTGAACTTAATGCAAGAATGTATAGAATTTTTTGATTTTTGAAACTGAAACATAGATTTAAGAGCAGAAGAAATTAAAGAAAATAGAGAAAAATTAATGCCCAAAAATTTGAAACAAAACTTGTATTGGGATTTATTCACCCTAGGGTGAATGGGTCCTAGGTCAGGGATCTAAAAAGTGAAAGTTTTAATTTCTTAGTTAATGTTTGAATTCCTAGTTTCAGATTGCAAACTATGGTTTCAATGACAAATTTTTCCACATTTAGGTGTCCTAATACAAATAAAATTAGTTACAAATGATGAAAAAAGTAACACTTTTTGAAATTCAATTTTGAACAAATTTGTGAATGTGAATGACTGAAAATACACTAATATGCAAGTACTATGCAAAATCAATGTAATATGCATGTAATTTTTTAGATTTTTCAAATTTTAAACAATGCAAAATGAAAATTTAAAATCCTAAATGAGATGTAAAATAATGCAATTTTGAAAACCCTAAATAGAATGAAAATTAATGCAATTTCAATACACACTAATGCAAATCCTAGATGTAGGGTTTTAATGAACTCCAAATCAGAAAGTTTATAGTGCAAGAATGTTGGGTTCACCAAGATAAAACATAGAAAAATAGGTTCATCAAAATGAGACAAAGGAAAATAGTGTTTAATAAAAATGGAGTGAGAAATGGTGTGTGTGCCTATATTTCTATTAATTTCATTAGGAAATGAGATCCCCAAAGGTAGGATTGACTTTCAACCCTAGGTGAGTCAACCCTATTGGAGATCTTGCAAATTTCCTTATGATAGAGGATGGGGTAAAATTTGTCTGGACAACAATTTGGTAGCATTTTGATAACATTCTGGGTATGCAAACTTCACTTGTCCAAGCCCCCCTCTCCAAATGAAAACGCATCAATAAATAGAGAAAGTACATGGAGAAAACCATTCATGGTTTCACAAAACAACTCTTTGGAACCACCTTGAAAAATCCACGTCCAACTTTGGGAGTTTCAAAATCTGCAATATGAAATGAGGTCCAATGCATGCAAACCTTCTATTGGGCACCTAAACTCTTGTCCAATCAAATTTGATTTTTTATGACACCTTATAGCCTCTTACATATTCCTTACACCTTTTTGGTTACACTTTACATGCAAAGACATGCAAGCAACATGCAAGATTATTTTGCAGCCCCACTTTATGAAATTTTATGACACATGTGCATGCAAACCATGCCAAAATCACAACAAGACAAGAATTTTTGACCTCCTTCAAAAGTGGGACGCCCAAATGGAATATTCCTCCTCCAAAGGATGCTTTTACCATTTTATTAGGACCTATTTCCCATCAAATTTACATTTAAATTTTCACACCAAGGGAATTTACATTGTTGCAAATTAAAATATTGTTCTCCTAACCCCTAAGCCCTTATTGAAAATGAAGAAAATAAAATAACAATATTTTTAGTGATACGTGATTGCTAGTACCCCTAGATGCTCCTACATCAGACACCCAGGGTAGGAAATTTTTTATGAATATGGATTCACAAAATAGAGTTGAGTGGTAGTGCCACCCTTTTAGATTGCAAGCAATCCTCAACAAACTCTATCATTGAATTTGGTGCCTGCAATTGATTATTCTTTCTCCTCTTCCAACACTTAACCAAAAAAAGAAACCTCCTCCTTTGACATATTTTCTCTTTACTCCTCTTATTCAATGGGGAATCAATTCCACCATAACCTGACCACCTCCTCCTCGTGTGATTCACATCCTCCTCTAATCTTGTGGGATTTAACCCACCATAATTTTTCCACCTCCACCAAAGTGCACCTGCACTTAACTCTGCAACACAATACAAATCCTTCTCTGCATACCAGTCATCTCTAATTAATTGTAACCGAACCATCTCATCTACATTCACTAACTCATCCATCTCAACATGAGAATAATTATTCTCAAATTCACTGAAATTTGAATTCAGCTTTTCATCACCTATTGCATCTTCAACTTTATTTTCTTCTTCCATGCTTTCTACAAGACATACAACTGTATCACTTCCTTGTCCTATAACTAGTGCTACAAATTCAATGGCAGAAACACAATCCAGATATTCATCCTTTCCATATTCCTCCTCTGCATCCATTTCAATATTAGTAACACAATCAAAATATTCATCATTTCCATCTAGCAACAAATTGTCATTCACATAAATCTCTTTATCAAACTCCTCTTTTCCCTTCACCTCTTGTTTCTCAATTTGGACCTTCTCAAATTGATTCATTTTTTCAAAAAAATTATCCATTTCTACATTCTTATCCTCACCAAAACTTAAATTAAAATATGATTTTACCTCATTGCCTTATGCTACAAATTTCACTGCCATATTTCTTTCTTCACTGTAACTCGTCATATCATTCAAACAAAAATAAAATATGGTTCTAACCTCATCAAAATATGATATTCCTCTCTTGCTTACTACTGCAACAAAACTTGCGGCTTCCTCATATTCACCCATTCCATCCACATAATTCATTAGCAAATTAGAATCACCAATTAACTCACAAAATGAAAGTTTTACCTCCTCTTTTACTATTTCAACTTCGGTGTCCTCTTCTTCAATATTCTCCATTGAACTCAACTCTTTTGTTGCTTTTGCAACCTCTGTAATTGCATCCTTCATGTCTTCCAATAGACATACCTTATGTTCAGGTTCATCGATTTCTTCACATTCATCCTCTTCTTCTTCCACTATGCCACTTGTTTGAAACCCTACTACATTGTCTTTCTTTCCTACAATCAAAATATCATTAGAAGGATAATCAAAATTACCTTCAACTCTTCTCTTTTCTCATTTTCTCCTTTCAATCTCTTTTCTTAATTCATCCACTTGTTGCTGCAATTCTATCATCTCAACTCTTATTTCTTCTTGATCTCTCTCTAATTCTCTCTTTGATTTTCTCAAGTCCAAGAATCCTCAAAATCCATCCAATGAAAAAAGTCATTTTCTTCTTTCTCTTTTCCATTTTCAAGGCCTCACAAAGCCTCAACACAAATATTCAAATACTCAAGTTTTTACTTATGTAAACTACCTCCTTCGGCGATCTGTTTACAAAACCCTCCTTCAATATTCACCAATATTATTGTAAACTGCCCCCTTTGGTGATTTGTTTACAACCATGGGAACCTCAGTTCCTCAATCCCTCTAAAAATTTATTCTTTCTACTTGCACATTCATCTGCAAGCAAAATCCACACATTCTCCACCCTTAGGTCTTGGTGCAAATTGTCTCACATCGACGCTTCTGCCTACACACATGAACTCTTTCTCTGATACCACTGATGACAAGGGAGACTCTCCCTTTCAAATCTGATTACAAAATAACACTAAACATAATGCAAGAAGGCTTCAAATAAATATTAAGAACATAATATGGAAGAGAAATTTGTAACTTATATTTTATTCAAACATGCAAAAGATTACATCAAACTGAAGCTCATGGGCTCCCCTTCAATCCTACATGCAACACCTGCAACAAATATGTCTTCAACAATCTGGAAGCATTTCAACAATATTTGGGTATGCAAACTTCACTTCTCCAAGCCCTCCTCTCCAAATGAAAAGACATCAATAAATAGAGAAAGTACATGGAGAAAACCATTCATGGTTTCACAAAATAGCTCTCTAGAACCACCTTGAAAAATCCACATCCAAATTTGGGAGTTCCAAAATATAAAATAAGAAATGAGGTCCAATGCATTCCAACCTTCTCTTGGGCACCTAAACTCTTGTCCAATCAGGTTTGATTGTTTATGACATCTTACAACCTCTTAAATATTCCTTACACCTTGTCGGTTACACTTTACATGGAAAGACGTGCAAGAAACCTGCAAGATTATTTTGCAGCCCCAATTTATGACATTTTATGACACATGTGCATGCAAACCATGCCAAAATCACAACAATACAAGAATTTTTGACCTCCTCCAAAAGTGGGACACCCAAATGGAATAGTCCTCCAAAAGATGCTTTTACCGTTTTACTAGGACCTATTTCCCATCAAATTTTCATTTACATTTTCACACCAAGGGAATTTAAATTGTTGCAAATTAAAATATTATTCTTCTAACCCTTAATCCCTTATTGAAAATGAAGAAAATAAAATAACAATATTTTTGGTGATACATGATTGCTAGTACCCCTAGATACTCCTGCATCAAATAGTAGCATATGCAGTAAAAGATGAGAAATAAGCATTATGGATTGTGGAAATTTGATATCATTAAAGATGATAGAGTTAAAAATATGTGAGTTAATGCATATAGATATAACTATAATTGAATTTATGAGGATATTTTTAAATAAGAAAAAATAGTATGAGTATGTAATGCATACACACAAAACTTGATTGTTAGATGGGTAGTGTAAGTTATGTAAAGACACATTTCCTCTTAGTAACATTATGTCTATTGTAGATTTTACAAATAATTATATATTGTAACTAATAATGAAGTCTAATCCTACAATTATAACTCTATCAAGTTACCAGTTTTGTACATATAACATTCATCTAGATGCACTTGAGAGTACAAAGGAATTTAGAAATATTTTGAGAGTATCACTCCTACATTAGTGATGATTGTAGTCATTCTTACCAAATTTATATAAGTTTTATTTAGATGTTATATGATAATTTAAGGGATTAAAATATAATCATAATTAGTCAACACTTTATGTAGTCAAATAGTTACACATCACAATTCAAGAAATCACATGTTCTATTAGTTGAATATATTGTATATGTTCAATGGTTTTCAATATATTTATAATTTTATTAAGGTTGTACATTGAAAAGATAAGCATGTTGGTGTAGAAGTATGTGTAAAAATAGATTTAACACAATAATAGTTGGAGTACCATGGTGGTGCTAAGTTGACAAATGAAACAATGATCATTAGATGATGTAATTCAACTATTGGTCCATGTAATGAAGGTAAGCCTATAGTTTATAGATGTTTTAGTTAGTAGAACAAACAAGTATTACAAAATATGAAGATTTTTGTGCACTAATAGTTCGAATGAGTTACATTTATTCAAAAGTTCAAATGCAAATTCATGGACTATTTATACAAGATATATGACATGTTCTTGTTATTTGTGTATAAATTTTATTTGGGAAGAGTGAATAAAAAGAGTGGATTGATGAATGGCCTTGTAGACCTTTAGTTCCACTTGAGACATCAACTTCCATCTGCACTACAATTGAACGAGATGGAAATATCAGTTAGCTTTGAATATGTATCAAATATAATACAACCAAATATTGTATCTTTTTATTATTTAGTTAAAATTAATATTTTAGCTCATTATATTATATTTTAGATTATTTAATATAATTAATTTATTCATATTGTATAGGAGCGAATTTGCACCCTTAATTGAGATTCCCCTTTCACCCCTTTACACTTTAGAAAACCAAACTCGAAGGCTTAATTCCACATAAGCCCGTTGTTCACATCACACTTGGTGCCTATTTTGTGTGTCGGTGGAGGCGTTTCTGTTGAGGACGCCTACATGGTGTGCATATGTCCCTGGTAGATTCCTGCGGCAAGAGTTTTCAAAAACGTTACACTTCCTATTGGGAGTCGAAGTGTAACGCCTTTCTTCGGCTGTCCAACCTAAATATGGTCATTTTATTCCATTCCTTCTTCATATTCTCTATTGATTCTTCCATTTTCATCTTTGGTGGAAGCCTACACAATTTCTTCACACTTTGAGCATTCATCTACAAGCTTTATAGCAACACTTCACACTTCATAGCAGCAATCTACCACTCCATCACTTTGATAGTGCAAGCGCATAACAAATCCATTGTAGCAGAGGCTTGAGTTCCTCTCATCTTTCTCCTCCACTAGCCATGAGCACTTCAAACGAAGGCGGTAAGCTCCTCTTATCTTCTCTATCATTTGGCTAAGTAAGCACACACTATTTTGTAGTGTCTTTTGTACACTTTGTTTGTGTTATCCTCTTTATCACATTATTTTTTTCGTTGCAAACTTGGCCGTCCATGGAGGTAGAAACACCAAAATGGGGGTTTGACTGAGGTAGATCCCTAAACAACCCCCCAACATTTTCCTTCTTTTTTGTGTGTAGGTGGAGACGTCTTGGAGCAAGCCGGCAAAAGGATTGTTGTGCGAGATCGTCTTCATCACCCTTGTGGTAATCTACTTTCTTTATCACGTTCATCTTTACATTTCGTATTTCATTATCTTACTTTATACCTTCAGAAGTTCTTAAACTAGGTTGTTAGTCTATCTTTTAGAAGTTAAGTCTTGTCTCTTTGGTTTTCAATCCATACGGATGCCAACACACTTGAGAGATGCTAGTGCGCTACATTGTCATCCCAAAACTGTGCTTTTGTCCTCGGATAGAGAGTTATCCAAGATACATAGTCGCCCCTAAAATTGACTCACCTAGTCTCCCTTCAACTCTCAAGTTTGCAGAGTGATCGAAGGACCTCATAGTCATCATAATTCTCATCCCACCTATCCTAACCTTCCTTTAAACTAAGGTAAGTTAGGGAATCCATACTGCTCTTGGCCTTTCATGACTTAGGGCCTTGTAGTGGTTGGTCCCCCTCTCTTAATTTTTTGGTGAAACCGATGTGAACCAACATCTCCTCATTCGTTGGTGTTCTAGGATTTTTCTCTTATACCCCTTGGATCTTTGTGCTCCTATGTGTTGTGAAGGTTTATGAGCATCACAACCCAGTCTATGAATTTTGGGCATATTATCAGGAGAATTCTATGACACCTTCCGATGGAGAAGACGAAGGTCTCTTCTAGTTTCACTTTCGATCTTTTCTCTAGTTCTGGGGTTGGTCTGTTTGCACAGGAGCATGTGTCATGAGGCGAGTCTACATTCCTTGATGAAACTGATTGCATCCCTACCCCTCCTACATCACTGACCTCATCATCTATAGATGAGCATGAAGTTGTCCACATCCCTTCTGAATATGTTGCTAGTCTAAGTAAGGGGTTGGGTGCATTAGAAAATCACTTGGAAAAAAACCCGAAGATGGCTAGGGCTACTAAATTTATTAGTGAAATAAAGTACATGGTGGGAAAAGATAAAACATGCATGAAACTCTTGGCTAGTCTCATTGGTCTGGCTGAAGCATGTGCTCCTTCGAACCATGGTAGCATGGTACGAGGTAGCCCCTTTGAAGAACACGAGAGATAGCTGGAGGTATCAATGCCTCCCACATCTATATACATGGCCAACATGATCCCATCAATCAGGATCCCTAATGCTTCTGAGAGTTCTAAAACCATTAAGGTAAACAAGAACCCTTTCGGTTTTCACTTCACCCCTCCCATCGCCTCCGGTGGTGGAGGAGTTGGTGGGATGACTGGTGGAGGCTTTGGTGGTGGCAACTTTGGTGGCGGAGGTGGTACTAGCAAAAGTGGTTTCAATGGAGGTCATGGTGGTGGCTCCAGCGGAGGTCACATTGGTGGAGGTCGTATCAATGGCACCTTCAGCGATGGTCACGACGATGGCCATGTTGGTGGTTTTAGTGGTCCTATGCCTTCTAACGATCCGATTCTGAATACCCTTCTTTAGAATATGGGGAATATGCAAAACCATCTAGTGAACCTTTTCTAGGCCTTCGCCCAACCCATCTTCCAGCCCTTCTTCTAACATAGCCCATTTTTGGTAGCAACTCTAAACTCTCCTTTCCCGTAAGGGATGGAGATTCCTAAATTTGAGAAATAAGACAGCAAAGAGACTTGAAAACACATGTGTCTGCCTTTAATGCCTTATGTACAGACTTCTTCCACCATGATGCATTGATGGAAAAACGGTTCCCTCGATCCCTCAAAGATACAACGCTCGAGTGGTACTATTCTTTTCCTGACAACTCCATCTTTTTGTTCGATCAGCTTGTGAACTAGTTCCTACAATAGTTCCAAGACAACATCGGGCCTAAGATGACCTTCTTTGACCTTGTTTGATGTAAATAAGGGGATAATGAAAAGATTACCAAATTTATAGCGTGATATCAAGCGTTCTTTTTGCAAATATCACACCTACTACTTGACTCCAATGTGTATAATGTGTTCATAGGAAACTTACAAAGGCCTTGGCTAGAGATTTTTTCCCTTATGAAATACCCTTATTTCGCGTATCTGTGTGCAAATTTATGAGAGTACCAATAAACGGTAGTTTAGTTTAGAGGATCTTCCTTGTACTCCCGTCCGGAGGGAAAGTCCATTATATCAATCTCTGAAAAAGGAAAGGTTGTTGCGAATATAGTAGTTGTTGTGGATAATGACCTCAAACACAACTAAAATTTTACAAAGTTATCAAAATCCTATTCTTCCATCTTACAAAAGTTGTTGAAGTATAAGATCGTTAACCTACCAACTCCAAAACTAGTTAGGGAACCATATCCTAACTGGTATGAAGCAAACACCTATTTTCAATACCATCGAGTTAATGGACATAATACTAAATGTTGCATGCACCTGCATCATGAGATACACGATCACATCGATGATGGCACTATCCATCTTGATGGAAGTAAATAAAACACAAACAAATTAGTGGTGAAATATAATAGTGAATTGTAGATACTCATGGACCTGTTTCCATTGTATTATGCTAACATGATTATCGATCCCTCTAATTTTGTTTCTTACCCTGAGGTGTATGTTAGCATGGTTACTATTACTCCCTCTTCTCATATTGTGATTGGTTTGTTGGATATAAAATTCACTTCACAAGATGTACCAACAATTGACAAACCTTCTCCACTTTACATTCTTGCTCGCCTCAATGGAAACATTGTGATAGGAGTCTTAGTTGATCCCACGAGTAGAGTGAATGCCATCATAAAGGAGACTCTATTCTTAAACTCCCTGCAAAGGGAGGAATATGAAAAAATGAAATCCATCATCCGTACACATGACGGTCTTGCTCTAAAACCCTATGGATCGATAATGTTGTCCATCTTGGTTGGGCCTAGGACTGTAGATGCAGTCTTCGATGTCATTCCCGAGTCAGACCTATTCAAAGTGAAGCTATGGATACCTTGGCTAGATTCCATGAATGGGATCACCTCTGTGATTCATAAGTGCCTTAAGTTCTCCCATGAAGGTCTTCTGCACATGGTGCATGATATTGGATACCGGCTTGTGGTGTCCCATGGGGGATATTCGTTGGATCACTTTTGGCCCACTCCAGTTGGTCCACTCCCCTCAAGGATGGACCTAATTTATAAGAACTATGTGAAGTATAAGACTAGAGGTAAAGGACAGCCAAAGTTGACCCTTCCTGTGGTAGAGCAGCCAACTGCCTCCTCCTCCCGAAAGGGAGAGGAGAAGATTGCTCCTTCTCAGGCTGCCTTGTCTACTGCCCTTTCTTGGGAGGAATATTGGATGAATAAGCCTAGTTTCTACCCGCTGAGTCCGATGGTGCCTGCTTGGCGCATACCCAAGATTAGGCTATCGGATCTCCCTAACGGGTCCCCTGGGCCTTGTTATTATTTATACAATAGAAAGAAAGGCTCAAGAAGAGAATTATCCTCACAATCCCTTACCATCCCCACAAATGGAAAGAGGCCTTCTACCGAGGTGCTAGAGTCAACTTCTCCTACCGTCTCTAAAACTGTTCCTCTTTCTCTGATTCAAAATTCTTCCCCTCCATTGGAAATAGCTATGGAGGACACTCCCATGGCTGAGTAGGAGCCCCTTGTTCCTTCACAAATTCTAGCTTCTAGGTCGAAGAGTCACAGAAACCACCTTGTGCATGAGCGCAAGTGCCAATGAAAGGATCTTTTAACAGATCAAGCCGCCTTATAGAAGAAAGAAGAGAAGATGACTAGTTCTGCATTAGGACCTCATGCCGCTTCCTCCTCTCTCCTCCCTTCTGCTTCTATCCAAACTAGCTTCTTATCTCTTCCAGCTTCCGCTACGAGCACACATACACTTGGAAAGGTGCAGGTGTTCATCGCTCCTTCCGTAGAGCTGCCTTTGTTGACATTCATCCCAAATATCTCACCTTTCCCAAAGCCCATAAATATGATTAAAAATTCAATTGTATCTACTGTGGTTATGTTCTCCTCTCCCTTGACCCTTCTTGCTTAGTCTATGGGGAGCTCACCTCCTCCGATGAAGAAGGTAGAGAGTGGTCCCTCCAACAATGGTGTATGTAAGAGGAGCCCACCTTCCCTGAAAGGTGGCCTCACACTAACTTGTTCTATTCTAGTGACGGTCCTAGCCTCCCCTAAGTTTGTCACCACTCATGAGTCTTTCAATGAGCTTAGCAGTGAACCTCAGGTGCAAAATCCTTCGTTCGTTGAAGCAAAACATGAAACTCTCGTTAAGTGCATGTTTAACTCAGTGGATGAAGTTCCAACCTTGTCAATGATCTTCACAAGGTCATTGACCTTAGACCCACAAGAGTTGAGCAACGAAGACCTCACAGGTCCCTCTGTCTTGGCCCTTATTGCGAGAGGATTAGAAGCTCCTCCCCTTAACATTACACCATTGCAAGCTAATCATCCTTCCACCTACGATGATATAGAGTGGGAATTTGATAACCTCTTGGTTGACCAGTGTTTGGGGGAGACTCTCTTCTTGATCTTTAGATTAGATGTGTGTGCGTGTGTTGTGATGTGCTTCCCTCATGATTGTGCTATGTGTTCCTAGATGACCCTCGTCACCCTTGTTGGTGCTTGGATACATGCGTGGTGTTTGTGTTGTAAACCTTCCTCTATATGTATCATCATTCTTCCATGTTTGTGATTGACTTGCAAAAAATTGGGGATGATGCAAAGCATTTGGGGCATTTAGGTTTCCTTCCATGTTGACCCGGATTTTTATTTTTACTTTGTCTTCCGTGCATTCTTCCTGATCTGATTGGGGATTGATGATATTTCAACTCTCAGTGTGGTTACCTATTATATATATAAATAAAGGAAGATCTGACTCCTCGAAACCAAATCCCCCTGTGCCCTTTGTGTGTGTTCTCTTTCGTTTTTCTTTCTCTTTATCTTTCTCTCTTCTTTGCTTGAGTTTTCCCTCTCATGTGCGACAATGCCACTTCTACCTTACATAGTCTTTATAAAATGCATTTGTTTCCAAACAAATCTTTTCTCAAAGACCCTTCACATGCTTCTTTTTTATAATTGCATTCTCGAATTGAAACCCTAACAAAACATGTTTCCTTCATCATGGGTTTGTAAAGAAAGGACTTGAAAACCTTCCTCCAAAGTGGGAACACATTTGATCTTCCCCTTGTGTGGGGACACATCCTTCCTTTTGAATTCCTTGATGAAGTGAATGTCTTCCAAAAGGATTCCTTGATGATGAATCGATTCAAGAAATAAGGCGTTGGATTTGGAATAGTGTGTTCCTTGAGTGGACCCCCTTTCTTCACGTCGGGTTCCTGAGGGACCCCTTCAAAATTTTCTACTTCTAATGAGATCTATGTTGTCTAGCTCGAGGGCAACTCAACTAGACCAATCTTCACATATTTATGTCTATCCCGAGGGCAACCCGACTAGACCTACTTCACATCCTTAAGTCTAGCTTGGGGGCAGCCTGACTAGACCCTACTTTTCAAACAACGCGTCCCTTGAGTGGACCCCTCTTCCTTTTGAAGGGTTCCTGAGGGAGCCCTTTAAAATTCTTCTAGCTTAGCGATGGTTTGCATGGCTTTCTATCTACTATTTTGCACGACTGCTTCCTAACGTGTTCTATTTGCGGGTAAACATGTTGTTGTCATTGAATTTGCAGAGTCCTCTCTACTCGGTCTCCCTCATGTGAGAGTTCTTGGGGGATACCTCCCTTGCAAGTCTGCAGGTCTGTAAGGCACTTTCTTGGTTTCCTTCATGTGAGAGTTCTTGGAGGATACCTCCCTCACAGGTCTGTAGGATTGTGAGGTGCTTTCATTCTTCATCTTTATAGTTCCATGCAACTATGAAGTCCCTTCCTGCACTTTCAGGTTTGCCAGACCATGCTCTCCTTCCTCGACGGTTTAGGTATACATCTTTAACCTTAATACTCTACTTTACTGAAGCACTCACCAGTATTTGTGCTCGCTAAAGTGGGGGAAAAATGTATAGGAGCGAATTTGTACCCCTAACGCAAATTCCCCTTTCACCCCTTTACACTTTAGAAAACCAAACTTAGAGGATTAATTTCACATAATCCCGTTGTTCACATCACAATTGGTGCCTATTTTGTGCGTCGATGGAGGCATTTTTGTTGAGGATGCCTGTGAGGCATGTAGATGTCTGGGCGGCATGCTTACATCCCTAACAAATTCCTACGACTGAAGTCTATAGAAATGTTACACTTCCTATTGGGAGTCAAAGTGTAATGCCTTTCTTCGGCTTACCGAATCTAAAATGGTCATTTTCTTCCATTCCTTCTTCATATTCTCCATCGATTCTTCCATTTTCATCTTTGGTGGAAGCCTACATTTTTTATTCACACTTTGAACATTCATATACAAGATTTGTCACAACACTTCACACTTAATAGCAGTAATCGACCACTCCATCACTTCGATGGTGCAGGCGCAGGACAAATCCATTGCAGCAGAGGCTTGATTTACTCTCATCTTTCAACTCCACTAGCCTTGAGCTCTTTGGATGGAGGTGGTAAGCTCCTCTTATCTTCTCTATCATTTGGTTGAGTAAGCATGTACTATTTTGTAGTGTCTTTTGTACACTTTTCTTGTGTTCTCCTCTTTATCGCATTATTTCTATCGTTACAAACTTGATTGTATGTGGAGGTGGAAACACCAAAAGGGAGGTCTAATTGAGGCAGACCCCTAAACAACCCCCCAATATTTTCCCTCTTTTCTGTGTGTAGGAGGAGAGATCTTGGAGCAAGCTGGCGAAAGGTTTGTTGTGCGAGATCATCTTTGTCACCCTTGCTGTAATCTACTTTCTTTATCATGTCTGTCTTTACATTTCATATTTCATTATCTTACTTTATACCTTTAAAAGTTCTTAAACTAGGATGTTAGTCCATCTTTTACAAGTTAAGTCTTGTCTCTTTGGTTTTATGGCCGTACGGACGCCAACGCACCTGAGAGACGCCAGTGTGTTGTGTTGTCATCCCAAAACCATGCTTTTGTCCTTGGACAAAGAGCTATTCGAGATACAGATTCGACCCTAAAACTGACTCACCTAGTCTTCCTTCAACTCTCAGGTTTGCATAGTGATCGAAGGACCTCATAGTCCTCATCATTCTCATCCCGCCTATCCTAACCTTCCTTTAAACTGAAGTAAGTTAGGGAAGCCATACTACTCTTGGCCTTTCATTTCCTAGGGCCTTGCAATGGTTGGTCCCCCTCTCTTACAAATACATATAATTAAATATACATGTTAGGTTTATGTAGTTATTGTTGATGAAAATATTATTACTTGTGTCATTGCATATAAACCAAAAATAAATTGATTGTCACACTTATTGATGGAGAAGATATTGAGTATAATACAAGTTCTATTATTGTTTTTGGAAAATGGCTTAAAAGGTATCCAATGAAGAAGTCTATTGTGTGGTTATTTAATGACTTTGACGCACATATGAAGATTTTTCATTATTCTAACCTTGTTGAATCAACTATTTAATTGATATAATATTAGGGTCAACCATACAATAATAATTTATGGAGAATTCATGATTCTGACCACAAAGAAATACTTGACACTATAAAGTAGATCTGACCCACACATTTCTTTATATTGAATTTGTACAATAACATGTAAGTTTTATAATTTGTAAGTCTATTGTGGAGTTATTAAATTTATGTTTTGATAATTATTCTATTTATTTATCTATTAACTAATGTAGATTAATGGTGCTAAAGAAGCATCCACCTTCATGTGGCTGGTGTCTATCTCCCTCTCTCTATCTCTCTCCATATTTATCCCTATAGATCTCTTTGTCTCTCTCTCTCTAACTCATTTATCAATAAAATTCAATTGTTTGTATATAATGTTCAATGTTTAAGGTATAGGGTCAAGGTTTAACATTAAGGTTTAGAGTCTAACATATATAATTTAGGCTTAAATTATTAGAAATTTGTATTCATCATATAGCTTTTAATATTTGGAATTTAGGGTTCAATATTAACCATTCAATTTTTAATGCCTAATATTTACTTTCGAGGGTTTATTATTAGTTCATTTATGGTTTAGGTAATAGGGTTCAAATTTGAGTTCAAGATTTAACATTAAGGTTTAGAGTCTAACATATATAATTTAGGCTTAAATTATTAGAAATTTGTATTCATCATATAGCTTTTAATATTTGGAATTTAGGGTTCAATATTAACCATTCAATTTTTAATGCCTAATATTTACTTTCGAGGGTTTAATATTAGTTCATTTATGGTTTAGGTAATAGGGTTAAAATTTGAGGTTCAACTCTAAATTATATTGTTCAATATTCAAAGTTCATCTAAGGTTGACGTATCAAGTTTTACACTGATTATAATTTTCATCTTATGGATTAATATTGTTTAAGGTATATGGTTTATGGATAAAGGTTTACAATTGATCATTAAGATCTTAAGGTTTATCATTAAATATGTTGTGTCTAATATTTGATATTTAGGTTTCCATGTTCATCATTGAATTTTTCTTTTAGAGTTGGATAATGCTATGACTATTTTGAATTTTTATGACAACCTTCATGTCTTAGTCACAATCCTATGACTAAAAAAATACCCTTACAAATCAAAACCATGTGGGACTGAATTGAGGGTACAAACATGTCAAGGTGGGTGGTTGAATGCTAGTGGAGGAATTATTGGATGCCAATGGGTCCCTATCCTTTCAAGCTAGAAAAAATTGACAAGGTCTCTTAAGAGGCCTATGAGAAAAAAAGGTCAAACTTTGATGTAACATTTATCAAATTTTGTTACATCTAGGAATGTTTTGTTCATACCTATGGTTGGGTGTTAGGTTTAAATATAATATCCCATGATCATAGTGACAACACATACATTATACCATAATGCCTCATTTACATTTAATGCAAGGGTTCCAAAATCCATATTTTTCATTTAGAACCTTACCGGATTGAACCAAGGGCACAAAATCAACAGTGTGGGTGAGTAAATGCTAATGGAGGCCTCATTTTATTATCAAATGGTCCATATCCTTCCAAGCTACAATAATTTGACAAAGTCTTTTATGAAATCCAATAGTAAAAAAGTACCAAAAATTTGATGTTGCATTTTCAATTTTTTTGGCACCTAGATTTCTTTTTGCACCTATGGTTTGATGCCAAATAGGGATAACTTTAAGAAACCCCCCCCCCTCGGCGAAGGTGTAAAATCCTGGTGAATCCTTCCTCTTTTTTTGAAAAAAATATTAATTTCCTTGGCGAATCTATACACATTATTAAAAAAAATTGTAAAATCATGGCAAATCTTAATGAATAATGGGTAAAAATAATAATGACATTGGTGAATCTCTCCTTTAAAATTTTGCATAGTTGATCGGCACAGTTCCCCCATATATTTTTATTTTTTGTAATATTGAAGTAGGGGCCCGGGGGCGGCAGCCACTAGCGGGGTCAAGGGGCAGTGCCCCTTGTGGGGGTCAATCGTGTGGCCCAAAACAAATTTTGGGCCTCAGCAAGCCTTTGAAAAGGCACATGCATATTAGGTCACATAATCAAATCACAACCATCTGATTAAAAATCTAATCAATGGCAATAGACAAAATACATATTCAAGGCTACGCCGCTAAAGTAACCCTAAAATTAAATAGTATTTTATTATTAATGGCGATATTACCCCAAAATTGATCAGAGGAATATAATATTACTGGGGAATATAATTAATATTTTTAATTATGGTATAAAATACTGGCGAATAATTTCCAATGACGTATCATTTTCATGGCGAATTAATCGAGACAATTTTTTTTTTGTAAAAGCCCGTCGATTCAGTCTCCTTTTTAGCTTGCACTATTCACCACTTTTGGAGGTCCCAATTTCTATTATTCGCCAATTGGCGAAAATTCGCCACTAAAGTTTTCTTTGATGCCAAAGATGACTACAATAACTCTCAACTCTAAACTTTTTGAATATTTCAACAACAAATGTATTTTTACAAAATGCTTCATTCATGTTTAATGCAATTATGCTAAGTGTCATTTTTTTTGTTTTGCAACTCATTAGATAGAACCGAGGACACAAAAATGTTGGGGTGCATGGCCAAATGCTATTGGAGGACCATTTTTTTAACTAAATGTTCCTTATTCATACAAGCTACAATGATCTACCAAAGTCTCTTAAGAGATCTAAGAGAAAAATATTTTGAACTTTTATGCAACATTTATTAGATTTTGTGGCATCTAGAAATTTTTTATTCACACCTACAATTGGATGTTGGATCTAAAAACAAAAAAATATCTTTCTTTCTCTCAAATCCAATTTTTTTGTATGTATTGACAAAGAATACATTCCTGTAAACTATCATGTTTGTGTTCAATGCAAGAGTCCGAAGAGCCATAATTTCCATTCTACATCTCATGGGATTGAAATAAAGGCATGGAAATTTTAGGTTGGGAAGGTGAATGCTATTGGAGTCCTTTTTTTTTTTTATAAAGGTTTTATATCCTTCTAGGATATAGTGAGTTGATAAATTATCTTAAGAGACCTAAGAGCAAAAATATGTCAACTTTGATGCAACATTTCTTAGATTCTGTGGTACCTACACATTTTTTGTTTGAATTCATGATTATATGTTAGGAAGACTATAATAACTTATATTAGTTTCCTTCAAATTCAAAATTTTTGACCCTATTTACAATGAATGCATTCTATTAAAATGCCTATTTACATTCAAGACAAGGTTACCAAGAGCCATAATTTTTGTTCTACACCTTGTGGGATCAAACTAAGGGAAGAAATACATTGGGTTTGGTGGGTAAATACAAGTGGAGGAATCATTTCATTTCCAAATGGTCCTTATAATTTCATACTACGATGATTGAGCAAAGTCTTTTATGATACATAAGAGAAAAAATATGCCAAAATTTGATGTAACATTTTTAAAATTTTAATGACACCTAGAAATGTTTTGTTTGCACCTATGGTTGGATTTTGAGCCCACATATTATTACCTATCTTGGTTTCCCTCAATTCAAAAAATGTTTGACCTTGATAATTAATGCATTCTTGTAAAATGCCTCTTTTGTGTTGAATGCAAGGGTACCAAGTGACATTTTTTATTTTCACCTCGTGAGACTAAAATGAGGATATAAATATTTTGGGGTGCATGTGTGAATACTAGGGGATTCCTCATCTCATTTCCAAACTTCCCTGTCCTTTCCGGCTATAGTGATACATTAAGTCTCTTAAGAGACCCGAGAGAAAAAAGTGCCAAACTTAGATGCAATATTTTTCAAATTCTATGCAACCTATGATTTTTTTGTTGACACCTACAATTGGATTCTATTAAAAATAAACTATCTCAATTTATACCAACTCTAAAATATTTAATTGTGTTTAGAATGAATTCATTTTTGAAAAGAACGCATTCATATTTAGTGCAAGGATGGTAAGATCCATATTTTTTCTTTCTACACCTTAAGGGACAAAACTAAGGATATGAATACATTGGAGTGGGTGGTTTAATTCTATTGGAAACCTCCTTTAATTTTTTATTTAATCTTGATCCTTTCATGCTACAATGATTAAAAAACCATCTTAAAAAATATAAAGCAAAATGTGTTTGAATTTGATGCAATATCTTTCAAATTTTTTGGCACCTGGGAATGTGGTTTTACACCTAAAAGTGGATTTCAAGTCTAAATATAATAAAAAATCTTATTTTCTTTCAAATCCTAGGTGATGTGACCATGTTGACAAGAAATATATGCTTGCAAAATACCTCATTTGCATTCAGTGCAAGGGTACCAAGAACCATATTTTTCATCATGTGGGAGTAAACTAAGGGTGAAAACACATTAGGGTAGGTTGATGAATGTTGTTGGAGATATACTTTAATTTACATTGGGTCTTGATCATTTTGAGCTACAAATATCTAGGAGAATATCTTAATAGACATAAGAGAAAAAAATTCTCAAACTTTGATGCAAAAAATTTCAAAATTTGTGAGACCTAGGAATGTTTGACTATAGCAATCTATCTAGGAGAAATTACATGTAGATATAAAGTTTTAATATAACAACCCATCTTATTTTTCCTCAAATCCAATTTATTTGACCATGTTGACAATGAATACATTCTTGAAAATTATTGATTCCTGTTTAGAGTAAAGGTGCTAAGAACTACATTTTTTGTTCTATAGCTAAGGGGATTGAATTGAGGGTGTGAACATGTTAGAGTGGGTGGGTGAATTCTAGTGGAGGACTCCTATAATTATTGTTGATCCTCAATCCATATGAGATATAATAGTATGAAAAACTCTCTTAAGAGACATAAGACAAAAAAGTTCCAAAATTTGACTTAACATTTTTGAGACACTTAAGAATATTTTGTTTGCACCTATATGTAGAATAAAATTTGAATAAAATAAATTTCCTCAATTTATCTCAACTCCAAATGATTTGACCATGTGAATAATGAATGCATTCTTGTTTAAATTCTTCATTCATATGTAGTGTGAGGATGCTAAGAGTCATTTTTTGGTTCTACACCTAGAGGGATTGAATTAAGGGTATGCATATTTTGGGGTGGATGGGTTAATGATAATTTAGGCCTTGTTTTTTCCTATTAATTCTCAATACTTCTAGGCTAAAATGATTTGAAAAATTCTCTTAAGAGGCGTAAGACCAAATAAGTGCCAAACAATAATGTAATATTTCTCAGATACTATGAGACATGGTATGTTCTATTTGCACCTATATGTGGATGCCAATTTTGACTACAATAACCTTTCTCATTTTCCCCAATATTCAAACTATTTTTTCATGATGATAATGAATTTATTCTTACAAAATGTCTCATTTACATTTAGTGCAAGGGTTCAGAGAGTCATTATTTTTTTTTCTATACCTCGTCAAACCAAGCTGAGGGAAAAAATACATTGGGGTGGGTGGGTCAATACTATTGGATTCCTCCTTTCATTTCCATATGGTCTTGATTCTTTCAATTTATAACTATCCAAAAAGTCTCTTACAAGATATAATACCAAAAAATGTGCCAAATTTTGGTATTTATTAGAATCTATGGCACCTAATGATGTTCTATTTACAACTACAAGTATGTATTACCTATCTAAACTCTCTCAATTTACCTCAACTCCAAACAATTTAATTGTGTTGATAATAAACACATTCTTGTAAAATGTCTCATTCACATTTAGTGTAAATATTTTAAGAGCTATTTTTTTTAACCTCATAAGACCAAATCAAGGGCACAAATACATTGCAGTGGGTAATCAAATTCTAATGGAGGCCTCCTTTCATTATTGTTGAGTCTTAATCCTTCCAGGATACAACAATTTGACAAAGTCCCTTAAGAGGCTTAGAGAAAAAATATTAAAAATATGGTGCAATATTTCTTAGAATCTGTTACACCTAGATATATTTCATTCACAACTATGATTCAATGTTAATTCTAACTACAATAAGATTTCACAATTCTCTCAACTTCAAACTATTTGATTAGGCCAATAAAAAATTCATTCTTGAAAAAAATCCTTATTTGCATTTAGTACAAGGGTGCAAAAAGCCATATTTTATCTATAATTATGGGATTAAACTTAGGGTGTGAACACATTAGGGTGGGTAGGTGAATTCTCATGGATGAATCCTTTTATTTTCACTAGGTCCTAATCCTTTTTAGCTATAGAAATCGAACAAAGTCTATTAAGAAGTATAAGATAAAATAAGTGTCAAATTTTGATGTAGCATTTCTTATAATTCTTCACACTTATGAATGTTTTGTTTACACTTAAAAATGAATTTGGGTCTAGCAGATAACTACAATAACCTCTCTCATTTTATCTTAAATATTAATTGTATGACTATGCTGATAATAAATGTATTCTTACAAAATTGCTCATTCACATTTAGTGCAAGGGTCCCAAGATATAACATTGCCAAGGGTTGATTATGGTTCCCTATGGTGAATCATGATGGATTCTAGGTTGGGGAGATGCAACTAGCCATCAAGCCAAGCCTAACGACTTGTTTCCTAAGTGATTCCATCCTCCATTATCACTCCACTTTCAGCTTAAGTAAGGTATATGCATATATTATGGATTATTCGGATGATTAGACATCTCCTAAAGTGAGTCATGCATCTTCATGTTTCAATAATGTATCTCATTCTAGCACAATAGAATAGGGTTGCATTTCATTTCAGATTTCTTAATCTTAGATACACTTAAGGTTAGGGTTTATATTCATATTTACATTCAAGATTCATTGTTTCCATCAATGTTTAATTATCGAACTAGGGGTTTGACCGAGGTAAACCCCCCAATAAGAAAATCAACAATATATTTTATTTTGCAGGTCTTTTTATAGGTTCATATCCAGAAACCAATTTGGAAGAGAAGAGTAGAGATTGGAGCATAGATCTAGACTTTGAATTCCTGAAAAAGCAGAATGGGACTAATACACCAAAAGTGGCATATGAGTCTCACTATAGGCAATTTTCTATATTTTTATAGATCCTGAATCTACACTATTGAAAACTTGTTCCAGTCCAAAAACCCTAGACTAGGACTGATATGCCAGAAGTGGCATATGAGTCCTAGTAGCATTTTTAGCATTTTAGAGTTGATTTCAAGCTCTTTCAGGTTTTCAGGTGCACTTCTATGTTTTCCAAGTTTGTTGTTCAAATTTATACTCTTTTCTAGGTCATTTAATTATCTCTTGCATTCCATGAAGTCTTGTCATTAGGTGTTGCATTTCATTAGTCTTTCCAAGCCCTAGCTCAAGGTGGTGAACCCCCCTTTAGTTTCTAATTAGACCCGAGGACAATCCCTTGCAAGATCTCTTTCCTCTACTTCATCCTTGGATTGAGATCTCTAGGGCATCCTTGAATGAGAGTGTAGAAGATTGTTGTTCTATGTCCTAAACCATAAGCAACAACAATTTTCCACCTTTCAAGTAATAATGATCATGTATTAGGATTGATTGGTTCTCATGTTGATATCGACACTATGTGGACCATAGTGGACATTGAATGTCCCCAGACACTTTAGACTAAGAACTAGGAGATGTTTGGAGATCCTCATATTTCTCCAATTTCTCCATTCATAGATGATCCTACTTCAAATTTCCTCAATCCAGTTGATGATGCAGATAATATACCGTTTGATGATGCTACTTCAAAGGTGCTTGAGTATTTTGTAGGTCTTGAGTGTTCATATGAAATTGAGACTTATTTCCTTACTTATCATCCTCAAATTGATACCACATCAACAAAACATATTGCTACTTTAGATTCTAGGAATGCTTCTTTGAGAGCCTCCAGTGATTCATTGCAATAGGGTCATTTATGTTTTCTAGATTTAGTTCATTGGGATCAATTTCTACCAAACATCTCTTGTTTGTTTGTAGAGTCCCTCATTTAGATCTAGATGACATTATTGAGGACAACTCTTTTTACCTTTCATCAAATGCATGATAAAATAAAAACATATCAAAACTATACTTGTTGTAAAGATTGTTTCGAGGGCTATGATCTTGTAAAATATTGTAGTGTAGAAAAATGTATCTCTTTATATTTTCACACTTGATTTGGGAATAATTAATTTTAAATTTGGCCTAATTTTGCCTTGATCTAGTGTTGCAATGTGCTTTACACATTTATATTAGGTTTAGGGTCCTTTTAAGCTAAATATACATAATTTTGCCTTTATTTAGTGTTGTCAAGTGTATTTATTTACACCTTCACATTAAGTTTTGGTCCCTCTTGAATTTATGAACTTAATATCATCATTAATAGGACCCTAAGACCCTATATTATGCATCCTAAGGCTTATTTCAATTGAAATCTTGATATATAAACATCAAATTACTTAATTTTTCAACTTCCCGACATTTCCTCCACCTAAAAAGGTTTGGTGGGACCCATACACCACCTTGGGCATATGAGTCCCACCCAAATGAGACCTATATGCAACAAGTGGTATATGAGTCCCATTTGGCCCCTTTTTAGGGTTTGAGTGGGAAATCAAGGTTTTGAATTCAAATTTCATGTATATAGGAATTTGGGATTTAATAAATGATAAGTTAGATGTGTAATGCCTCGCTAGGGAACCCTAGAGGACGACACAACTTAAACAAAAGAATGGATTTTTTTTAAAAGTAAGCAACAATAGTTTGCATCGCATAACATAACATGTAGACTATTCCTAAGTCATCCAAGGTTCCATGACTACACTATTGACAAAACTAATAATTAAAAACATGAATTAGTACATTAACTATGAAGATAATATGATATGACTCACAAGTAAAGTTCATTTAAAATAATCACATTAAATGATTCTTTATTATATACATCCATACCATGCCATTAAATAACTTCATTAAAGAACACTTCTAAATATCTGATATATGAAAAATACATCCTCAACTGTTTCCATTATCGTTACATTGATACAAAGTTTACAATAAAGCTTTTCCGAATACAATTGGGAAGATTATATCAAATTACATATAATGGTACAAATACATATAAGGTAGTCCACTCGGTCAGGAATAGGTATAGAAGTCCACAACACCAAGAGAAATCTTCATGCACATGAACACACAACAAAGGTACCCAATGGACTAAATAGCATGAACCACCTGACCATGTGGAACTTGAAGGTCCACCCCCTATGCTAGGAGATAACACATGGTTCCATAACAAGCAGTCAAATAAGTAGACAATAGGCTAACAAACAAAGCAGTAAAGGACTCCATCTCAACATTGCTAACATTACTAACATCACATAAAACACATATGTTTCTTCCAAAGATAAACACAACTAGGGAATGCTAGATTGCACTAGGGAAGAGTGTCATCACATAGACCTGATATGGGTTTTCCCGGAAGTCTCTCACTAGACCCTGACCCCCATAGAGTGACACATGTGGAACCAACGTTCCTTTTATCAGGACAAGGAAGTTTATTTTCCAACAAGGCCTTCTCAACCCATCCTTAGCCTAAATGAGCACTACAGGCATGGGTGAGGCATCCATTATCTTGCTTAGTGTGAAAGCTACCCAACCCACTAGTTCAATATCAAATTATCACTAGATTATGAAAACTCCTCAATGGGTTGTCTTGGACACCACTTTGGGTTCCAACCCCCATTCAGAGCCACTCCCCCTTCTTGCAACTAGTAAGCCCAAAACAAAAACAAACAAGGCATAAACCAACATGTATACAAAACATAATCACAAGAATCAATAAACAGTGCAAGGCATGGACCTTCTTGCACACACTCAAAACATTGCCAACTTCATCCAAAGAGAAACCAACAATGAATCTTACATACAAAAATATTCCCCCTTAAACCTTTGAAAGGAAATCATAACAAATTTACACAACACCCTCTATTAAACAATAAAAAACACCCCTAATAAAAAATACTAGCACAAGATACAATACATCTCATCAACAAAGAGATAATTTCACTACAATAATTTAAGCAATTCCCTACAATTTTTCAATTATGAGTAAATCAATTCCCTTATTGTATTTTCCAAAATTTTATTTATCTATTGTAATCACTTAATTATAATTGCAGAAATACCCTTTTACTAAAACCCATAATATACGTATACATATATATATATATATATATAAGGATTTATATATATAAACTAAAATCAGAATGTTGTATTATTTTTAACACAACACAACAATTTATATAATGAATACATCCATAAATAAAATATATATATATATATATATATATATAATCGAATATCACTATAATTCTTACACATAAATAAATAAATACATATATATAATCGATATCAAACTGAATATAGCATAATCAAACAATATATAACCGATTTTACAAGACAATATACATAATTAGTAACTATCAACAAAATGCACTTTTGGCTCCTTCAAACATTACATGATCATTAGTTATCAACAAAATAATACGCAATGAAAACAAGGTATCGACAACCCCCTAACCTAAGTTTATACTCATCCAGTAGAATGAAATATCCACGCACTGCTAAGTATCACCTTTGAAGCTTGTGACGTGCCATTTGATGAGAAACACACAAACAGGTAAAAACCTTTTCAACGACTTATACATAATTGATTTACCAATTGAAAACATACATTTCATATTCCATTCAATAATGAATATTCTACGAATATTAGCGGTGGGGCGATCAAAATACATTCGCATTACTTAGTATACATTGCAAGAACAGTAACAAAACCCACCGCCAAAGTATACTATCGCAATAATTTAAAATATTACCAAAACGGAGGTACAACATAGGGGGAAAGTACTCGCAATCATCAGTACCAAGTCCAAATGCATATTCTAAATGATATGAGCAATGAAAAAGGCATATTTAATATGCATTAGAAATATCTCTATCGAATGCCACAGCTGAGGTGGTTTTAACAATTTTCAAGGCTAACTGTATGCAAAACAAGGTCGATGCATGGAGAGGGAGGAACAGGGAGATACGAAGTAGGAAGTTTCGATCACCAAAGTAAAGTGGTAACTAAAACATAAACAAAATAAATGGAAACATCAAACAACAACTGCCAAGATAAAATATTAAATCCAATCAAAGTCAAATTCTACAATGATAGATGATTGGCGCTGGAAAAAGAAGGAATAAATGTTGTTAAAAAGGTTTGTACCTAACTTCACAGGCAAAAAATTCCATTGATCTATTCAAACCAGGCATCAAAAGCCAAAAGAAATGTATCTATCAAATCAAAATCGAAACCAAGGAATTGCAAATGGCGTACGGTTTCAAGGTAACGTTGGGTATGAAATTACTGTAAGCAATATTTAATAAGAACACAATCAGACCCCTAGTGTGGTATTGAGGCGACGAGTCCACAAAATAAATTGCATGCAATGAAAACTGCATCAGCTACAATTTCAGGGAAAACTCTAAAGGCAAATGGTGGAGAAAGAAAAATTAGAGCAAGAACGAAATGACAAAATATCCCAAGAAATGGGGTTCCAATAGAAACAAGAAATTTAAATAATATTTACAATTCAATTTACAAGAAAAGATTTGAGAATTCCTAGGAAATTAATTTTGCTCAATTGCACAACTCAGAAAATTAACAAGTAAATATTTTTCTTCAACAACACAATCTTTCAATATTTATTTTTTAAGCAAAATTAAAATTGAGAAACAAATAATGGAACTTGGATTCAATCGTTGGTTGAGCTGAAGATTGATGTCAGGCTCTGAATCCTAAAGTTGTAGGTTCAATTTCTCCTTTATAGAATCCCAATTCAGAACCCCCAAAACTAGATGAAAAGTCTCCAAAACCTAGCAAACGTTCACGGGAAGCAAAAAAAGAGATCCTCTTTTCCAGATATTCTTTCTTCTTTAATTCCCAAAATCCCCTTTTTGTGCATAGATAACCAATTTTATTAACTAATTGGGAGTGCATGCTGCTACATGCAAAACCCCCCCTTTAATTTATCATTTAAATCTATCTTTATTGCACACAACACAATTCATATATTTATTTTTATTTATTAATTTTCAACTTTACATTATAAACTATTTGATCATGCAATAATTATATAAAAGCATTTATTTCTACTTATCAAAATACCTTTTAACTTAAATAATTATATTTTAATACAACAATAAATAAAAGAATTTACCAAATAAATTTAAATCAAATGGAATAAGAGCCAAACAATACCTAGCCACAAAGTGAGGTCTAAAGCAAGATCAGAACAACACTGACAGACTAAACCAACCATACTGACCAAATTGACAGGGTGTAAAAATAGGGTACTCATCCTCTTCAAGGATGATGGTTGAAAGAGGGGACCAAGTGTTATCTCCAAACAACAATTCCATTGGGTTTTGAGGCACACTCAGACCTTTCAATTAAGGTGGAGTTGATTCCCAATACATGCAACCTGCAACACACAACACTATCAAACATATACAGTCATACAATCAGGCACACTGTGAAAATAAATCACAATGTAGCAGGGTACTTACGAAGGAGTAATGAGACACTATCCCTTTCAACAAAACACATAAAACAAGTGACCTCATCATGCACAACAATCACTTGCTTAAAAATAGATAAGAAAAATCACCAGATAACCACATAATTCTCATGATCAAATAAAACCATATATTAACCATATCAAGTGCATAAAACTCAAATAACAAAAATGTCATCACAAGAATCATAATAACAATAAGTCCAATATCAAAAAATGTACCATAATGCCTCAACTCAAACCAAAACAACTATTAGTCTATCTGAGAAAAGCATAAGGGCACTACATCTTCCCCCTAGAATTAGGCTTACTCTTGGAAGCTTGCAAACAAGAAAGGGTATAACTCTCACATCCGAGATGCATCCTCCCAAGTAGTTGAAGTATCATCATTAAGATCCCATTGGACCCTCACCTTCTCAAAATATCAACCCCTAAGGGTGAGTCTCCTGTGTTGTAGAATGCCCATGAGCTCGAAAGCCAATTGCCCATCCTCTACCTGTAAAGCATTCCAATCAAGGACACGAGAAATATTTGGATAATATGGCCTGAGAACAAAAACATGAAATACATTGTGGATGTGTGATAGATTGGGCAACAAAGCAAAGTGGTATGCAATAGGACCAATCCTCTCCATAACCTCAAACAACCCAACAAAGTGTGGTGTGAGCTTAGAGCCTTTTCCATAGTGGATTAGACTCTCCTATAGACACATCTGAAAGAATACTAGTCTCCAACAAAAAATTGACAATCAACCCTATGAGCATCCACATACTTATTTTGCCTATCCTGCGCTGCCACCAAATGATCTCTAATTCAAACAACCTGTTGCTCCATCTCCTAAAATTTTTTTTGTCCAAGAAGGACTTTATCCTCAAGATGATCCCAAATCAACGGGGTCCAACAAGGATGACCATACAAAGCCTGGAAAGGAGGCATACCAATAGAGCTTTGGTACCCATTATTGTATACAAACTCCACTAAATATAGGTAGTCCTCCCAACGAGTCTATTGATCCATGACGTACATCCTAAGAATATCATCAAGGACCTGGTTAACCCTATCAGTTTACTCATCTATCTTTGGATGATAAGAAGAACTAAAGTTCAACTAAGTCCCCAATGCATGCTGCAAGGATGTCCAAAGAGCTGAAGTGAACACGAGATCCCTATAAAAAATAATCCTCTGAGGAATCCCATGCAACCTGACTATATCCTCCATGAAAATCTTGGCCATTGAAGATGCATTATATGAGGACCGAACAGGAGAGAAGTGTGCCACCTTAGTCATTCTATCCACAATGACCATAATAGTGTCATGACGACGAGAAGATATAGGAAAACCGACTATAAAATCTATTGAAATGATGTTCCATTTCCATTCTGGAAAAAGATGCAGCTACAAAAGACCTACAGAGTGTTGGTGCTCTACCTTACTCCTATGGCACTCCAAACACCTCAAGACAAAATCTGTAACATCCCTCTTCATTTCAGCCCAAAAATACAATTGACAAAGGTATGTGTGCATCTTCTTGACACCCGGATGAGCTGAGTAAGGTGATCGATGTGCCTCTGGCATGATTAAGGTATGAAAACCCCTTCAAGGAGGAACATAAATGTGACCCAAGTGCCATAAGAGACCATTTGACTCAAGGGAATAACTTACAAATCTACCCTCCAAGGCTCTGCCTGACTCAACCTCAGGCCTCACCTCCTGATACCAACTATCTGCAAAAAGGGCTGCAAGGATTTGACTCCTCAAATCTACTCCAAGAGTCACTATAAAAAGCTCATGCCTCCACCAACTAAGAGAATTTTCTACAACATTCTCCTTTCCTTGGATATACTTCACCTCAAAATTATGCTCACATAGGAATTCCATCCACCACCTCTGCCTAGAATTTAGATTTGGCTACGAGAAAATATACTATAAACTATGGTGATCACTATGCAACACAAACCGATGCCCCAACAGAAAATTTATCCATCTCACCAAGGCATGAACAATGATGGCTAACTTCAAGTCATGCATAGGATAGTTCAACTCTTGATCCTTGAGTCTGCGAGACTCATAGGCTATCATGCGACCATCCTGCATCAACATTGCTCCTAGACCCTCTAATGATGCATCAGTACACACCACAAAATTTCCAATAGGATCACCTGGAATTTCCAAAATAGGTGCACTAGTCAACCTATACTTAAGAGTCAAAAAGGTTGTCTGAAACTGCTCTGATCAAATGAATTCCCTTTCCTCTGAAGAGAAGTGATAGGGTGAGTTATCATCAAAAAACCCTACACAAATCATCTATAATAACCTACTAAAGCTATAAAACTGTGAACCTCAGCAACATTAGTGGTTGCAGGCCAATCCATGATGGTCTAGATCTTTGAAGCATCCATAGAAATACCCTCTCCTAAAACAACATGACCCAAATATCTCACCTTTGTCTGGAAGAATTCACACTTTTCTAAATTTGCATAAAGTTGGTTCTCCCTCAAACATTGCAACACCTACCACAAATGCTCCTTGTGCTCCTCCATAGTCCTTGAATATATCAAAATATTATCTAGGAACACAAGGACAAATCGGTCAAGATAGGTGTGAAACACTCCATTCATCAGACTAATAAAGATAGATGGTGCATTCGTCAACCCAAACGACATAACAGTCAACTCATAATGCTCGTAGCAAGTGTGAAATGCAGTCTTATGAATGTCTGCCTCAAAGATACACAACTGATGATATCTTGAATTAAGATCAATCTTCGAAAACACCCTGGCATCCTTAGTCTAATCAAAGAGATCATCAATCCTTGGCAAGGGATACCTATTCTTCATAGTCACCTTATTCAATTGTTGATAATCAATACACAATCGAAGGGATCTATCCTTCTTCTTCACAAAAATAACTGGTGCTACCAAAGAAGAGACACTATGATGAATAAACCCCTTAGCCAATAACTTCTCTAACTACAACCAAAGCTCCTTAATCTCCTGAGTGGTCACCCAGTATGGAGCTTGAGATATAGGCCGCCCTCTAGGTACAAGATCTATCTTGAAATCGATGTGATGCTTAGGTGGCATTCCTGGAATCTCACTAGGAAAGTTATTTGCAAACTCCTTAAGGATAGGATTATTGTCAAGGGACACCTCTTGACTATCCCCTAACTCCAAATCATTTACTGACATGAAAAACAACTAGCATCCCTAATGCATACATCTCCTCAACTGCATAGCAAAAATCATACGCAAGGAAATGGGTCTTTGAATGCCAACTACCTTTACCTCTCTACCTAAATTATCCACACACTGCATGGACTTACATCAAAAATATATCACTGCTCGATGAGAATCCAACCAATCAATGCCCAACACTATGTCATATGATCCTAGGGGTATAACGTAAAGATCGATTGTGGTAAAAAATAGTACCAATCTTCAAACCACATATGTGTACAAAGGATTCTACTGCTATCCTAGCTTTGGAGGCTAACTAGACCTACCACCTAACATCCTGCTTTACTACCACTAGTCCACCTCATGCCACTAAATAAGGGGAAATGAATGTATCATAAGCACCAGAGTCAAATAGGATAGAAACACCAATACCCCACAACACACCTGTGGTCTCTACAACGATACCCTGATGCTTTGTCTGGCGGTTATCAACCACTGCAAACATTGACCTACCTGCATCACCTATTGTTGGCTTTAAAGCTATCATCTTCTGATTGAATCCTAGTGTGCCCTTCTGAGGAAACTACTTGACAATATGACCCTATTGGCCATAAGAGAAACATGTTGTACCCCTACCAAACCCTCTACCACCTAAGGGTGCACTAGACTACTGAAAACTACCTCTGCTAGTTGTTGATTGTGTCCTCTAAGCTGGCTAGTTATGATGATAATGGTTGGCTTGCTACCAACTTAGGTGTTTCCCGGACTGGAAACCACTACCTTGTTGATTCTAAAAATTCTTTGGTTTCAACTGGGAATAGTGTTGTTGCTAATGTTGTTGTTGTCCATCCTTAGCAGGTGCATGATGGCTCCTAAAGGAACCCATTGCCTATGACTGGCCACCTTGATAACCTAAACCTATTGGAGGCACACTACCAATATTTACACCTGTATGGCCTCTTAGCACCATAGCCAAAGTCCTCTACCAAACAAGTCTTCAACTCAAAGATATGGACTCCCCCACTGATACGGGCATTCAATCCCTTAATGAAATATTGAACCAACATGGCCTCATTGTCACCAATGCTTGCATACTACTTAAGCTCATAGAATCTATGCTCGTATTGCTCCACAAATAAAACCATTTGCCACAACTCATGGAACTCATCATAACGATGTTGCCTCCAGTGATCTAAAAATAAACGAGCTTTGAACCTCTCCAAGAACATCTCCCAAGAAACTAAATCAATGTCTAAATATAATTTCTGCTCATCCAACCACCACCATGTAGAAGCAAAACCTCTAAGGTGCATGATGGCGCATCTTGCCTTGGTTTTAATACCATACAGATCCATGGAAAAACACCTGTTCAAATCTATTAGCCATATCTTTTCCTCCAAACCACTACCTGAACCATCAAAAGTAGGAGGTGGTTCCCTCAGGAGATCCCTCATGTGACCTGCTAAAATATCCTCTTGCTTTGTTGTAACTTCTCTTCTCCTAGGAGAACTTTCTCTCTCCCTATCCATTTGTTGGTTACCCTCCTGTCTAGGACCTAGGCGGGCAAGGACCTCCTCAAGCAATTGACATAATCGGCTCCCTCAAACCCCAACTGACCTGAATTCTGACCCCCGCTACCCTAATCATTTTGTGAACTTTGTTGTTCCTCACGATCACTCTCATGGGCACTTTGAGGAGGGGTGTTCTATGGTTGGACCCATAGCCACCATCACAAACTCTACCTCATCCTCGACCATGACCTCGACCTCTAGGCATTCTCCTACATAGACACCACCAAGGACAAGCTTTAGGATGTTAGGTAAGGATGACATAAAGGAAAACATATAAACTCCAAAGTCTACACAACTAAGACAACATAATAGGCACCTATAACCAGAGTGCCTAGTGTTAAATCTTGGGCTTCGATACCAAGTGTAACACCCCACCAAGGAACCCCAGAGGACGACACAACTTCAACAAAAGAATGATTAGTAATCAACCATAGTTTGCATCACATAAAATAACATGTAGAATAAGCCTAAGTCCTCCAAGGTTCCATGACTACGCTACTAACAAAACTAATATTTAAAAACATGAATCATTTCATTAAATATGAATATAACATGATATGACTCACAAGTAAAGTTTGTTTAAAATCATCACATTAAATGATTCTTTATTACATACATCCTACCATGCCATTAAATAACATCATTAAAGAACACTTCCAAATATCTGATATATGGAAAATACATCCTCAACTGTTTCCATTACCATTACATTGATACAAAGTTTAGAATAAAGCTTTTCTGAATACAACTGGGAAGATTATATCAAATTACATATAATGATACAACTGATACAAGATACAATACAAATACATATAAGGTAGTCCATTCGATTAGGAACATGTATAAAATTCCACAACACTAAGAGCAATCTTCTCGCACACGAACACACAACAAAGGTACCCAATGGAGTAAATAGCATGAGCCAGCCAACCATGTGGAACCCGAAGGTCCACCCGCATGCTAGGAGATAACACATGGTCCCACATCAAGAAGTAAAACAAGTAGACAACATGCTAACAAACAAAGTGGTAAAGGACTCCATCTCAACATTGCTAACAATACTAACATCACATAAAACACTTATGTTTCTTCCAGAGATAAACACAACTGGGGAATGCTAGACTACACTAGGGAAGAGTGTCATCACATGGACCTGATATGGGTTGTCCTGAAAATCTCTCACTAGACCCCGACCCCCATAAAGTGACACATGTGGAACCAATGTTCCTTTCGTGAGGAAAAGGAAATTTATTTTCCAACAAGGCCTTCACAACCCATCCTTAGCCTAAACGAGAATTACATGCATGGGTGAGGCATCCATTATCTTGCTTAGTGTGAAAGCTACCCAGCCCACTAGTTAATTATTAAATTATCATTGGATTAAGAAAAATCCTCAATGGGTTGTCTTGGACACCACTTTGGGTTCTGGCTCCCATTCAGAGCCACTCCCCTTCTTGCAACTAGTAAGACCAACACAACAAAAAAAAGGAATAGAACAACATGTATACGAAACATAATCACAAGAATTAATAAATAGTGCAAGGCATGGACCTTGCACACACTCAAAACATTGCCAACTTCATGCAAAGAGAAACCAACAATGAACCTTACATACAAAAATATTCCCCCTTAAACCTCTGGAAGGCAATCATAAAAAATTTACACAACACCCTTTTTTAAATAATAAACAAAACACCCCCAATACAAAATACTAGCACAAGATACAATACATCTCATCAACAAAGAGGTAATCTCACTACAATAATTTAAGAAATTCCCTACAATTTTCCAATTATGAGTGAATCAATTCCCTTATTGTATTTTCCCAATTTTTATTTATCTATTGTAATCACTTAATTATAATGACATCAATACCCTTTTACTAAAACCCATAATGCACGTATACATACATGTATATATAAAAACTAAAATTAAAATGTTGTTTTATTTTTAACAGAACACAACAATTTATATAATGAATACCTCCATAAATAATATATATATATATAATTGAATATCACTATAATTCTTACACATAAATATATATATATATATATATATCTAATCGATGTCATAATGAATATAGCATAATCCAACAATATATAACCGATTTTACAAGATAATATATAGAATCAATAACTATCAACAAAATACACTTTCAGTGCCTTCAAACATTACATGATCATTGGTTACCAACAAAATAATATCCAATGAAAACAAGGTATCGATAGCCCCCTAACCTAAGTTTATACTCATCCAGTAGAATGAAATATCCACACACTACTAAGTATCACCTTAAAAGCTTGTAATGTGTCATTCGATGAGAAACACACAAATAGTTAAAAAAAATTGCATCAACTTATACATAGTTGATTTACCAATTCAAAACATACATTTCATATTCCATTCAATAATAAATATTCTATGAATACTAGCGGTGGGGTGATCAAAATACATTCGAATTACTTAGTATACATTGCAAGAACAGTAACAAAACCCACCACCAAGATATATTATCGCAATAATTTAAAATATTACCAAAATAGAGGTACAACATAGGGGAAACATACCTGCAATCATCAGTACCAAGGCCAAATGCATATTCTAAATGATATGAGCAATGAATAGGTCATATTTAATATGCATGATGAGAAATATCTCTATCAAACGCCACAGCTGAGGTGAATTTAACAATTTTCAAGGCTAACTGCATGCAAAACAAAGTTGATGCATGGAGAGAGAGGTGCTAGGAGATACGAAGTAGGAAGTTTCGATCACCAGAGTAAAGTTGTAACTAAAACATAAGCAAAATAAATGGAAACATCAAACAACAACTACCAAGCTAAAATATTAAATCCAATCAAAGTCAAATTCTATAATGATAGATGATTGGCACTGGAAAAATAAGGAATAAATGCTGTTAAAAAGGTTTTTACCTAGCTTCATAGGCAGCGAATTCCATAGATCTATTCAAACAAGGCATCAAAAGCCAAAAGAAATGTATCTATCAAATCAAAATTGAAACCAAGGAATTGCAAATGGCGTATGGTTTCAAGGTAACATTGGGTATGAAATTACTGTAAGAGATATTTAATAAGAAAATAGTTAGAGCCCTAGTGTGATACTGAGGCTGTGAGTCTACAAAATAAATCACATGCAATGAAAATTGCATCAACTACAATTTCAGGAAAAACTCTGAAGGCAAATGGTGGAGAAAGAAAAAATAGAGCAAGAACGAAATGATAGAATATCCCAAAGAAATGGGGTTCCAATAGTAGGAAGAAATTTAAATAATATTTACAATTCAATTTACAAGAAAATATTTGAGAATTCCCAAGAAATTACTTTTGCTCAATTGCACAACTCATAAAATTAACAAGTAAATATTTTGCTTCAATAACACAAACTTTCAATATTTATTTTCTAAGAAAAATTAAAATTGAGAAATAAATAATGGAACATGTATTCAATCGTTGGTTAAGCTAAAGATTGATGTCGGGCTCTAAATCCCAAAGTTGCAACTTCAATTTATCCTTTGCAGAACCCCAATTGAGAACCCCAAAACTAGATGAAAAGTCTCCAAAAACCAACGAACGTTCACGGGAAGCAAAAAATAAGATCATCTTTTCAAGATATTCTTTTTTCTTTTTCCCAAAATCCCATTTTTGTGCAAATATAACCAATTTTATAAATTGACCGAGAGTGCATGTTGTTGCATGCAAAACCCCCTTTTAATTTACCATTTAATTCTATCTTTATTGCACACAATATGTAATTCATATATTTATTTTTATTTATTAATTTTCAACTTTACATTATAAACTATTTGATCATGCAATAATTATATAAAATAATTTATTTCTACTTATCAAAATGCCTTTTAACTTAACTAATTATATTTTAATTCGTCAATAAATAGAAGCATTTACTAAAAAAATTTAAATCAAATGGACTAAGCGCCAAACAATACCTAACCACAAAGTGAGGTCTAAAACAAGATCGAAACAACGTTGACAGACTAAACCAACCATACTGACCAAACTGATAGGGTGTAAAAATTAGGTACTCATCCTCTTTAAGGATGATGGTTGAAACAAGGGACCAAGTGTTATCTCCAAACAACAATTCCATTGGGTTTTGAGGCACGCTCAGACCTGTCAATTCAATTGGAGTCAATGCCTAGTACCTACAACCTATAGCACACAACACTATCAAACATATATATAGTCATACAATCAGAAACATTGTGAAAGGAAATCACAGCGTAGTAGGGTACTCATGAAGGAGTAATTTGACACTATCCCTTTCACCAAAACACATCAAACAAGTGACCTTATCACACATAACAATCAGTTACTTAACAATAGATAAGAACAATCACCAGATAACCGCATAATGCTCATGATCAAATAAAACCATATATTAACCATACCAAGTGCATAAAACTCAAATAACATAAATGTCATTACAAGCATCATAATAACAATAAGTCCAACATAAAACAATGTACCATAATATCTCATCTCAAAACAAAACAACTGTAAGTCTATCTAAGAAAAGCATAAGGGCACTACAATATGAATTGCCTATATAAACAAGGTTTCAAATCATTATTTCACTAAGCATTTATAATACCATCTTATGAAATCAAGAGTTAAGCATTCTAAGACTTTAGAAGAGCATCAAGAGAGTTTACAAGAGAATTTCTACGGCATTCAAGAGCAGATTTCTTCATCTTTTTTTACAAAAATTCAAGATCCATCATCATATCAAGGTCATTAGGCATCAAGCATGTTTTCGAGCTAGTGTTGTGATGTAGCATTCAAGATCTAAGATTAAGCATTGTTCTACATATAATTCAAGATCAAGATCTACATTCTACATGGAAATATTGTTGATTTACATCTCAAGAAATCATCCAAGGTATCATTATCCATGTTTCGTATTTCATTGTTTCATCATAAGGTTTCATTACCTAAATGGGGTTTGACCTAGGAAAACCCCTATTTCCTAATAATTAACAAGTTTTTCTCTCTTTACATGTGTGATTATAGATCTAGGTGTCTTGAAACTTGAAGATCCTTTGAAGATTAAGTTACAAAATTGAGGAAATTTTTCAAGCTCTCACAAGGTTTCCATCTTCACAAAAAGTCACCTATAGGTCCTGATTCAAAGTTTCAGACCTAGAAACAAAGTGTGAAAGGAAGAGTAGAGATAGGAGAACATATTCAAGTCTTGACCCTCAAAAAAATTAGAGTGGGACTAATATGCCACTTGTGGAATATGAGTCCCAGTACAATACATTTTCCAGATTTTAGTGAATTCAAATCAACCACTATGAGATTCCAGTTTTGGCACAAAAACCCTAGTCTGGGACTAAATCACCTAGACTAGTGTATGAGTCCCAGTGGGCATAAAACAATTTTTATTCAAGGTTTTGGAGCTTGTTTTGACCTCATCTACATCTTCTAGGTGCACCTCTATTCATTCTCATTTTGTTACTTTGCATTTCAGTTTCATAGTATAGGTAATATAGTTAGGTTTTGCATGTTACATTCATTTATTAACTTTCCAAGCCCTAGCTTGGTGGTGAAACCCCTTTTAGTCTTTAATTAAACCCTAGGACAACCTTTAGCAGATCTATTTCCTTCATTCCATCCTTGGATTGAGATCTTTAATATTTCCTTGAATGAGAAGTGTGGAACAATTACTGTTCTATGTCCTAAACTATAGAACAACTATTTACAACCTTTCAAATATAATTTCTAAATGACTTTATTTAATCCCTTAAAAGGTAAAAAAAATTTAAAAAATTCTAGAATTTTCATAGGTGCAAAGGAAACTCCATTGTAGGTATGATTTAATGGGTAAGTGCACCAAGATGGCTCCCAAAAAGGGGACTTAAGTGGACAACTTTTTTCTGAAATCAGGAAATACTGACCTTGGACGTGAAATTGAGGATAGTTACACTCAAAATTTTGAGATGAAACAAAAACAAGGATCGAAGTGCTCTGAGTGTACTTTCTAAAATACTAATATTTTTCTAAAATGGTTGAGATTAAGGGGTTCAAAAGAGGGACGTACACAAATTGGTGTTGTTTTTGTCAAAAAAACATAACATAGAAACTCTTGTACGACCCTCGTACGTTGAATTTTTTTTAGTATTTTTATAATCGCAATGGTCAGAAGTTAGCTAGCAGTATGTAGTTGATGCACGATTTTTCTAATAATTTTTTAATGAATATTTGACTTTTTACTAATTTTCGAAGTGGACACTTCCTAAAAAACAAAATTTTGGTCGTGCTACCCCTACAAATTTTGGAAACTAATTGAATTTTTTTATTTTATTTTTTAAAATTGTAGAATGGAGTCTAGTTTCTAACAATGTAATTTATTTGAAAATTTGATGAACGGTTAATTTATAACGAAAAAATACCAAACACTGCTTTTTGTCAAAAAAGAGACATACAAATAAAAGAAACTATGGATGAAAGGCTTAAAATTGTCAGAAAGTGAAAAAAATTGCATCGTTGGATAGCTAAGAGAGAACCCAACATTACCCATGTGTTCAATTTTTCCAATATTGAACCACCTACAATCCTGATGGTGAGCACGAACTCGATTATGTGAAATATGATAGATTTTTTAAAAACACATCTCTCGTCGTTGGGAATGCCCTCCAAGCCTCTGGGTTGGTATTCCAAGGAAAATACCAATCCTAAGGATTGGGAATTCCCAAAGAAAGATATAACACGATCGCGCTATAATGCGCTCGCATTATATCTCAGTTTTGACATGGTTTTTTTCTTCTACGAGAAAAATGTCAACTAAGACATAATGCGAGCACGTTATAACGCACTCGTGTTATGTCCTCCTTTATGTTAATTCCAATATATTGAATGTATTCTGATATATTTGTACATTTGTATGTACATGTATGCTTGTATGTCATGTATGTATGCATGTATGCATGCTTGTATGTATGTACATATGCCTATATGTATCAATGCATGTATATTGTATGTATGTATGTATGTATGTAAGGTTGTATGTACACATGTATGTATGCATGCTTGTATGGATGTAGGATTGTATTTAAATATGTATTATGCTTGTATGTATGCATTTAAGTATGTATTTAGAGGGAGGGAGAATTTAGAGAGAGAGAGAGTGTAGAGAGATGGAGAGGGGGTGGAAGTGAGAGTTTAAGAGAGGGTGTGGGAGAGAAGGGGTTGGAGTGAGAGGGACTTAGCTATGTAGGGTGGGAGGATAGATGGAGGGAGAGAGAGGGGTGGGAGAGAGAATTGAGAGAGAGGTGGAGAGAGAGGAGATGGAGAGAAAGAGAGAGTTATGTAGGTAGGGTGCCAAAGGGAGAGACTTGAGAGTGTGAGGGGTGGTGAGAGGGAGAGACTTGAGAGATAGGTAGTGAGAGGAAGTGCGAGAGAGAGGTAGTGGGAGAGAGAGGGAGTGTGAGTGAGAGACCTGAGAGAGGGAGAGGGTGTGGTAGGGAGTGACCTGATAGAGGTAGAGAAAGAGGGGGGTGGAGTGAGAGGGACTTATCTAGCTAGGGTGGGAGGGATAGATAGAGCGAGGGGAGAGAGATAGAGAGAAAGTTACCTTGGTAGGATTCCACAGGGAGAGACCTGAGAGAGAGGGGGGGTGGGAGGGAGATACACGAGAGAGAGGGAGAGAGAGGGAGTGGGAGAGAGTGGGATAGAGTGGGAGGGACATAGAGAGAGATGGATAGAGGGAGCGAGAGAGGGTGGTAGGGATTTATTGAATGAGAGGTGCGTAGAAAGATGGAGATGGTAGATAGAGACAATTAGAGAGGGTAGGAGGGAGGGAGGGAGGGAGGGAGGGAGAGGTGAGATGTATAGATAGAGAGAAAGTGATAGGGTTTGAGGGTATAGGGTTGAGGGATTAGGGTGGAGGACCTATAGGGTTGATGGTTTCTAGGGTATTAGGGTTTAAGGTTTGAGGGTTGAGGGAATAGGGTTGATGGTAGAGGGTATTTGGTTGAGGGTATAAGGTAGAAGGTGTAAGGGTTTAGGGTTGAAGGGTTTACTTGGTTGAGGGTAGAGGGTTTAGGGTATAGGTTTGAGGGTATATGGTTGAAGAATTAGGTTCAAGGTCCAATGTAAGGGGTAGAGGGTATAGGGGTTGAGGGTTTAGGGTTTAGGGTTTAAGGATTGAGGGTTGAGGGATTAAGGGTTGAGGGTTGAGAGTTGGGGGTAGAGGGTAGAGGGTAGAGGGTAGAGGGTAGACATTTTAGGGTTTAAGGGTTGAGGGTTGAGGATTGAGGGTTTAAGGTTGAGGGTTGAGGGTTGAGGGTATAGGGTATAGGGTCGAGGGATTAGGGTTGAGGGTCCAATGTATAGGGTAGAGTTTATAGGGATTGAGGGATTAAGGGTTGAGGATTTAGGGATTAGGGTAGAGATTTTTCTTGGATTTAAGGGTGTAAGGGTTGAGGGATTAGGGTTTAGGGTAGAGGGTAGAGGGTAGAGGGTAGAGGGTTTAAGAGTTTAGGGTTTAAGGGTTGAGGGTTGAGGGTAGAGGGTTTAGGGTTGAGTGTTTAAGGTTTTAAGAGTTGATGGATTAAGGGTCAATATGGTTGAGGGATTAGGGTAGATAGTTTACTAAGTGGGTTTAAGGGTTGGGGGATTAGGGTTGAGGGTTGAGGGTTTACGGGTTAGGGTTTAAGGGTTTTGGGTTTAGGGTTGAGGGATTAAGAGGTTATAGGGTAGAGGGTATAGGGATTGAGGTATTAGGGTTAAGGGTTAAGGGTTGAGGGTTGAGTGTTGAGGGATTAAGAGGGTATATGGGTTGATGGATTAGGGTTTAAGGGTTGAGGGTTGAGGGTTGAGGGTTGAGGGTTGAGGGATTAAGAGGGTATAGGGGTTGAGGGATTAGGGTTTAAGGGTTTGAGAAGTTTGAGGGATTAAGAATTATAGGGTTGAGGGATTAGGGTTTAGGGACTTGAGGGTTGAGGTTTGAGGGATTAAGAGGAGTGCTTATAGGGGGTTGAGGGATTAGGAGTTTAGGGTTGAGGAGTTGGCAGAGGGGATTAAGAGGGTATAGGGTTGAGGATTAGGGTTTAGGGTTGAGGTTGAGGTTGAGGATTGGGTTTAAGGGTTAAGGTTTGAGGTTGAGGAGTATTAAGGATATAGGGGTTTAGAGAGTTAGGGTTAAAGAGGTTGAAGATTAAAGAGGCTATAGGGGTTGAGGGATTAGGGTTTAAGGGTTGAGGGTTAAGGGATTAAGAGGGTATAGAGGTTGAGGGATTAGGGTTTAAGGGTTGAGGGTTGAGGGATTAAGAGGCTATAGGGATTGAGGGATTAGGGTTGAAGGGTTGTGGGTTTAGGGTTGAGGGATTAAGAGGGTATAGGGGTTGAGGGATTAGGGTTTAAGGATTAAGGGTTGAGGGATTAAGAGGCTATATGGGTTGAGGGATTATGGTTGAAGGGTTGAGGGTTGAGGGATTAGGGTTGAGGGTTGAGGGATTAAGAGGGTATAGGGGTTGATGGATTAGGGTTTAAGGGTTGAGGGTTGAGGGTTGAGGGATTAAGAGGGTATAGGGGTTGAGGGATTAGGGTTGAGGGTTGAGGGATTAAGAGGGTATAGGGGTATCCATCTCTCCCACTATCTCCATCTACCCTCTATCTCTTAACCTTTTAAACCCTTAACCCTTAAACCCTCTACCATCTATCTATCTCTCTCGGTCCATCTCTCCCTCCCTCTATATCTCCATCTCTCCCACTATCTCTTTCTCCCCCTCTCCCTCTTTGTCTCTCTCTCCCTCTCTCTCCCTCTCTCTCCCTCTCCCTCTTTCTCTCTCACTCTATCTTTCTCCCACTCTCCCCCTCTCTCCCTCCCACTCTATCTTTTTCCCACTCTCCCCTTCTCCCACTCTCTCTTTCTCCCACTCTCCCACTCTCCCCCTATCTCCCTCCCACTCTATATTTCTCTTACTCTCCCCTTCTCCCCTTCTCCCACTCTCTCTTTCTCCCACACTCCCCCTATCTCCCTCGCACTCTATCTTTATCCTACTCTCCCCTTATCCCACTCTCCCACACTCTGTTTCTCACACTCTCCTCTCTATCTCCATCTCTCCCACTATCTCTTTTCTCCCACTCTCCTCTCTCTCTCCACATTCCCTCTTTCTCTCCCACTCTCTCATTCCCCCACTC
>CM021104.1:161158808-161440413 GCA_007115665.2 Sequoiadendron giganteum | reverse complement strand
TCTCTCCCTCCCTCTCCCTCCCTCTCTCCCTCTCTCTCCCTCTTTCTCTCCCACTCTCTCTTTCTCCCACTCTCTCTTTCTCTCCCACTCTCCCTCTACCCCTCTCTCTCTCTCTAACACACACACACTCACTCACCTTTATCTCCTCTATTATAAGGGTACAGGGGAGAGATATAGAATTAGGATAGAGGGTATAGACAAAGAGGGAGAAAATAAATATATTAAGAAAACCATATTTCATATAACGCGTGTGCGTTTTGAAGAATGTTACCATTTTAGCAAGAAATAACGCGCTCGCGTTATAACATGAGCGTGTTTTTTATTCCACTTAAAGCGGTAAAAAAAATCAATATACCCGTGATGTCAAGGCCCATAGTCTGCATATTCTCTTGGTTTTACGCGTGCTCCGACAAAAAGTAGCTTTTTGATGATGTGAAGTGTGCAAGCATGTTTTTCACATTCCACCACCTTTTCCATGATCTTTCTACTACCTTTGCATGAAATAGAAGAGTTTCCACATTGAAAGACAAATAATATCAATTGAAGTTTGAATTCCATTGAAAACTGATATACAATTGAAGTTTGGAGGGGAACAAGCTTTTGAAAAAGTCAAATTATTGTGGAGTTTGAAGAAAGAAGAAGCTAAGGCTACATAATTGGGTTGAACTCCTCCATTTGAAAGTCTTATTTTTTAGGTATGTGAAATCTTTACACATTTTCTTTCATTCTATTATGGCTTTCTTTCATTTTTGTTATTTTGCATATTCCATGTTGATCATTGTTTGTTTGTCATTATAACCTTACGTTGTCAATGCACCTTTTAAATTACATTATTATATACACTTTCCAATTACCATTTTAAACCTAATACATAGCATCTACCGGGATCCACCAATCATCAATGGTACTTCTGACCCTAACTTAAATTGAAGAAGATCAACCAACAAACTTAGTCATATTTTCATCAAAATCCTTCAATTTCACTTGATTTCATATTTCCACAAAACATTAGAACTTGGTTTCAACTCTTTGTCAGACTCAAAAATATATTAACCATCATAAAATTGATTGTAACATAGCATAAAGCTGATTAGAAACTCAAAACCATTTAATTCATTCATGATTCACTAATTCAAGAACTTAATCATGATTCACTAATTCAAGAACTTAATGTTGTAACTTACATGGAAAAATAACAACAAATCATGGAAGGTAACTACCAAGCTTTATCAAGAAATCCAAGACACTATAATTAGAATTTTATTGATTGAAATAAACCAAATATCTCACCAAAATTCATCCTTTAAGCATGATTCCCCTAGCAGTATTCCAAACCCGTGGTGCAGGGGCACCTACAACCATGTTTCAAAATCTACTTTGGTGACAATATGTCTTAAGGTCTTTCGACGAGTTCAAGAGTTTTTAGATGCTTTTTCATAGATTTAATTGAAAATAAGGTCTAAATAGACCAATTTTTCATGTATTTAGGGATTTTGTGAGTTTGGTGATCAAATGTGCAAGTATGCGCTCTTGCTTCAGAAAATTGTCGATTTTTCCATATAATCTTTGAAGGAAAATTATTCAATTTGTAAATGGAAGTGCAAGAAAAGAGTCTAGAAGGTTTATTAGGGATGAAATAAAGGTGTTTGAGTGGTCTTGGGTGTCTTGGACAACAAAGTTGCATAATGTTGCTTATTTAGCAAAAGTTGTCAATATTAGCAATTTTTAAGACAAATGAAGGTCTTGGTAGTTAGCAGGTGGTTATACATTGGTTATGGATGTGGATCAATTGGATAAGGGCCTAAAATTTTAATAGAAAACCTGGTATGGTCTCGTTCAAGAGGTTGGTGGAGTTTGAATAAGAAAGAAACTTGCATTTACACTATTTTTCTGAAGATCTCACTGCTTTTTGTGTGTTTGCAGACCCTCTACAGGTTGTACAGGCTTAGTAATGGTGTGAAATTGATATTATTCCATAAAGGAATGTTAATAATTTAATTTGGCTCCCTTTGAAGAGGTTTTCATTGAACTTTGTGCTTGGAATTCATAAATTTGTAGAAGCCGAGTTCTTGGACAGTCAAGGGTTTGAGGGAAATTTAATGTTTTAGATGGCATCCCACCTATTGTTCTCTCTATGACCTAGTGGAGTGAACATGTAGGATGTAATTAGTGTTTTATTAGGAGTAGAGAAGAACAAGTTTAAATTTTCCTCATGAATGATGTTGGTTTAAGGAGAAATACCCTATTTTCTCATAGAAAACAATGGTGCAAACCTAAGAAAGAGGGATGCAGCATTGAGAGAGGGAAAATGAGGGTTACCTAAGCTTGGGAGGACCTATATAGATGTTTCTAGGCAGTTGGTTTGAATTGGTAAGTTCTGGAAGGTAAATTTTCAGTAAGGAGGCCTAGAAACCCTTGTTTCCTAGGTTCTAGAGAGGGTTTTGAAATTTCTTGATGGAATGAGTACTTGGGGTCCTTGAACCTTGATAATTGTTAGTTTTGAAACCTAATATAAGAATATTTTTGGTCATGGAGGCCTGGTGGTGGGTTCTTGGGGGGTCCCTTTGTAAAATTGGCTAATTTGGGCCCTAAAATAATGAAATTTGTCATTTTGAGGAAAGTGTCTTAAAAGAGTAATATATGGATTTTTTATATGTCTCATACCACTGAAATTGATATCTAGATCAATCATTTGTTTGACAGGTGTTTTGGGAGGTTTGTGAGAAAAATCCCTAAAACTGGTTTGTGAAGCCTACAAGGCAATTTCAGGTCAAAAGTTGCTTTTAGAAGAGTTTGTTTGATCTTATTTTTGTAGGTGGTTGAATTTCAAGATGCTGACATCTTGAAGGTGTTGACACTCTTTTCTTGCATAAAATTTCAATTTGGAGTCATAATGAAGAGGCATGGTTGATAGGTAACCCTGTTGTCATGTTGAGTCAATTGAAGGTTGATGTCTTGGTTGGCATATTTGAGAGAAGTTGTGTCAATTTGTATCTTGGTTTCCCACCACTCTGCATCAACCCAATTCTAGGCACACAACATACATCAAAACCAGGGGTGACTTCTTTGGACTATGTTTGACTTCCAATAAGCCTACCTAGCAAAAGACTTCCCAATTACCCCAAATTTGCAAAGGAAGTACCTTTCAAAGGTGAGTTTTCCACTCAAACAGTGAGAATATTCAATTTTCATGATTAATTTTCCCACATAAGGTCATTACCATACTGTCCCAAGAAACCCTCCAAAACACAAGCAAAAATAAGGGTTTTCAAGGATTTCACATCTTCGAGCCTCTCCCATTCCTCCCAAGGGTCCAAACACATTTCAATACCTCTGAAAAAACTTATCAAACACTCATAATGCCATTACACTCATTATTTTTTAGAATCACCATCATGGTTATTCACTTTCACATAAAAATGTGCTTTGGCTAGCCTAGTGCATCACTCCACCAACCAAACCCATGCTCTTTGAGACTCCCAAACACATTTGACATGTACATTATTATGTTACACACCAATCCATTGAGTTACAGATCCATCACTATGGGTGGATTGATGAAAAATAATACATTATAGCCTCAAACCCTTACACAGTCAAAACAGAGCAGACGTGGAGAACCGACTGAAAATATCTTCTAAAATGGTATTAAGGCACCAAACCTTATTAAAGTGAAGATAAAATCATGCATCAAGTATCTCCCAAACCTTCAAGGCATCACAACCCTATACGGGTCCGTACACAGAGGAAGAACACATGAAAACACAGGAAAATCACAAAAATAAGAGAATTCCTTTATGTTATTTTATTCAAATCTTGAAGAGCAGCCTCCATTCAAGAATTTACATGATATTTATCTTATTTCCCTTCAAAATTAACTCCCCCAACATATCTAACTATTTTCGTAACTTCTTAACTAACTTATCTCTTCACAACTTTGCCAAAAATGCAATTTTTTGCAAATGTCAAGCCAAATCTCCCCCCTAAACACCTAGAATGAATCAAAATAACTAAATACATATTAAGAGTGGTCTCATAGAAGTTATTTAACATATATCATTATCTTATACTCAAAAACAACAAGAACCTTACTTTTACCCATCTTCACATGCACCAAAAACCCTCCTTTCTACCCAAGAAACTAGTGGTTTATTGAAAAACACTCATCCAACCCTCACAAAATCTTATGAATACTTAAAACAGGTCTAAAATTGTCTGCAAAAATCAAATTCAACAAGAAACCATTCTTCCCCAACTCAAAACACACTTTAGCATATCAAAACCACTTGAAATCTCATGGAAAACTCAAAATTTCACTCTATGAATTCATGCCCAACACTCTTTTAGACCTCCCTTGCACACAAACAACATTCCCTCACCTATTTATTGATGATATTCCTTTAAATATTCTAAATCAGTCTTTTCATCGATGTTTTCCTAAAACCTAGACAACTTCTTGAATTGACAATTTTCATTCAATGGTGCTCCTGCACCATGTATGCTTCCACAATTTGTATACATATATATGACATAAGTTGACATTTTGTATGCTTGTCCATGCTTCCATTTTGAGCCTATCTTGCAATCATGGCATGCCACGTTACCACTTTTCTTTAAGGCATTCTAGATTGAAAAAAAATCATGTCACCTTTGTCTATGCTAGGTTAACTCTTGTACACGATGATTGTAAGTATTCTTTAAATGAAGCCTTGAATGACATATATTTTTCAATTAACTTGAATGGATACATTATTTAGGAACTAATATTCATCTCATTACCATGGTATAGATAAAATTATCCGCCATGCCGAAGAAAAAGACAAAGAGGAAACAAACAGACGAAAAGAACAAAACCTTCAAAGAAAAGGAGAGAGTTTGGGTGGCAGCATATCATGAAAATAAGAAATTGGAAACGATTGATGAAAAATCCAATTGAAGAGGAATCTCAACCATCAAAAAGAGAATGGGCATTGGCAACACAAAAGGCATGAATGCAAAAGCATCGTCGTAAAACAGATCCAAATACCGTAGTTGGAGACACACCCCCTACGGCAAGTGAATATGAAGGGAAACCACTAAGCACAAGAAAATATGGAGGGAAACCATCTACCACAAGTGAATATGGATGGACACCATCTATTACAAGTGAATATGGAGGGACACCATCTACCACAAGTGAATATTTTTGAACACCATCCAACACATCTCAATTTGAGAGTACATCATCACACAAATTCAACAAAGAAGGTATGCCATCATCCCCACGTGAACGTCAAGGTATGTCTTCTTCTCCACCCTCGATCGAAGGTATGAAATCTAGCCCACCTTAATTAAATATTGATGAAATTCCTAATGTTGAGATGTATGTACCTAGGAGAACACCACCTAGAATTTTGTGTAGAAAGCCAAAGTATTTGATTAATATTGATGATGATATTTCGCAGCACATGGAAGGTAAGATTTCAACACACACTTGTAGAATATATGCTGATAAGATTTGGGAATGATTATTTGAAAGGATAAATGAGACCACAAGATTTCAACTATTTTTTGAAATGATGCGGGGTGTAAAGTATAGGAACATCATGAAGACTCTTGGGTTGAGAACATCGAATGCATCAAGTGAAGACACTATTGTGAAGAAACTAATGGATGCTTATGAGAGTGTGGGTAAGACCTCATGCTCAAAGGATAGTAATGTCATCTGATGTGTCATTACATCGAATTTGGTAAGATTTCAAACAAAGAGAGCTCGTCTCATTAGAAAGACGAGTGAACAAATGGGAATTAGTAGAAGAAATTTATCAAGAGCCATTCAAAGGCGACAAAGAATTATGGGCATTCTCGAGGAGACTGTCATGAAAAGATAAAGAAGTTTTTGAATCCTTGAGAACACTAATTGAAGATTATTAGAAGAATAACACAAGGCCATCTACAAATCAAAGGGATGTGGTAAGAAGGAGAATCGGTAGTCAGAATCGTGAGCCACATCCAAAGCATTTTTTGGATATGAATCAAACCCAATTTTTTTGTAAATTTGAAAATGATTATCCTCAAATTAGTATTTCTGAAAGATTTTTTGAAATGCTTAAACCTTTTTATGTTAAGATAAATCACACATGAACTACTTGTTGTTGTAGACTACATATTCAATTTTCTAACCATTATGATGTTTATCATTCTATATGTTTAGATTTGCATACTAACGATGTTTTGCAGGATTGTGGCATAGAAGCCCCACCAAAATCTTCAAGAGAGTTCTTATCAAAAGAATTATGTGAAATAGAGGATGGCCAAATATTCTACAGGACAGCATGCTTGGATGGTTCATGTGAGCGTTGCGGTGGCTTCCAACGTATGCTAGTATGTCAACATATGGAAAGCACAGATGAGGTGGGACATAAACTGAGTGTGGGAATTATAAAACAGTGGCATATGCTACAAAAGATGGGTCTCAAGAAAAAAGGTGTGATTTGGTTATTGAGAAGATTCTAGTGTACCAGTTTATGTCCATGTTTCGTGACAATATATTGTCTAAGTATGCAATGCATACCCATAGAGCCTGATGGTTGGACACATAATTCAAGCTATGCAAGGACACATTTCCAGTTGGAAGCATAGTATCAGTGGCTGACTTTGTGGAGAACTACACTCTACAGCCACAACGTGAGATGTAGTCACAGTATTACAATTCCACACAGGTTTCGATATTTGTGCACATAGCATTCATTCATGCATCTGATAGTACAAATGACCAAAGAAAGGTATTGAGGGAGTACCAATTTTACATTAGTGATGATCTCACATATTCTCTAGAGTTCATGCAAGGTTGCTTCCAGATGTTTTACAGTGGTTTGGATCAAAGGGGCATAGAATACGATCGATATATAATATGGTCGGATAATTGTGCAACACAGTTCAAGAACTCGCACATGTTCTAATGGCTGTGTAGGATGCATGTCATTACAGGTGTTCAAAATATGTGGAACTTTTGTGAGGTCAAACATGAAAAGGGGGAGCATGATGGTGCAGAAGCATGTGTGAAAAAAGCATTAGCACAAGAAGAGTTAAAGTATAAAGACAATGCAAAGTTGACAAATGAAAATCAATCATCGAGTGGTGTAATGCTTCGATGGGTCCAAGTAATGAAGGTATGTCTCCAGTTCATAGATTTTTTTGGTAGATAGATGATAATAAAATTGCACCATATGAAGACTGTTGTACACTAACAAGATCGAGTGAGGTACACTCTTTCCTTAGCTCAAATTCAGGTTCATGGAGTATCGATACATGAAAGATGGCATGCTTTTGTTCTTCATGTACAATGCAAGCCTAGAATGATTGTGAGTCAGGGGAGTGGGTTAAAAAATGGTTGAAAAGTTATCTTAGCCCACTTCACACGTATCACCCTCCGATGACATTGGAACTGACGTGGATGGAATCATCAATCGACTTTGACCACGTATCAGATCTAGTTCAACTAGGTGATATATCTACTTGCTTAGTTTTTGAAATTCCATATCTTTATCTTACTTTGTACTGTATTCGTAATGTTGATTAATTCCAAGAGATTTTTTGCACATATCAATGCAGGGCATGTTTATGCAGTTATTACAGATGAAGACAATGAAGAGGGAACAAACTATTACTTGTGTCATTGTGTTGAGGCCAAAAATAAATTGGAGGCCCTAGTTATAGATGGAGAAAACATCGAATATCCTACAAGCTCAGTCGTGGTTATTGGAACATGGCTTAGAAGGTACCCACATTCGACTGTTAAACATTAGCTATTTCAGAATTTTGACACGCATCATAAGATTCTTCATTACTCGAACCTTATCGTGGCATCCAATGTTTGTTTGACCAAATATAGGGGTAGACCTTTGAACAAGACCTTGTGGAAGGTTTGTGAATCTGACCATGAGGCAATACTTGACACAATAAAGAGTAGAGTAGACTCGGATGGTTTGTTGGATTAATTTGTAAGTATATGCACATTGGTTCTTAGTAATTTATACATGTATGCACATTAATTTGTTTTATGCCAATGTTATCATCTTCTTTTACTTTTCCTATTTTTAAGTAACATAATAAATAGTGATTGGTGTCCCCTTGCAAAAAATGCAGATGTATGAGCCATCCAAGAGAATGTCAACAATGAGAAAAGCAATGCAACATCCTTAATTTGATGATCTTGACAAATCTCAATCATGATTTTAAGCCATTAGAAAAGTGTGTGCAAATCTTGGTGAGGGAATTTCAAGTTATTCATTTGAAATTAACCTTATCATGAGCAGCTATGATGTAGACATTATAAGAGCATCTAAAATTTCAACTTACTCTATTCATGAGAGGTGTTGTGTGCAATAGGTATGTTGGAATTCCCAATGAAGATGTATGACCAGGAGTGACTAAGTTGTGAGACCTACATGCCTATCTGTAAGTGCCTTCCATCTATTTTTATTTCATTTCCATTTTGGATGCTCTTTCTTTTTCTCTTTTACTTTGCGTATTTGTAAGTAAACTACTAAAAATTGATTGATCTCTCGTTGCAGAAAATATTGATTTATGAGCCATCAAAGAGAATCTCGGCCAAAAAAGAAATGCAACATCATTATTTTGATGATCTTGAAAAATCTCAATTTTGATTTTAAGCCATTATAAAAGAGTGTGTGAAGCTTAGCGAGGGAATCTCAAGTTACTCAATTGAAGTTAACCTCATAATGACCACCTATGATGTAGACATTTAAAGAGAATCTTGAATGTATGCTTGAATGTATGAGTGACATTGTAACAGATCTCTAAGAACTAAGTACCTAAGGAATATTAATGATATTTACTTACATAATGAGATTTACTCAAATGCTATAATTTTGGAGTTCATGTTTGGTGCAGTAGCACCTTGTTCTGTAAATGCCTTCAATAGGCAAATTTGCAAAATTTGAATTTTGAAATGTAAACAATGTGAAAAAGGTCATGTAAAGGTCATATGTAATGTATTCAAAGTCTCAAAGAGGTCATTAGGTGATTAGATAAGTGATATAAAGCATGTAAGGTTGAGCAAAACAAAGATCTTTTGTATTCTTGAATATTTACAATCAATAAAGTCCCTATTTTAGTGATTTTATGAGTTTTTCAAGTTGTTCATTAACTTGTATGGCCTGTATAGTATTTTAAGGACTTTAATCTTGTTGTTTAAGGTAGAATAGTGAAGTATCTTTCATTTGAGTCTATTTAGGAGGGTATCCATTGAGTTTATCATTAGTTTGAACTGATTTTTCTCAACTCGGTCTGTAAACCAATAATGACTACTCCACTAAATTTGATAGTTTAGATCAGTGTCTAGTAAGTTAGTATTAGGACGTTTTAAGTGTGTGTGTTTATTTGTGCAGGGGAATTCAAGAAACAAAGGCGGAGTTGTTGCTAAAGGGTTCTATGATGAATTTTCAAGTGAAAAATGTGGCTCCAAGTGGTGTTTTGAGGAAAAATTCTCAAATGACATCAAAAAATAATGACTGATCTAGATAGCTATTATTGAGTTACAACACATACTTCAAAATCAATAGTGACTATCTTGGAAAATGTGCATCAAAAATGACCTTATTTATTGTCCTCATTAGGCTAACTAGGCCTAATTTACAAAGGAACATACCTTTAAAAATTCAACAACCCCCTTAACTTGTTGGGGCAGCAATTATCATGTATCCAAACCCTCAGATCCAAAATTTTTCTCAGGACAAACTCAGTCCACCATGCCAAACCAAAACCTTATTTTATACTAGTATAAGGAGGGTTTATTGAAAGGAATGGTTCCACACCTTACCAAAACATGCCACCACCTCAGACCTTCTTAAAATCACCTAAAAAAACTCAAAAGACAATCACCCAACCTCTACATGCAATATTTTATCAAATCCTAGGGTGAAACCTCATTTTTCATGCCCTTTTCCATCAAAATCTATAGAGGAAGCAACACAAACCCCATAAAACATATTCCCTTTCACTTAGAAAATTCTCATCTAATCCTACAAGATTGTGTTGGGCCCCTCTACAAAAAACTCTCTTGGTTTTGGCTATATCGAAGTGGTATTCCTGTGGCGGCGGATTTTCACTTGATGGAAAAAGTGTCAAATGCAAGCAGCGCAAAGTTGCAAAGTGGTGCAACTTTCATTCTGCAACTCGTGTGACCAAGTGGACTGTTCCAACACGTTTGAATAGGTATATTTACGCTAGGCATGGTCCTCTTTCACACTGAAACACACGGAATCACTTCGAGCTACGTTCCACCAAATCGATCCCTTAAGGGTCCAAAGTGCAAAATAGCTGCAAACTTCAGCATGCTATTACTCAAATACCATGATGCTTAAAAAATTCTCATCTAATCCTATGAGATCACATTGGGCCCCTCTATAGAAACCTCTCTCAGTTTTGGCTATCTCAGAGTGGTTTTCCTGTGGCGGAAATTTTTCACTTCATAGAAAAAGCATCAAATGCAAGCAGTGCAAAGTTGCAAAGTGGTGCAACTTTCGTTATGCAACTCGTGTGACCAAGTAGACTATTCCAATGCATTGGAATAGGTTTTTTTTATGCTAGGAATGGTCTTTTTTTGCACCCAAACATGTGAAATCACTCTGAGCTACGTTCCACCGGATTGATCCCTTAAGGGTCCAAAGTGCAAAATGACTGCAAAATTTAGCATGCTATTACTCAGATACCATGGCACTTAGAAATTTTTCATATAATCCTATAGGATCACATTGGGCCCCTCTACAAAAACCTCTCTCGGTTTTGGCTATCTCAGAGTGGTTTTCCTGTGGTGACAGATATTCACTTGATGGAAAAAGTGTCAAATTCAAGCAGTGCAAAGTTGCAAAGTGGTGCAACTTTCTCTTTGCAATTTGTGTGACTGAGCGGACTATTCCAACGCATCCAGATAGGTATTTTTACACTAGACATGGTCCTCTTTCACATTGAAACACATGGAATCGCTTCGATCTACGTTCCACCAAATTGATCCCTTAAGGGTCCAAAGTGCAAAATGGTTGCAAACTTCAGCATGCTATTACTCAAATACCATGATGTTTAGAAACTTCTCATCTAATCCTATAGGATCATGTTGGGCCCCTCTTTAAAAACTTCTCTCAGTTTTGGCTATCTCATAGTGGTTTTCCTGTTGCGACGGAATTTCACTTGATGGAAAAAATGTCAAATTCAAGTTGTGCAAAGTTACAAAGTGGTGCAACTTTTTCTTTGCAACTCATGTGACCAAGCAGGTTGTTCCAACGCATCTGAATAGGTATTTTTATGCTAGGCATGGTCTTCTTTCACACCGAAACACGTGGAATCGCTTTGAGCTACGTTCCACCGGATCGATCCCTTAAGGGTCCAAATTACAAAATGGCTACAAACTTCAACATGTTATTACTCGGATATTGTGATGCTTAGAAAATTCTCATATGATCCTATAGGATTGCATTGGGCCCCTCTACAAAAACCTCTCTCGGTTTTTCTATCCCGGAGTGGTTTTTCCGTGGCGGTGGATTTTCACTTGATGGAAAAAGTGTCAAATTCAAGCTGTTCAAAGTGGTGCAACTTTTGCTCTACAAATCGTGTGACTAAGTAGACTATTCCAACACATCTGAATAGGTGTTTTTACGCTATCCATGGTCCTCTTTCACACCCAAAAAATATGGAATCGCTCTGAGGTACGTTCAATCAGATCGATCCCTTAAGGGTCCAAAGTGCAAATTGGCTGCAAACTTCAGCATGCTATTATTCAAATATCATGATGCTTAGAAACTTCTCGTCTGATCCTACAGGATTGTGTTGGGATACTCTTTAAAACCTCTCTCATTTTTGGCTATCTTGGAGTGGTTTTCCCGTGGCAGCAGATTTTCACTTGATGGAAAAAGCATCAAATGCAAGCAGTGCAAAGTTGCAAAGTGGTGCAACTTTTGTTTTGCAACTCGTGTGACCAATCAGACTATTCCAATGCGCCCGAAAAGGTATGTTTATGCTAGGAGTGGCTCTTTTCGCACCCAAACATGCAAAATCACTCTGAGGTACATTCAACCAGATTGATCCCTCAAGGGTCCAAAGTGCTAAATGGAAGAAAACTTCAACATGCTATTACTCAGATACCATGATACTTAGAAACTTCTCATCTGATCCTACAGGATTGTGTTGGGCCCCTCTACAAAAAACTCTCTCAGTTTTGGCTATCTCGGAGTGGTTTTCCTATGGCAACGTATTTTCACTTGATGGAAAAAGTATCAAATGGAAGCAGTGTAAAGTTGCAAAGTGGTGCAACTTTTGTTTTCCAATTTGTGTGACCAAACTAACTGCTCCAACGCATCCCAATAGGTAGGTTTATGCTAGGAATGGTCCTCTTTCGCACCCAAACATGTGGAATTGATCTAACTTGTGTTCAACCGACTTGATCCCTTATGATGGCATGCAAAACAATGGAAAAGAGATACATACAAATGATGGTTGAGAAGTTTGAGTATTCCACAAAAAAAATGTATGATCATTGGTGCAAACCACCTTATTCCTCCATTTGATGAAGAAGGTCTAGTTCAGTGGTTTTAGTGATTATTTGATGGTGAATAGGTTTTTTAATAGTTTTTGTGGGTATTTTGAGAATTCTTTATCTTGAATAAGGTCAATTAAGACCATTAGGTATGTTTTAGGGTGACTTTTGGGTCTAGTGATAAAAAATGTGCAAATCTCAATCTTGCACTAGAAGTTGTCTTTGTAGCCTTTGAAGGAAAATTTGTGAATTTGTATATGAGTGTGAAATAATGGAGTTTTTTTGATGTAATAAAGCTATTTGTAAGCCATTTGTGTGGCTTTAGAGGTCATTAGTTGTAGTCATTACGTTGGAGGAGTCTAAAGTTGCAAAGTTGTAAGTTGCTTAAAGCAACAAATTTGAAATGCAATGGTTACTTGTTTTGAAAGTTGGTTTTTAGTTAGTTGAGGGTGTGGATCAGTTAGAGAAGGGTGTAAAAGACTATGTAAAGCCTTGAGAGGCTTGAATGGAGGTTGTTGTTGAGCTTTTGGAGAAAATCTAATAAGAATTATTCATAATGTTCTCTATTTTTCAGATTTTTGATACAAACTTGTTGATCCCGTACTTGGTACGACCTGTAGCTTTCCTGTACGGTCCCAAGACTGACATGGATTGAAAGAGGGCTGAGTTGGCTTTCTTTTGGTGGTGGTTTAGTGAAAAACCATAAAGTAATAGGAGAGTTCTTATCGTCGAGTCAAGTGAATGTTGGAGTCTTAGAGGGCATATTTGAGAGAAGTTGTGTCAAATCACAACTTGGTTGAGCCACTCTACATCACCAATGGTGCTTTGCAATTCGAAGAGTGATTGAGAGTGTGTTTCTTTGTTAAATAGACATATTCGAGGGTCTAGGACAATGTTGAGTCCATTTCTTATTTGTATTATAAATTATAACTCACTTTCTCCCAAGTCCATTTCGTATACAAGAAATAATATTACAAAAAGTTGACATATAAATATTTTGATGGTGATGCATCAAGAACATATTGGAATCTTTTTATGAATCATTTCATGGAATACCAATTGAAAACATTTTATTTTCTTTTAGATAAAGTTGTTTAGCATCAATCAATTAATACTCAAGACAAACCATGAAGGACAGCAATGATCAATGATAGGGATGACCAATTAATAATTAAACATGTGAATAATTCAAGTATGTACATGTCAATAAGGTAAGCACAAGTACTCAAAAACACGTAAGCCTCAAGAATTATACACACGAATACATAGTATACACAAATTAATACAAAGTATATGCACGAATACAAGGTATACACATGAAAACACATAAGCCACAAAGTATACATTCGAACACACGTAAGTCAAAAAGTATACACGTAAATTGTAAAGTATACACTTGAATACACATAACTCATATCTATTGAACCATCAATTTAGAATGCAAATATAGACACCATCGATAAAAGATATTTGTATTAACCAAATAGCCATGTAGGCATACATCAATATATGTCAATATAATTATGAAATATATGAACAAAATAGCCATATAGGCTTACAAGAATGTCATATAAGAATACAATGTCAAATATGTCCAATACAAAATATGTACAAAATTGCCATGTAGGCATACAACAAAGGGCTCTAGAATCAAAAGTCATTGCTCTCCATGCTCTGGAAATAAAATATTTCCCTTTGAATTTCGATCGGATGGCGATAGGTCTATCACTCGTTTCTACTATGCTCGAGGAGTGCTCCTGCTGCTCCTCCTAGTGTTTAGTTCATGGTGAAGTTTTAACTATTACAATAAAAATTAAAGACATAATTATATAGAAATTACATTATAAGAAAATGATATATTTGAAAAAATAATCACTTACCGCCATCTCATGATCTCTCTCCATGAGGGATATATTCTCACACCCATGCTCAGATGTGCTCAAGCCTTGTATAAACCATACAAATAGAAATTAAACTACGTGAATCAATAATGGTTTGATTTTTCACTAACATCTATAACAATGAATGTAAATTGAAATTTACTAATTTTCCTCATACCTCCCCTATCAGAGCCATCAAGGATTGTATAGCAGATGACACACCAATCTCCATTGCCCTCATCACATTCAGAGGTGTTTCGGCTTGCAACATCTGAAAATAAAACAACAAATTATTCAACATAATCAATGATGTGCATATAAACTACACAAATCTATTAAGTACAATTCATTAGTTAAACTCTTTATTCTATTACCTCTGTGTAGGTTTGAGTAAATCCACCGCCACTGGGAAGTGTTCCATCGAAACCTTCAATATTAGTCTGTTCAACATCCAAAATCGCATATTAAACTACCATTCATAAAACAATGCTATTAACATGTAATAAATTTATAATTGTTTACTAGTTACATACCCTAGCAATAGGTGTACTGTAGAAATAATTAGGTGGGGGCCGGTGTATCCAATCTCAACACTGTGACCCTGCAATTTTATTAAAATCATAAAACATTTTTAGTTAATCTTGCATTTCAAAATTAAAATTTAATAAATTAAATTCAATGAACATGCACTAACTTTTACCTGACTATCAATACCATATGCCTCATGCAAAATTTCAGTTGCCCTCTCCATCTCCATAGCTATAGACGGATCTTGCGCAGCATCCTCCTGAGTGTCGGTGGGGTCATATGAACATGTAGCCCCACAAGATTGGCACACGTGTTCGAAGGCCACCACTTGAAGACTCCCCTGGATGGCGCTGTAGAATAGGTCTAGTATGATGGATGACACTCTGGGTCAAAGTGTTGATCACCTGCAATGTCTCTACGTCATCACTTTCCTTCACAATGGAAGGCATAACAACGTGCTCATTAGGTGGCCTAGCGAGAGCTCATCTACATTGTTCTGTATGATTTGGTTGTGCACCGGGTCTATCCTGAGCTAACCCCCCACCTCTCCCCTAGAAATCCCTCATATAAAAATAATTTGGGATTTTGCTCAATATGAACTCACTGTATAGTTTCCTAAGGAAATATTTCGGGACCTCGCAATTTTTGCACGATGGGTAATCAAAGACCATGTACCGCCTATCATAAAAATGGTCCCTAATCTGTTTGTGGTGGCACCAATGGATAGGAAACCTCTTCGCATTGAGGGTAAGATTTTTATTTGTGTGTGGGTTGGTGAATAATGAGCACAAATCACCTTTTGTAATTTTGAAATCCTTTACATATTTGTATGATATTTTATTTGCATAATAATCCCTAGCCGCCTGCCTCCTATCTTGTCATCTAGTTATTTTTTTTCTAATTGAATCTACATTTTTTAACATATCTTTCAATGAATTTTCTAGGGTCATTCTTTCTATGGTTGAACCATTTGGAGCACTCAACCTATTGATCAAATCCTCTATTTTATTTTTGTTGTTCTCAATTTCACTCATTAAATTTTGTTGAGTGCCAGGAGGGGGTTGAGTGATTGGTGGATGAGGTTGTTGTTGTGGTTGATTTTTATCTTGAGGGTTTGCAGGTTGATTTGCATCTCCTAAAAATTCAAACAAATATATATCAAATTCAACCTAAAACTAACTAATTCAAAACAAAAAGCACAGAATCCTTACCTCTTACATCTCCTCCTCATCATGGCCCCATCATTGCGAAGAAATAGCAATTGTTGGTGAATAAATTTGTTGAATGGCTCCTCCTAGAATGTGAGCACACAATATGGGGGTTTTGGTTGCGGCTAGAAGAAAAAAAAATTCAAAAATAGAATGACAATACTTCTCTTTATTTTTGCTTTTAACAAGCAATAACGAGAGCACGTTATAACGCGCTCATGTTATTACTTTTCAAAAGTTTTTTTGAAAGGTGTCCATGAAATGGCTACCCATTTCCATGCACCCACCCCAATTCTAGAGGATTTCTATCTAAGAGGGTTTGATCTAAGATGGTCTTATCTAACCCTCTTCAATTAAAACCGTTTAGATGGAATCTCTCAAGGATTAAATCATTAGTTTTATGAAAAATAATTGACCTTTCAGGAAAAAATCAAGATGACCTAAAAGTGAGACACATTATTGTGGCAACACCCAATAATTCATTGCAATAGGGTCATTTATGTTTTCTAGATTCAATTCATTGGGACCAATTTCTACTAGACATCTCTTGTTTGTTTGTATCTTGTCCCCCACTTTAGATCTAGATGATACTATTGAGGACATATTCTTCTCTTTGAGGATAAAATTTTTTTCCTTTCATGTGTTGCTACTACAGAGTCTAATGTTTCTTCTTTGAAAGCTTCTAATGATTCCTTGTATCAAGACATCCATAGTATTTCAAATTTAGTTTTGTGGGATGATCTCTTGACAAGTATTTCAAACTTGTTTATGGAGACATATTATATATTTGAGAGACATCTTCTCATTGATGGAGTTGATTCTTATTTAGTTGTTGTGAGGGAACACTCTAACCCTCTAGTTCATTCTCTACATGATCATTCATTCCAGTTTGACATGAATGTGGATACTTTGGATCAACATTTGGAGGATACATCTTCAAAGGAGATACTTGAGTCTTTGGATTGTGTTCTACATCCATCTCTAGAAGATTTCGATTCATCATCTTCAACAGTGTGGCCTAGAATGCCTGATTTGATTATGACAACCTTCAACATTGACATGGAGACACTCGAGCTGAGTTCAAAGATTTCATACATTTTGCATTTTCTTCATACATATTCCTTTCAAGACTTGGGAGATAGTTTGCTACACCTTTGGTTTTTTTTCTTCTTAAGGGGAAGAACATTTTTTGATGATTATGGACCATCTTCTACATCTATTTTTTATCATCTACCATTGGATTTATTCAGAGAGGGCTACTTAGTCCTTCTCTTCTTTTCTCTCTATTCTTGGGGGATGTTCTCTCTCTAATTGTTGGGGGTCTTCTTCTTCTTTGGGGGGGATTTTATATATACATGGGTACCTAACATGGCCTCACTTTTTGGGACCCATCATATTTGACATCCTCCTAAGCTACACTTAAGGGGGGTGTTGGTGTAGGTTTTTAGTTTCCTAGTGGGTTAATTTATTTTCCCTTAGTTATTATAGGTTTTTCTTATATTTTTATTAAGTTTTCTTAGGATAATAAAGTGAGGTTATTATTTAATAACTAAGAGATAAGGTGATTAGCTGTCTCCATCATTAATAGGTGGAGCATTTACTTTTTCATCATTTTATTTAATATTGGTGGTTAGTGGTGGTCAATTCCTATTGGTTGATTTTTTGCCTCAATCCTCTCCTTAGTCCTAAATAAACTCACTACCTAGCTTGTTATTTTCATCTTGGAAGCTCTTAATGCAATACTATCATATTGATATTGCATATCTCTCGGAGTTGCTAGTTTGTATTGTTTATGATTTTATAGTTTATGTAGCTTTGAATTTCTCTTATAACTTTCCTTGGTTTATTCAATCTATTTCAGATTTCTCACATGGGTTATAGGCCCACAATGTAACTTATGTTAAACAAAATTAGGTATTAGTTTAAATGGAAATTATAGAAACATAGTAAAACTAATATCTCAAAATAAATGTAAAATTAAATAGATATTAGCATGGATATATAAATTTCTCCATTATAGATACTAGTGCACTAACTCTTATTTCAAGAGCCACTTCTTATAGAAGAGGGTAATAGTCAATTAAAAGTATGAATAATATGTGCACATTTGATAATACTAAAGTTATCATCTCTTATTTGAGATCTCATGGTGTATAAATCAATATTCCTAGAGTCTTAAGAATCATCCTATTATTAGACTTATGAGAGTGAATGATCAAAATTACTCCTATTTAAGAAATTTAAAATGAATTTTGATAAGAAAAAAATTGCTCATATTAAGGTGGCCATATAGAGGAGGTTGTTTGATTTGGATATAATTTCTCACATATTTACTCCACTTGTGGGTAGGTCAACCATCTTTATTATTTGCTGACTAAAAAAGGAAAACATATTCATTTTTACCTAGTATCTAAGATGTCAACTAAAAAGGGAACTTACCTATTTATTGACTAATACTATAATGATTTCAACTCATAATATTTCTGAAAACATAAATTGATGTAAATTCTAATAAAAATGAAATGCATCTTCATAGCGAAGCAACTTTGTTGTGTATTGACATGAAAACAACATGCAACTTCATTATTTATTGACCATAATAGGAAGATCTCATTTATATTGAATGCAATAAAATTGTAAAAGCAATGCCATCAAAAATGAATGGTTATTCAAGCACAATGCAATAGCCACCACAAATCACTAGTGATTCATGATCCACCATGAGCCATAAATGAGTATCCCCAATCAACAACGTGCTCCTCATCTAAGAGAACTTACAAATCTAAAATATTCAATCATATTTATCACACATCTAACTTTTCAATTGTTACCAAACACAATAGTTAATAAAAATACTAAAACTATGTTTTCAAATTAATAAAAAAAATAGAAACATTACAACCATATTAAAAATGTAGAATGACATGATTATTTATCTTCATGTTGTGTGAAGACTATGTACATGTAAAGAATTGAAAAATATATCATTAATTATTTATTTTATATCTATCTCTACCTTCTAAATCATAAATTATATGAATTGGTTGTTTATGAAAAATATTAAAATCATGATATAAAATAAAAATTCTATATATTTTATGCCGAAGGCGTATCCAATTTGAAAGAATTCGAGCTAAAATTACTCATCAACGACTTACTCGACCCTAGAGACGCTTGAAGTCATCGTAGCTATTAATTTCCGTGGTCCCATTTATCGCGTGTTTGACTACGGCGAAGGTGTTCTGTTTCAACTTCACGAGCTCATTTTATCCATCGACGATGTACATATTCGGAAAAGACATGCACGACGATCATTCAAATCGTAACTATTGAAATTTTCCTCAAAGTCGTCGGGAGTAAGCCCTTGTTGTTCCTGTAACTTACTCATCTTCTCAGGCCACGACAGAGCTCTGTACTCCATAGCACTATTCACCAGCATGACAATGGCATTTCTTTTCAATGACTTTCTGAAAGAACAAGTTTAATGGTTGGTCTTAGTTTGACTGGGAAGGGGTAGAGCCTTTGTAGGCCTCTATTTTCTTCCACCAGGCAGGCACAGAAGGAGATTCTTGCTTGTTGTCTCCCATTCCCAATCACTGCACAAAATCATCGACAATGGCATGTTGCATAGAAGTGAAATGCCCGAAAGATTGAGAACGGGTTTCATGGAAAACAGAGGGCCATTTCAGCGTATCCTATTTGAACTGTGTTGAGCTAAGTTAAGGCATCTACGGTGCAAGTTGATCTAGGGAGGATAGGAGATGATTTTTTTCATCTCGATCATTGAATGAATCTTTGTTGACTTTGCTTTTTCCTTTCCCCTGTGCTCGTCATATCCACCTTTGTTGCTATTGCTCGTGGCTTGCCCACTACGTAAGGCTCGACCTTCTCATCCACATGGTTCCCACCAATTTTCTATTGGCCAAAGCTTTAGAAAATTTCAAGAAAATGCAATTGGCAGTTGTAAATCCACACTCCACAACCTTTGCTACCATTCTCCTTACCTGCACAAAAATGGGGGCTTTGGAACAGGGTATGGGCATCCATCGAAGCATAAAGGATAGGGAAAAAATTTTAGATGTGGTAGTTGCAACTGCCTGGGTAGACATGTATGAAAAATGTGGAAGCATAGACAAGGCACGTGAAGTTTTGACAAGGTGCCTTAAAGAGATGTGGTATTGGATATGCACAAAATGGATTTGTTGAAAAGGATTTAGAAATTTCCTAGCAAATGCAATTGTCAGGTTTAAAGACAATTTTTGAAATCTTTGCTAACATCCTCCCTGCACATGCCAAAATGGGAGCTTTGGAAAATACCTTGAGCATCTTCAGCCTCTTCAACCGTCTCATAGATTCGGGGATCACCCCAAAAACATTATTGTATACTTAAAAGACCTTTCATTCTCTCTTCTTTCTATGCCTCCAGTTCCTCTAGCAAATGGAATCTCTACTCCTTCCCAGACATGTCAATCACCCCCCGTATTCCATCTGCTCATTACAATCCTCCTCCTCATTATTGACTTTGGTGTATTCTTGCTCTTCAATGGCAATGCAACAACTGATGTCGTCAAGCACATCGTCCATTTCAAATGTTGTTATTCCTGTATTTTCCAATGAGGTATTTTAGTAGAGATAATTAAATGCTATGGATGTATTTATGATGTATGTGTGGGTTAAAATTAATCTCAGTCTCATAGTCTTAGAGGTTGTTGGCAATAGGAAGTGAACTTGTATCTTAATTGCACTTTAAATTAAAAATAATAATGTGTGTTTAAGTAGTTAATTGCAACTTCCTCTAGGGTTGTGTGGTGGGGAATTACATAGAGAGAGAGAGAGATAAGAGAGATAAAATGAAATAGATATAGAGAGAAGAGAGATTAATAGTTAAAATTGCATCTAGATAACATCTAAACAAATATCCTTCCATTATGTTGTGATAGATGCCAAACCCTATTATAGAGCTCCTATAGCAACATTTGCAACTACAACATTTGATATGTCATTCACAATTGTACTAATTAGAAGGTGAAATTTCTATAGGAGAGAGGGGCAAGGGAGAACACTTGGAAATTTCATTATAGGACATATCATTTTTCATTGAATATTTACTAAGTTATAACATGCTTGTTGATTTGAATCCATTGTGATTTACCCACTATATTTTTTTTCACTTGTCTTGTTTACACTATTTTTACACTTTTGGGAGTCTTAAATTACATTATTCCATTAAAATATTGCAAGGATCACACTTAAAGTCCGTGTGAATGAAGCTTTTCACTTTTGTATACACCTAAAAGGCAATATCAATTGTGATCAAGGAAACATGGGAAAAATTGCATGTTAAGGCTATGGAAAGTAACACCATTTTGGCTATGAAAGTTGGTGAAAGAATTCCTCTAGATGGCCTTGTGAGATATCTAGTAAAAGTTCTATAAATTAGAGTAGCTTGAAAAGTGAATTTGTGCCTATAGAAAAAGAAGTGGGTAAGGCGATGTGAAGTGGCACTACAAATATTTTCATGATTCAAAGATTTTGTTTCATTCATGTTTGAATCATTATAAATGGATGCATATTACTTCTTCATTGAGAACTTTATTGCATAAATGTACCCAACAAATAGACCTTTATTGTTCTATTTCAACCAATATGTATTCTCTCTCTTATTCACTCCATCTCCCCTGCTCTCTCTCCCCCTCTCTCTCATTGTATCCCTTTTCTATCTCTATTTCTCCCCCTCCTTCTATCTCTCTCTCACCCCGTATATCTTTCCCACGCTATATCTATCTCTTTATCTCTCCTTTCTATCCCTCTCTCTCCCTCTCTCCCTCTCTCTCCCTATCACTCCCTCTTTCTATATATATATATCTAATTATCCTCTCTCCTTTCTATATTTATTTCCCTCCTTCTCTATCTATTTATATATATCCATCTCCCTCTATATCTCTCTCCATATCTCTCTTTGACACTTATATACACACTCCATATTTCTCCCTCCCTATCTCTATCTTTAAAAAATGGTCTCACTAATATCACATTAATCATCTCTTTCCATCCATATCCTTCTCTACCTCTATTCCCTAGCTCCCTATCTCTCTCCCATATTTCTATTTATTTCCCTATCCCTCTCTATCTCCTTATATCACCCTCTATTTATCTCTCCCTCTCCTTCTCCCTCTCCCTCTCTATATAGTGAGCTATCTCTACCTCTCCCCCTCTTTTACTCTCTCTCCCTATCTACCTATATCTCTCACTCCCTCTCCCCTATTTTCTCTCCCTCTTCATCTCTCCCTCTATCTCATTATCTTTGCATCTCCCTCTACCCCTATATATCTCTCTCTATATATCACTTCCTATATCTTTATCTTTCTATCTCTCCCTCTCTCTACCCTATACAAGTCCTCTATACCTCTTTATATACCACTTCCTATCTTTATCTTTCTATCTCACCCTCTTGATATATTTATCTATTCGATCTCTATTAATCTCTCTCTCCTATCTCTTTATCTATCCCTACCCTTCTCTCAATATCCATCTCATCTTCATGTCAATCTCCCTCTGCATATCTATCACTATCTTCATTTCAATATTTATCCATATTTGGATAAATTTAAGTGAATGGATAGTTGATTTGAAGCTATCTGCACAAACAACATCATTTGGTAACCGACCTACAAATTGACATCATGCATGTATGCAAAAAATATACCAAAAATATTCCTAATGAAAATAATAAAAGTTTAGGATTGAATCAAGATTAGATAATAAATATCGGAATTAAACTTCATTGGATTTAAATAAATTAAATGTAATATTCAGTTCAAATTTTAATAGTGAATTTTTTTGTTAAATATTTTATGAATTAAATTGTTAATATTTTAAAAATTAAGGTTTTGATCAAATAAACACTTCAAAAATTTGTAAATTGATCTTATTTTGTTTTATATTTACGCTTATATAATTGATCTCCATGTCTATGAAATCGGTTTGGCTTGTGGAATTGAACTTGGATTCATAGATGGTAGGGTGTGGATGGTTATAAAAAAAATTGTTGTATCATTTCCTAAGGTAGAGTGAGGTCCACATAAAATATTTAGAAACTTGTTAAATGAGAGTTCTCAATGAAGGCCCTAAAGACTAATTTAACAATGATCAACCAAAGTTGAAGACAATAGGCATGAATGTAATAGACCTACGATGATGTATGCTTAGATAATACAATTACAATCCTTAATAATTTTGGTATAATCATGTGCAAATGGATTAGAGCATATGTCAAACACAATTCTAAATAGATAAAGAATGTCTTTAAATACAACATAGCACATAAATCTACACAAATGTGGGTTGGGTCAACTGAGGACAACTAAGGAAAAGTGGAGAAGAAAATAAGTAGAATAAATTAAAATTATTTAAAAAAGAAGAGGATGGTGAGGAGAGTTATCTCATGGAATGCAATGATTGCAGGATATGCACATAATGGATTTTTCAAAAAATATTTGTATTTTTAACTTCTAAAACAAATGAAATTTATCATATCCCATTGAATCATGGGAGCCATGATCTCTTCCACCATAGACTTCCCATCTCCAAACAGAAACTTCACAAGCTCATCTTTGTGAAGCTTCACACAAGCATGTGATCTGCCTCGCCTCTGTCAAACTCTCCTTTCCTAAAATCTCTATTGGAAAAGGCTCTTTCTTGTCCGAAGAGCCCCAAGTGATTGCCTTGAGACTCTGCTCCATCATCTCCTATCTTACATTGCAGTCTTGATCCTTTCAACAGATGAAAGACGAAGAAGGTCGCAAATGGGTCTTCTAGCTTCTCCGAAAATGTCACAACCATATTGAAAGATAGGACTATGGAGAGACTTGATCGGGCGCTCTATTATCTCCCTTAAAATCCTCCCTGATTAATATGCATGCATCACCTATTTGAAGCATGTGTCTTGCGAGAGCAGTTTGCACAACACCTAGACTCTCTAGGAATCTATGTGGCATGAAGCAAAGACTGAAGGGCTACTAACGCAAGATTATTGTTATTGATGTTTAGAAATCATGCCAATTGTAATTAATGTATTATGCTCGACAATGTGGTCATTAGAGATTTTTAATGTCTTATATTCACAATGCCATCATTAGAGATTTTTTTAGTAATGTATTGGTCACAAAATTTTTATTTTATATAACTAATATTAAGTGAGGTCCTTTACACATTAGATAATATTGGTGAGATATTTCATAATTATTTTTTGCTTTTATGATATATAAATAAATTAAGGGGTTGAGGTTTAGTTGTCAATGGAATTATTATTATAATATTATATTTTATTTAAAAATAACAAAAGTTAGATTTTCAATTTATAGAGTAATGTATTATAAGAATTATATATTACAATTATAAATACGTATAATAAGACAAATCAAATATGTATAATGGTTTTTTAGATATTAATGATGATTTTTATTTCTATGTAGTGTATCCATAGAAAATTCAATGGAAGTCACTTTACCGTTATTACGTCATACAATTATTCAACGTCTAAAAACTTGATTTGTCTACAGATTCCAATAACCACTAAGCAATTTGCAATGGGGTTTCCTAGAAAATTCCATTGTTGACATAGCGGTATTCTTTGTACAAGTTTTTCATTTGTTTGAGAAAAGATAGAAAATTTAATCTGTGTTCAGACTACTAACAGTTTTCCAATGGTGGATTATTGATTTACTTCTGCATTTTGCATGCATGTCTATTCGCACACTGTAAGAGATCATAGATGGATCATATCTGGTTTACTTCTGCATTTTTCATGCATGTCTATTCGCACACCGATATCATTCATGCTTTGAGAGTAACACATTCCTTGTACCAAAGCTCTCATATCAACCAATAAGTGGAGATGAATGAGTTTATCAAGTTTGCAAGTTCATAGGATAGATTCATAAGTGAGGTCAATATTATTGTCCAATCTATTAGTTATTTGGTTTTATGTGAAACTAATTTTTTAATCTAGATGTTATGCATTAATTGTTTCTATTTATATATACATTATCTAGCTTATTCTTTATTTTTATCCCCTATCTATATCTCTATCTCTCTCTTTGTCTTTATCTCTCTCTACCCTTATATCTCTCCTCTCTCTACATCTCTCTATATATCACTTCTCATCTCTATCTTTATCTTTCTATCTCTCCCTCTCTCTTCCTCTCTATATATTTATCTCTTCCACCTCTCTCTATCCCTATATCTCTCCCCCCCTCTCTCTCCCTCTCTCCCTCCCTTCGACCCTCCCTCTCCCTATTGTAAACACAACATGAGCCTATTAGTAATGGACCCTAATTATCTTCCCAATTCAAAGATTTTGGTTCAATCATACATTTGGATTCTTATAAGTGGATGTATAGTTGGCTTTACTATTATTATTTCTCCATTGATACCTTTGTTGCACAAACAATATTATTTGATAAATGACCTACCAATCAACATCATGTACTTTTTTTGTTTTGTTTTCATGGATTTTAGTTTTTTATGTTGGTTTTTTACTAATTTCAGAAATTGGGAATCAAAGTGGTCATGCTCATAGGTTATACTATTGTTTCTGCTGCATAATTTGAAAAAGATTTAATTGTCTTAAATGGTTAATTTCAGTAGGCAATCCTGTCGCGACATTTTTAACTCAAAGGATCCCTGGTAATGGTGTGCAGGTAGGATAAATTGAAGTTCATACCCAATTACTCCCAAAAGACAAGCTGAGATTTATTAGACAACTAAAGTAAGAGGGCATGATTGCCATGGTGGGCGATGGAATTAATGATGCACCAACATTAGCAACAACATATGTGAGGATAGCTATGGATATGGAAGGCTCTGTGGTAGCCATGGAATCTGTAGAAAGAGAACTCATGTCTAATGACATAAGGAAGATTAGTGGTGAAGTGTAAATAGGGTGGAATCAGTGAGGACAATATACATAAATGTTTTGTTCTCCTTGTTGGCTAAGGTAGCCTTGGTGGTGCTTACTTTCATGGCTTATATCTACTTGTGGATAAGTATTCTTATTTTAACTATTGAAGTTTTGGGGAATTTGATGGTATAGAGAGAAAAACATCATATCTGGTTTCTTATCACCTAAAAGGAATTACAATCCAGATTTATCCCTCCTATTTATAATGAGAAGAGTCATGTGAAGAATATAATACTTAATTGTGAGGTTGGGCTATGTTTCATCCTACACTGTCAATACAAGAGATGAATGTGATGTTTGTTGCAATGTAGATGACACTACTCTCCTACAGCGACCCACAAGCTGAATGAAATCTCATTTCCACAAATGATTTTTTGTGGAATCCAATGGTTCAGAGAGAAACATCATATCTTGTTTTTATCATCTAAAAGGAATCACAATCCAAATTTTATGTTGTCATTTTTAATGACAGAAAAATGTATCCATGTTTGATTTGTAGCAATTAAGAAATTATAATATTTGTCTTATCCTTCCCATTTGTATGTTTATTTCCAAGTGTCTAACACCGATTACCACTACCAGTAGTTTCTATGATTCAATTTGATTCAATGTATTAAGCCAAGAATCATGTGAAAAATATTATATTTAACTGGCTTTCCAAGCCATAAGAAATATCTTTGGACTTTCTCATCCCTAATTGCATGAAAGGTATTTCTACTGAGGAATGCTAAAAAGAATGTCCTTTTCTGCCATAGTGATTAAGGAGGCATCTTGATTCAAAATCTCATTCACAGGAGGAACAAAGTTATCATCATTCAAAGGAGGAACAAAGTTATATGAGTGACAGTGATTGGTATAGCAGACTGCCTCCATTATGCATGGACTATTTACCTCATAACCCATTTGGAAAAGATAATAGTTTCTTGATTTCATGTGCTCAAAATATGAAATTTTCCTTAGAACATGAGTAGGTAAGAGATCATAGATGTATCATCCTCCTTTCCTATCTAGTACATAAACAAAATCGGCCTCACGCTGCCAATTATGTTCCCAGTAAGGAAAGGAAGAAAAGAGGAGCTCTGAGATAGCTTTGTTGCCAATGTTTTGGGTAGGATGCTTGATTTTATGCAAGGTTGTTACAGTAATGAATACATCCTTCCCCAAAACAAAAATTACTTAACATAAATCAGCATTGCATTAAACTTTAATTTCTTTTTTGCAAAGTTGTGGATTATCTTTTGTTGTCTGTGGGGTCCACGTAGATGAAAAAAATGTAACTGAGATCGAAAGAGGGAAAAGCTGGTGTGCCACCAAGAATGAGCCCAAATAATAGAGATGAACTTTCATAAATGTTAAAACAAATAGATCATGATTAGATATAGCATGTGTAAAGAAATATATACCCATGTCCAATAGTGGGTGGTCTATGAATTTTCACAACATATTCCAAGAAAATATTTTTATGCATTTAAAAATATATATTTGATAGTCTACAACTATAGCTCAAACAGGCATCTAAGATAATTGATTCTAATATCTAGCTCTGTATGAGCAACAAAACACTTAGTTTCTTAGATCATTATTAACATTTAGATAACAAAGTAAAAATCTTTATTAGAAGCTAACAACGGAAGACTAGGAGTCACCACATAGAATTCTACCATATATGTCTCTTTGATGATTTTAACTTGGGCCTTCAGAATGAAAACCCAATGCATTAACCACTTGATGTATTTTTTTCTTTACCTTTTAATAGTCCATAAATCTTCATTATTGTAAATGGTCACTAGGTTTGTGGACCTTCTTTGATAAACATTAATTTGATGAACTAAATAAACTTAGGGTTGCAAAACAAGGACTTTGAAGCCTATTATAAGATGCCAATGGATTATTCCAATAGTAAAATCAATTGTGAAAGGAGATGTTGGATGGTTTCAATGGAATTTTAACATGCTTATGTGAGAGGGTTAGAAGTAGGGGTAACCATAGTATATGGGGTAGCAAGCTAAGTGGACTTGATATTGGGGGAAAAATCCATAGTTAAGGGTGCTTGAGTCAAAGTAGTACTAGGATTGGTACCACTTGGGAAGACTCAATGCTTCATCCTTGTGAGCATCACTTAGATGTAATGAGTGTTAAGTGTACCATTCATGCTCATGAATATGACTCAAAAACTATACAATTGAATCTGGTAAAACATCACACAAATTGAAGGATGATCCATGCTTGAGTAGAAGAACATTACAAGTATCATCACGTCAAACCATGACATAATTTAAGACCATTATGAAAAGATCTACGTTCTGATCAAAATGTATGATCTGATGAAAAGATATGACCAAATGAAAGTTAAAAATTTACTGATTATTTGTTGGTTGTGTTAACCAAGTAAAATGATCAAACACACAAGATGATGTTCAAAAGTTTCTATTCAATAATAGAAATCATATCAATGGATATTAAACCTCTTCACTTACCTTAAATTTTGTGAAGAATTTGACAGGAGGATTATGCCAAACAAAGGTTTAGTTACTATAATGGATTATATGTAAATTTTAATGCATGATAAAATGAATATTATTTCATATGAAATTATGTGTTTAAGAGTTTTCAAAAATATATAAAAAGTTAAAGGTGATTTTTTATCCACATGCCAAATGGGGTATGAAACTCTATAGTTTAAACTTTAATAAAAAGGAAAATTTGAACTTTTAGGTCTTATCTTGGTGTATGAAATCCACATGCCGAAACAAGGAGACTTTTGAGATAAAGCTTCTAGAAACTTTAATAAAAAGGAAAATTTGAACTTTTAGGTCTTATCTTGGTGTATGAAATCCACATGCCGAAACAAGGAGACTTTTGAGACCAAGCCTTAAATCAAATCCACATATAACATGTCTATACTCAATGGAAGTCCATTAGACACAATTCAAGCAATCTCACCCCTTCTTGCCCCAAGATGAAAGAAGACAAGTTCTCTTGACCCCATGGGAAAATTTTCAAAGGTTAGGTATTGAATATTAACCATGGTTTTTTCTGAATTTCTACTTCTACGACACCACCTAGTACACCATTCATATTAAATCACTCCCTTGTTTTCACCATATATCCTATGTATCTTTTTTTTTTTTTTAATTAATACCTCTATTATCTATACCCTGATATGTTCAACTAAGCATTTCATTTCCACAACTAACACTCCATCTCTCTCCTACTCTATATCTCCTACTCTATATTTATATCTCACTCCTCTCTATCTCTTTCTAACCATATCTTTCTCTACTAACTCTACCTCTCTCTCTCCCTTTCTCTTCCCATATACCTCTATCTCTCCCCCCTATTTCTCTCCCACTCACTCCCTCTCTCCCTTTGTCCATCTCTATTTGTCTATCTCTACTTCTCTCTATTTTTTTTATCTATTTATCCCTCTATCTCTCTTCCCCTCTCTATATCTCCTTATATCTCTATTTTTCTATCACTCTATCTCACCATATTTATCTCTTTATCTCTCCCTCTTCCTCTATATCACTTTATATCCCCCTCTCTACCTTCCTATCTCTCTCTATATTTATCTCTTCCTCTACCTCTCTCTATCTCTCTATCTCTTTCTCTCCCTCTATCTTCCTCTCTCCTCCTCTATCTATAGACATGTCTCCCTCCCTCTCTCCCTATCCCTCTTCCTATTCCTCTATATCTAGATATCTATTTTCCTTTTTATCACTCTCTTATTCATTCCATCTCTTCTTCCATCTCTCTCTCTCTATCCCTCTCTCTACCTCTATATTTCACTTCCTATATTTGTATCTTTCTATCTCTCCATTTGCTCCTCTCCTTGTCTCCCTCTTTCTACCTCTATTTCTCACTCGCACTCTCCCTCTCTCCTTCCATCTCTCCCTATATATATTTATCTCTCATTCTCACCCCCTCTATCTTTCCCAAGTTATATCTCTCATCTATCTCTCCTTTCCATCCTTATATGTTCCTCTTTCTATCCCTATATCTCCCTCTCACTCCCTCTTTCTATGTCCTTCTACTTATCTCTCCTCTCTCTATTTCTCTCACTCCCCCCCTCTCTCTCCCTGTATATATAACCCCCCCCCCCTTTTCTCTCTCTCCATATCTCTTCTTCACACTCATATGGGATGGTTTCTATACAATTATAATTTTCTTATTATTACATTTGTGAACTCTACCTAGCAAGTAACTTCAATCTGAAGCATCCACTTTATGCTTTTGCACTCTCTCTATATACACACACGGATTCAAGTTCTCATTTTATTACATCGCACATCAAATAAACATTTACTACTAATATTAACTATAGATTTCAAGTCATGGGAGTTGGACCGGTAGACAATCCCCTTATTAAGAGGCATTTTTGGAAAGTGGTGAACATAATAATTTTTCTCATTAGAAAACATAAGTTGAAGCGCATATATTTGCATGAAGAATGAACAAAGATGGGAAATCTATTGAAAATTAACTATTGGAAATTGATGCTTCGTAACATATCGAGTGGCAATTTGGTCTCAAAGAATATGAATTTTCATGCTCCAACAACCCTACATGCACAAAAAAGCTCACAAGACCAAGGCAATAGACAATATAAAGTGTCTCCCTTTTGATTGTTTTGCAATCAAAATAAAGCACAAACAAGGCTAGGCATAATATCCAACACAACAATGCCAAACCTACACTCCCGATTTCTACCTCTTGGTTTATCTATCTCTCTGCATCTCTTCATATTTCTTTGTCTCCATCTCCCTCTTCCCTCTTTGTATATCCCTCTCTTTCTCAGGCCCTCTCTTTCTCAGGTCCTCTTTCTTTTTTGTTTATGTCTCACTCTATTTTTTTCTACATCTCCTTACCCCCCTTTCTCTCTATCCCCCCTCTATATCTTCCTCATTGAAAGGTTTTGCTTCAATTGTTTTTGGATCCCTGTAAGAGGATTCATAGTTGATTTGTAGCTATCATTTCTCTATTGAGACCTTCGTTGCACAAGCAACATCATTTTATAAATGACCTACCAATTGACCTCATGTACTACACAAATGTATGTGAAAAATAGACCAATTTTTTTGGAATTGATTTTCTACAACTCTTCGGCGTACCTATTGCATACCAAGATGCAATTGCTAGTTTTAATTTATTTTGAAATTTCTATAATTACTAGCAACATTTGTTAACTCTTAAATTTACTCTATACAGCCTTAAATTTGTGTGGAAGGTGGTGTCCATATCCTCTTCCAAAACTCCATAATTTTCCAGACATGATCATTTAAATTTGGTTCATAGGAGGTCTATTGGAGCATAAGTTACGCTAGGATTTTCTTTGGTACAAAAGTCACTATATCCATCCACGTCCTGTCAGCTTTGAAAGGGCTTGTTGCCAGTCAGAGAAGACTAGAGCCATAGGCGTTGGATTCATTGTCGCCTTTAAACTCTATTTCTTCAAATTTTCTCGCGTTGAATAGAAATGTCGACTTATTAGCAACTTTCAATCATGATATATTTAGCCGACAGGCTATTTATTGTAGCAACTTTCACTTAGAAAATCGTTTCATGCCCAGAAATCATGACGGTTTTGTTGTTCACACAATCAACGATGAAGTGTCTTTTTTGTTTTTGTTGGTTTAATTTGAACAGGTGTAGAGCAGGTAGGATTAAACAACATATTTAAAATTTTAATTTGTTTAGGTGGTTCATCTGAAATCACATTAGTTTTTTCGATAAGGTCTATTTATTAGAGTAATTTTAGATGACCCACTTAAGTAAGTAAAAAAATTTAGTGTATTATTTAAGACAAAATGTATTGCACTGACACAAGTCTTTCATGTGGACTCTTATGATGGGATTAAGGTTAGACATATTAGAAGGCATGCAATGTGTTATGTAAGTCTCTAAGCTTGTGCTAGCCATGCACTAAATTGAGATCCTAACTAGCCGCCTATCTTGTGGAGTGGGTATGACACCACCCCGCCACAAGAAAAAATGGTGCAACCAAAACTTTCAAGCTATTATTTTCCAAGAGTCAAACTAATGATTAAAATCCTCATATATTATACAAGAAACAACATCTATCTCAATTGCACTGCCCTACTCAAACAAAAAATAGAATTAACAAAATTGGAGGTGGTTGCAAGTTTGAACTTTTACATGTTTTGCATCCACATCTTCACTTGAAATATTGGGAGGTAGTGAGTGCAAATAACTAAAAAAATTGTCCCACAAGGCACTTATATTGCTAATTTTTTATAGGTGCCTATTTAAAACTCAACAAAATATTAGTCAAAATTAATTCTTCTCACACTCAAGAATGAGAAACTAGTCCTATAAATCAATTAGACATGCTGTTTTCTATGTCAATTCTAAAAAATAAAAGGTTACAATGACTAGAAAAAATAAAATGTCAAACAAGAAACCTCACACATTTATATTTGGATTTCCTCTTTTTCATGCCAAATTGAAACAAAACAAAATGCTGCAATGAACATAAAATTGAAAACATTGCAAGAAACTAGTCCCACAAACCCATGTCTAGACTCACTTTTCCATGCCAAATCTAAATAAAACAGAAGGTTATAGCGACCAAAAAAGAAAAAAGTGACTAGAATTCAGTCTCACATCAATTTTTAGCATTTTTTCCCCATGCAATATCTAAATAAAGAAGGTTACAATGTCTGAAAAATTGAAACCATTCAATGAGAAACTAGTTCCACACAACTATGTTTAGAGTTGCTCTTTTTCATGCCAAATCCGAACAAAACAAAAGGTTACAATGACTAGAAAGGTGAAAATTTTGAACAAGAAACCAATACCACACACCATTTGTTCAGGGATTTGGACATCAAGCACTATGAACCTAAACCTAAAATCCATGGTGATCTAGGGAGACGTACCATTTAAACTCCAAATCATGACCATATTGAATCCAAGTGAATGTGTAAGTTGTCATCAAGCTTTAAGAAAATATATTGGAACAATTTTCAATTGTACATTTTTAAGAATGGATCAATGCAACACCTTTATGGAACATACAAGCTATATCAATTGAATAAAAGTGTAAATAAGTCTTTGTTGTCTGTTCTACAAAGTGGGATACACATAATATTAAAGTTGATCAATAATTTTGTTAAATACTTTATATTATGATAGATAATCTAACTAAGATGAAAAAATATATCATGGGAACACATATCTGCTCTTTAAAAGTTAAATAATTGATCTTTTGTCATTAAAATATAAACAAAATTACTTACCACTTCATTACTATTGAAAACTAACCACTAAGATTTGAAACAATTTAAGAACCTATGACATGGAATACAAATTTGTTATATTTTTTACCATGTATCTAACCCTCAAATAGTGCACAAGAACAACTATGCAACTCAATATATTAATTGAAAGAACATAGAAAAATCTTGTTGATTGGCTATGGACATGATGCCTTAGGATGAGCGTAGGTGTAAATATGGAGTTTCTCAAGGAAATGTTAAATTCGACAAGATTTTAAATATGAATATGAACACATATATATGATCTTGGATTTTCAATAATGCCAAGATTAAATACTAATGAACAAACATAGAAATAGAAATTAGCATATGAAAAAAAAAATTGATGAATTGAAGATTAGGGAAGCTCCATAATGCTAGATATACACAAGGATTATTTTAAAGATTAATTAATATGAAATTTGAAAAATAAATAAAATTGCAAATATATGAAATTTTATATAATATATTTATTAGTGTGATTATTTAAGTATAAATATTATAAGGTGTATCTATAATTTAGATACAAACACACAAAAAATTATTTATCAATGTTAACTAGCTTAAGGTTTAAGCACATTAAGAAAACCATAATTAATATATAAATTGACATCCAACAATATGAATATGATAAAAAAGGAACAAATAACATCCTTAAAGAACTTAACTAAACCAACTCCATCTAATTTATTTATAATTATAAAACCTTTGAATAATAATAATTTCAATACTTATCTAAATTATAGAACATACAAAGGCCACTCTCACCATAGGAATATTTTAATGATCTTAATCCTCACAACTATGACACACTCTAAGAGGAACAATTCTTGTTTCGAACTCAACTTGTATAAATTTTTGAACACAAGTGCTCCAAATAGTTCTTGTTTAGAACTTAGCATGTATAAATTGTTCAAAAAAAATGTTCTAGATCCATACTTAATATAGTAAGAACTCAACAAAAGCTCTCTAGAACCATGCTCAATATGACATGCTCCAAATTAATTACTCAACATCCACAGTATAATATGCTCTAGATTTATCACTCAACATGTACAAATCCTTGGCAAGGATAATCCTACGTACTTTGACCTCAAGTTGCACATACTTTTTGTGCCCCTTATCCAATGGATCTTACAAAACTATACAAAACTATTATTATAATTTTGGTCATGTTGAGCACACCAATAAACAAGTATACCATAAAAATCAAATCCCTTGACCAGGTGTCATTACCATGAGGTGTGGTAGGGTCACTATCTAAGGAACACTTCTACCCACTCTTAAATACCAATATAACCTTATCAAATAGCTTGAGAAGAAATTTACACAAATTAATTATGGATCTTCTCAAAACATCGAATGTTAATTGGGAGGTACTGAATAGTCTTTCCCAAATGACATTGAACCTTCACAATTCTAGGCACTTATCAAACAACTTTCATCTAGCGACCAACTTACTTTCAACCAGCTTGACATGCCATCCTTAAACCCATCTCATAATTTCTCCTTTCACAAATTGATTTTATTATTTCATAACATAAGATCAATAGGTTAAAATTATAGATAATGGATATGGGTTAAATATTTATACATTACAACTTGTGAAACTCTTGGCTTCGCAAAGAAATATTTGAGCCTATGGGTGGTTATAGTCAAAGCATATCACAATATGGAATGATAAACAAAAGGGAACATTATCTTACCAATCAGGTCAAACAAGTAGTGCAACAAACCCAATGTTGCATCATTAATCTTAACTTACATTATAATATTCACCCAAGATTCTGTTGGATCCATGTAATGCAAGTTGTCCCCTTCAATTTCTATCAATACCTAAAATTAGAAATGGAATATTCACTAGTTTCCATTCATGTATATTAAACCATCACAAAATTGTATCCACATATTTTATCTAACTCAACCAAAGATTCCTATATACCCAATATACATATTGATCCCCGTCCCAATAATATATTTAGTAGCCTCCAATTCCTTCATCTTGAATGTGATAGAAAACCGAGTTTTGATCTCCCTAATCATTGCCTTGATTTTACTCGTAAGCATGTCATCCATATATGAGATAGATAAACAAAATGATCTTCCTTACTCCTAATTAAACCTAATTTCAATGAAAATACATCAAAAAGTTTGTACTACATCTTGGTTGACTTTTTTAGACCATAGAATGGTTTTAATTCTACAAACTAATTATTTCATTTCTTTTACAATAAAATTATCAATTTGTCACATACAAATATCCTCCTCAAGATCCTCATGTAAGAAAGTAGTTTTTAAATCCATTTGCTCAATTTCAAAATCAAACACTACAATAATGGATGAAAGGTTCATATAATAGAAGATATTTTAGCAACAAGAGATAAAATTTTACCAAAATCAACTCCCTTTCTTTTGGAGTATCCATTAGCATGACAGTGATAACTTTAAGAAACCCCCCCTTAAAAAAGATATAAAAAATTGGCGAATCTTCAAATTTTTAGGAAAAAATATTAATTTCTATTGGTGAATCTTTCATTTTTTTGGAAAAAAATATTAATTTTATTGGCGATTTTTTTACATCACTAAATTGTTGTATAAAATTTTGGTGAATCTTGAAAAATAATAGGAAAATGCATTACGAAGATGGTGAATCCATCCAATCTAAAAATAATTCTCATGAAAAAGTAGAGTCTCGAGGGTGGAAATTATTGATGGGTTTAAGGGGTGGACAATAATATTTATTTACCACCATTGTTTTAAAATATAATATAATGGCCCTCATTGTATTCTACAAGGTAAAATGTACCCATGATCTATAATTCTCATGGGGCTCAAAATTGCTTTCATATCATTGATCTAACAACCCTCATTGTACTCTTTGAGGTAAAATGTACCCACATTCTATAATGCTCATAAGACCCAGAATTGTGGGCCCCATGAGCATTACAGATCGTGGGTATATTTTACCTCGTAAAATACAACAAGGACCATTATATTATACTATAAATCAATGGTAGAAACTAAAGATTAGAAATATGGTCCTAAAGCAACTAATAATTATGATATACTATTGGCAACTTAATATAGATTTCTACTATAATTTATAAAATTTAGGCAAATCTAATTTAATCATGTATCGAATATTGTAGCGAATTTTTTAGTTAAATTTTTTAATAAAATAATTTCTTTGGCGATTTAAATAAACTATAATAAAATTTTGTAAAAATGTGGTGAGTCAAATCATGTTATAGCTCAAACTATTAGCCAATTTTGGATTCCCAAATTTCAACTATTAGCCAATTGGTGAATATTAGCCACTAAAAAAATCACTACTTAGCCACCAGTTTGTCCAACACTACTCTAACTATCCATCTATATTGAATTTATTTTTGTACACCTATTTTTAATCAATGGTATTTCTTCCCTCGAAAAAACTAACAAAATCCTAGGGAATATAAGTCTTCATATCCATCATCTCCTCTTGTATGACCTACATCCAATACTTACTATCCTCCAAATCTTTCCTAAAAGGTATAGGTTAATCATTAGTACTTAACAAAGAAAATAAACAATGGAAATCTAGTGGTTTATATATTTATAAAATATTTTTTTATCATATGGATCTTCTCAAGGTAAGATTAAGGTTTCTTGTACTTCTACATGCTAATATTGTACATCATCATCTAAAATATCTAAATCATTTTCTTCTTCTCCATCCTCTTATCCATCTAATTGTTCTTCCACATGTGCATCTTCCTTCTTTTCTATTTTTATTTCAAAATAAATAATTTTTTCTTTCCTTTTCATTTGGTTTTTATTCATCTAAATAAGTTCTAAACTCCATAAAAATCATATCTCTCAAAACAAACCTTTAACATTCTCACTACAATAGACAAATATGCATTTTTGATCTTTTAGATCTAGTTTAGATCACTTTTATGAGGCATATGAATAGAAAAAATTTGGGTAAGTGAGACCTCCTTAAACATGTCAAATAATTCTTCATATTTCCAAGAGATCGTTTATATTTATGTACTTGATGAGAATATTCCCTCATAGCTTAGGAGGACAATTAATGGAGTGGTTTATGCACTTACCTCAAGGGCATGAACATTATATCTTTCTTTGACATTTTAAGGAAATTTGTATCCCATTTCTCATACAATGCCAAGAATGATCTCACAATGCTTGATCTTTTTTTAACCTTCTTACAATCATGGAGAAGCCTTCCAAGTATCTTCCCTTGGTCTATCCATAAAAACCAAATTTCTATATTTTTGTTTCCAATCTCAATCAAGAAATGACCTTTCATTTGTAGGTTCATTATATAACAATGTTTTAAAAAATAATTAAGAAAGGGGTCACTATTAAAAAAATTCCTAATTTTCAAGATTTTGATTAAATTATACACAAAACTCAAAGACAATAATAATCAAATCAATGATAAAGCAAGATTGTTTTATAAATATATAAATATAGTTATTGATGAGGTTACAAAATAAAAGCATGTTCAAAACAGCCAAATGTCACAATAGAAAGAAACCATAAGTATACAAACTATATAAAGACCTAATTATATCCCTATTCCAAAATACACCTAACCGAGCCCCAAAATCTAAAGTGTAATTCAGCCTACTTGGTGGAACTAGTGGAGGTGGTATTCTAAATAAATCATCTAGACTAGCATGATAAAATTTCCAACCACTAAACTATGATAATTGTGTGTTTGATTTAGATAAGTTTAATAGCCATAAATTTATAATATAAATTTGCATAGAAAAAATACTCTCAAGTAGGATGAGGAGCTAAAATTGACACCTAAGTTGGAGGAGGTCATGCCAAGGTTGGAGAGAAAGTAAAATTTTATGTCATCAAATGTGAATAGGTTGAGCGACTTGTTCTTCAATTTCAATCTTGAAAGGCTCTTTAAATGCAAAAGTGAGATTCAAAAACTATAAGACCAAAATCATATTATAGCTAAAATCAATGTCATTTCTTATGTCAAATATTAGGAAACTTGAAATGAAATTATTAATTATGAGTAACACAACTAGATACAAATATATCTTTCAATTAATTGTTAACACCATTTTAACTAAATATGGATAATTAGTAGAATTTTAAATTTAAATTAATATTTGAATAAGATATGTGCATGTCATAACATAAAAATTTAATATATTGGTCATCTACAATAGATATAATAAAAAATTATAATAAGTATATGAAAATTTTCACACAAGATGTTCTCTTTGATGGGAGAAGTAATTTTCATTTTAATTTACATCACCACCTCACAAGAACAAAAGACTATAATTACACCCATAATAGTTAAAATTTCATTTCAAACATATATGATATTGTGAAAAATTATAATAATTATACAATTTTTGTAGTTGAGAAAAAAAACCATGTGATTGATCTTTTATAATAATGATTTGAAATTGAATGAAAATAGATTAAAGAGGAGATATAAATTTGTCTTTTCATTTTAACATAGGCTAATAAGGTATGAAAGAAATAATTTATATTGTACTTTTAGAATATGAATATTATAAATTATTGTTGAATTTTAGAAGAAAAATAGAATAATATTATTAGTTCATGTTGAAGGAAACAATAGTAATGCATCAATTGATGTAAAGTCTTTTACTTATTTATCCAATCATCATATAAAATTAAGAAATTTGAGTAACACTCCTAAAGTTTATGATTAATTTTCTTATTTAATAATTTTGAAAAATATCATTTGTCTATTTTTCTTTTGATTCATCCTAGGAATAATCAGTCTATAAATGAAACAATTATTTAAATTTTATTACATTTTCAATACATTAAATTCTTGTGATAAAATTTCAACTAGATCATTAATGTGTTCTTATTCAAACATTAGTTCAAGGCTCAAATTTCAACTCTATTAATGTTTTGATGTTGATTGATTTAAATTTTATTACATTTTCTATAAATTAAATTCTTGTGATAAAATTTCAACTAGATCATTAATGTGTTCTTATTCAAACATTAATTCAAGGCTCAAATTTCAACTCTATTAATGTTTTGATGTTGATTGAATGACGTTGAACACTATTATAGTCATCATAATAGTCCTTTTGTATTGTGAGGTGGTAGGGTAAATTAAGATGAAAATTAATTATACCTTCAATAAAATCATGTTTTATAAATTGCATTGTTGACTTTTAAATTATTGATTTTTTTTAAATATTTACACTAAATTACTACAATAATGCACTATTTATGCAATCTAATAGCCACTAACCTTCACTCCAACTACAACTTCAACTATCAAATCACAAGTATGAACCAAATACAATGTGATCAAGCATGTTGTTGATCCAAAAATCATGTTGTCATGATTGTAATTTGGAGCTATTTAAGTTCACATCTTGGCATATTATAACAACTCTATTGTTAGTTGTGCAAGCTTCTCATTTAAACTATCAGATGTATGTTTCTTTCAACTCATACCAACTAATTATATTGTCCTTGACAAAAAAATTATTATATCACAATAGATGTATGTTTTTTCTAACTCATACCAACTAATTCTATTGTCCTTGACAAAAAAATTATTATATCACAATAGATGTATGTTTTTTCCAACTCATACCAACTAATTCTATTGTCCTTGACAAAAAAATTATTATATCACAATAGATGTATGTTTTTTCCAACTCATACCAACTAATTCTATTGTCCTTGACAAAAAAATTATTATATCACAATAGATGTATGTTTTTTCCAACTCATACCAACTAATTCTATTGTCCTTGACAAAAAAATTATTATATCACAATAGATGTATGTTTTTTCCAACTCATACCAACTAATTCTATTGTCCTTGACAAAAAAATTATTATATCACAATAGATGTATGTTTTTTCCAACTCATACCAACTAATTCTATTGTCCTTGACAAAAAAATTATTATATCATAATAGATGTATGTTTTTTCCAACTCATACCAATTAATTCTATTGTCCTTGACAAAAAAATTATTATATCACAATAGATGTATGTTTTTTCCAACTCATACCAACAAGAATAAGATGAATAAGGAACTCTTCCGTGCTTTGGAAAATGGTCATGTCGATGCCATTAAAATTTTACATAAGCAGAACTCCAATGTTCTGCTTGAGGTTACTTTCCAGGGAGATACTCCTCTGCATATTGCTGCAAGAGAAGGTCATCTATCTCTTGTTCAGTGGATTCTTCATGTGAAACCCTCTTTCGCTGGAGCTCGAAACAAAGATGAGAATATGCCACTGCATGAAGCTGCTAAATATGGTAATTCAGATCTAGTCAGAATTCTCCTTCAGCACAAAAAGAGTTCTGCCTACCATTACAATAAGTTCGGAGAGACAGCTATGATAATAGCTTCCAGGTATGGTCACGTGGAAACTGTCAAGATTTTGTGGGAAGTCAAGGAATATAACGACGCAAGCGAAACAAAGCGGTCTCTTACATTGGCAGCTTATGGAGGATATACAGGTAAATTTGCACATTATTTCATTAAGTTGAAATAAATTCTGTGTGTTAGAGTAATCATTCATTACTCTTTAATTAATCATTAAGTTAATTTTATTTAGGGTTTCTTCTTATAAATACTTTTTTTCATTCTAATTATTTTTAGTTTAGGATATAACAAATCATTGTTTGCAATTATCTTGTGTGGAAGGTGTTTTTGTTCATTGTTTGATTCTGCATCTCGTGTTTTTCACAATTCTAACACTATGTTTGTGTCAATGGGTCTTTAATATGTTCATAAAGTTAAATGGTTTTGAATGAACCCACAAAGAATTAAATCTTACTGAGTGTAAGGTCTCGATATCAGAGGAGATAGGTTGGGGTTGTACCCTAAATGACTTTGAGAGAATGGATACCCTTTGATTCTTAACTCCCAATTGAAAAAAAATCAGACTAAAACCCATACTCTTATGCCAAATAAATATGTGATTCTATGAGTTTGATATAACTTTTTTTTTTTCAATTTGTGTTTGCAAATGACATGAAATATATTGACTATAAATAATGTGATTGTGAGGCAGATATAGTGAAGGTTATTGTTGGCAAGCCCATCAAACCCCGACTGGTTTTGTTCCATTGCCCATTACTTCTTTTGCTTGACAAGTATGCAGGTGAATTTACACATTATTTGTTCAAGTTGAATTAAATACTACGTTTGCAAATTGTAAGAAATATATTGATTTTAGGTAACGTGAATCTAAGGTAGATGTAGCGAAGGCCATACTTCATAACGTCGTCAAATGCAGTTTGCTTGATATTTTCCGTGATGATATTGAAAATAGAGGGGCAACCCCGAATCTGCATGCAGCCGTCCATGGAGGATGTCTTGAGATTGTAGAGACAATGTTAAATTCTCGTGCATGGAACAACATCTTAATGACAAGCGAGGACGAGTGTGGAAGGTGTGGAATACATGTAGCAGCCATGAAAGGTCGTTGGGATATAATCAATGAATTTATGTGCAGATGGCCAGACTGTGTCGAAATGCAAAGTTCGGATCATAAGTCTGTTTTGCACTTTTCTGTGGAATATAATCAATTTGAAACGGTGCACAATCTTCTACTAAACGAACCACCTGGAAAAGTCGCAAGGTTGGTGAGTCGCAACCATGACCTTTCTCATAATACAACATTACACTTGGCAGCGAAATATGGAGTGGATCCCCAGGTTTGACATTTCTATCTTTGTCTATCTTTCAAGGATTTAGCAAAATACTAATTTGAAGTATTTCTAACACGTCGATAGTGGTATTTCTATCTTTTTCCATCTTTGAAGGGACATTACAAAAAATTAGTTTGTTCTTAAAAGACAAACATTTATATCTTCCCTCAAGGGACATGTGTTAGCTTGGAATCAACTCTTAAGATATCAAGTGTCAAGGATTCACCTGATGGATCAATGGATAAGGATTTCAACTAGGTTTAACAATTAACTTATAGAAACTAAACCAACTTCATCTCTATAAAATGGACAGAGTCAATTCCTATGATGAGATCACAAAGGATTATGTATTATTCATGACCATAGCCTTTTTTACTTAACTTAGTCTTTACTAGAAGAAAAACCATTGATGCTTTGAGACTTATAGGATTTTCCATTGACAGTTTTTACTATCAAATTTTGTGTGGAGATTCATGGATAGGACTTATTAGGAGTTAACAATCTGGAAGAATAAATTAAATGACAAATATACAAATAACATGCATTAAGGATTTTGTCTATCAAATGACTTGTTGACATATAAAGTTTTAATTATTTATAACGGTTCTTAAGATCTTTAGTATTATTTTATAGTAGTTAGATTGTTTTGTTCTTATAGTCACTTAAGTGAGTTAGTTCCATTTGTTAATAATTAAAAATTGCTTGTTCATTATATTATAAATTTACCCAAATTCATGGATAGATTACTACCCCAATATGAAAGAGACAAAATATTAAGTCAATTTAAAGATTGGCTTTGCCAATAAACAATAATATATCATAGAAATTAAGGTACATAATTGTGAACATAGGAACTAAAACAAAGGAAAATAAGTGTCACGAAGGCTTGAAATGTGGGGTGAGCTAAATATGGTAGGAAATGCACCTATTTTCCACTATTTCATTCAAGAAATGAGATCTAAACAATGAAGTGGTTGTCAACCAAAAGGTGAGTCAAATCAAGGTGTGAATCTACAAATTTCCCATTTATGTAAGGATGGGGGTATGAGTCAAACAACACTTTGGGGAGAAAGATTAAAAATAGCAAATCAAACCCAAAATGCAAGCTATAAAGTGCATCTAGAAGATTAAGCTCAATTATGATGCAACCAACAGTCAAATTGCAGATCTAAGAATGGGAAAGTGATGTGTACCAGTCACCAAAAGTGCCTTTTCGAAGCTTGCTAAGGACTCATTCACCCTATGGCGAATGGGTCTTGGCTAGGGCTCCTAAAAATCAATTTCTAGGTTTTGTTCTACTATGTCTGCACTCCTAGATTCCCAAATCTCACAATCAAAAATCTGAAAATAAATTTTGTAGGTCAATTTCCATGAAATTGCAAGAATGATGACAACTTTGACAACTTTGCAAAAAAAATTCTTCAATATATCTTCCACCTAAAACCTGCAATCACACATCAAGAGAGAAATTTGTTGTTTTGTTAGGTGAATGGGGATTTGCCTTGTTCAAACCTCGTTTTGGTAATTAAATCTTGTAATGAAATGCAATAGCGTGAAGGAATGATGAATGAACAAATGCAATGTCACATCTCACCAAACCCTTGTTTGAACCTTGGAATATGGATCTGCAACTTGCATGAAATGGTTTCAATGGATGTGGATCTTGATCATGAAACTTGATTTGAAACAATGCCTTTGATATGCTTGAATAGATCTTGAACACTACATCAACATATTAGCTCAAATAACATGCATGATGCAAGAAGACTTTGACATGATAATGGAATCTTGATTGCTGCAATAATCTTCTTCAAATCTACTCTTGAATGCCTTAAAAATTCTCTCAATAGTGCTCTTGAATTTCTCTTGTGAAAGTACCCTTATGAAAACTTCAATTTGCTAGGTGAAACATAGTGAAATGACCTCTTATTTATACATATGTTAACATTAATTCTCAAAATTCAAATAACACAAGTTGAAATGTGAATACACATTTGAAATCATTGAAAAACCGCCAAAAAAATATTTGAAATTTAGGTCCTAGGCCTAAGTGAGGACCCATTCGCCCAAGGTCACTTACCTATGACACATTTTCTAATATTAGGTGTTATGTTATGGCATTGATGAATGTTGGGTTTTACCCTTCGTAAATTGCAATTAATTAGGCTTGGATTTGAATTAAAGGGGCCAATTAAGGCATAATTACTTTCAATTAATTAATAAATCCCTAGATTAGTGTGAAAGTGTAAAGGTACACCTCACAACACCAAAAATAAGGCAGAATTAAGTCCATTTTAATTAAAAAGGCCCTAAACTTAATGTGAATATGTAAAATACATATTACAACACTAAATTAAGGCCTAATTTAGCTCATTTTATTTAATATTAATTTTGAAACTAAGTGTGAAAAAGGGATACATTTTCCTACACTACAGGAACATTAAACATTTTAATAAATATTGAAGACGAGAAAAGAAGGATGAAACACAAAGATTCAAAGCAATAATGGGACCTTTTACCTTATCTCTTCCTATCTCCTCTAGTTGAGTGGAAATGAAGTGTACTTCACTTGATGTGCTCTTTATGAGGTATGATCAATAGTGGAATGTGATTGCTTAATAAACTAGCAACATGATAGTAGGGTTGAATGATGAGAGAAAAAATGGATAGAATAATGGTAGCATAAGAGTGGGTATCAAAATGGGATGAGAGACCTCCAATTTATATATTTTTCATGATGAAAATTAAAAACCAAGATGCACATTGGTTAATAGAGGGATAGGATTTGAGGAAACTGGAGGCATGGATTGAAGTTACAGTCATGTGGCAAGTGTATATGAGGTGTAAGAGTGTATGTGCTCACACATTTGTGAGAATTTATGAATTTTAAGAGATATGTTGTCTACTTTATAATATGCATAAGAGGCAGGGTGGCTACACATGTGTGAGGAGCATGCTCACACATATGTGAGCATGAAGGGGTAGGGGCACTTGTTAGATGATGGTGAGTTTCTATTTTAATCCATGTAGATGTATTAATGGATGGGATTAAAATTTGGTAGATTGGGAGATACTAATGAATTAAATATTGGAGGAAATGAACTAATGAATATTGATTCCAGCCTAAATTAATTAATTAATTAGGCATTAATAAATTAATTTAGTTGCAGGATTTGGGGGATAAGGTTGAAATTAAATAAATAAATGCAATATTTTTTTATTTAATGGTGAGGGATAAAGGTAAAGATGAATCAATAAATAAAATAAATAATTATTATTTAATTAATTAATGGCTAGGATAGGGTAAAGTCTAATGTGCTTGAGTATGAATAAATTCGGGTGTCTACAAATATCATAGAAATCCTTGGGATAATTATATCGCATACTAGAATTGAATTATTTTAGCAATTAATAATATCTCTTGGAAATTACAAGAAACCTCAAAACTACTGGTAAGATTCCACACAAACAATTAACACAAGAGTGTTACAAGCTTCTATTAATGACATATTTAATAATTCTCTAAAATTATGACCTCAAATCCTCTAAATTACTTTAATATTATTTTCCTAATCCAAAAGAATATAAAGTTTGTTCTTCTCCCATTAGGAATTTATGGTTACAGTCTGTTGTATTTTCTTTAGGGGTAATGCAGTCCATGTTCTCAGTTAGCCATTCTATCTATATAAATTCTAAGGAATGTAAATATTCAAGACTTATCCATACATATAAGTTGATTATCATAATTATAATTTATATATATAATTATTGGCCATAAGGCTAGATATTACAAAATTTTGTCATTGAAGTTATAATATATCTATTCAAAGGCCAACCCAAGTATCAAGCCTATTTTCCTCCAAGCTACCCTCATAATGAGGCTTTTAATTTTATGCAGTGATTGTGAGCTTTGTAGCCAATACAAGGGATTCACAACTACACTAAATAGAGTAGAGTTATATAAATTATTAATGTGTTTTTGTTAATTCTCTAGTCACTCATCTAGATGCCCAACACTCAATAGCTCACACAATATACCCACACAAGTCATACCATTTGACTAAAGACTCATATTTATAAATATGGAGGGGTACTTCCAAGATGAACATCTATGCTATAATCTAGCATGGAGCACCATTGTTATATTTAGTGATGGATATAACCTATCCTATTTTGTAGTAATTTTTACTTATCATAATTGGTAGTAGATTCTATATCCTACTTTCATGTAGAATGGTGACAACTACTAGGTAGAATCGCTATATGGTAACTACTACGAAACCCACTAAGTCATTAAGAATTGGTTAATATCCACTAATTTAGGTATAAAAAGTATCCCTTTTGAAAAATTAATGTACATTCGAACATAATTCAATACCTAAATCATATACATACAGTTTTCCAATCTCAAACTTAATTACACATAACCTACATTTATATTTCGACAACACTAGGCTTTGACCTTGTCATATGCCTTATCGATAATTCTTTAGCACTTTCATCCTTTCTTTTCTATAGTTTAATTCTATTGCTCATCAAGAATTACCACCCACATAAATATTCATAATTTTAATAGGATTCATCTATTATTTTCACTTAATATATTATTTTTTGGGCTCTTCCATTTTAGATGCAGTTGGCTAGTTTGGTGGAATGTTAACTCTTGAGAATATTTTTGTAGGGGTTTCCTTCTTTTTAAAAATAATTTCATGCCTTAAACATTTTGAGCCACACCAATTCTTAACTTCTTTGAATATCCTTCCTTTTGGTATCATTTATCTAACATTTTTGCTTCTTTGTTAATATTTTCATTATTTTCTGAAACCTATGAAATAGGTGGTGTTCCACCTTTTGGGAGATGGACCTAGGGGTTTAGGACCTATTTCACTTAGTTTCACTCAAGGAAAACCCAGAGATCTCAATCCAAGGATGAAATGAAGGAAAGAGATCTGCTAAAGATTTTACTAGGGTGTGATTAAAGGCAATAAGAGGGTTCACCACCAAGCTAGGGCTTGGAAAGACTAGTAATCTTTCTTGTATGTTATGAATCTTGACTTGAATGCTTGCTTGAATCATAAAACCCTACATCACAAATGTTAGCTAAAAAACAAACATGATGCATGATGACTTTGACATGATGCTTAATACTTGAATAATAATCCAAAATTCTTGATAATCACTCTTGAATGCTATACTAAACTCTTGTGTAACTGCTCTTGATCATAAATTTCTATAAGAATACTTCATCAACTTGCTAGGTGAAAAATTAGTGAAATAACATTGTATTTATACTTGTTTATGCCAAATCTGTCGAAATTGCAACACTACAAACCAACATCAGATCTAGGAGAATAAAATTCTGCCAAGAATTTGAATTTAAATTAAGTTTAAGCTAAGTGGGACTCATACGCCAGTTGGGGAATATGAGTTCCAGTAGGCTAAGCTTGGGACATAAATTTCAAGAAATGCTTAGTTTAATTTGAAATTCAAATCTAGGCCCCAAAACCTAGGTGGGACCCATATGCCCAAGGTGGCATATGAGTCCCAGATCACTAAATCTAGGCCATACAATCCAAAATACTATTTTTTGATTGGTCACTTGATACATGTTGGGATTATCCTCATAAAGATGCATTAATTAAGGCTTACAGATGCAAAATAAGGCCAAATAAGGCATAAAGAAGCCTAATTTTAGCAGGGAGGGCCCAAACAAGTGTGAAAATGTAAAGGGCTACATTTTTCTACACTACATTTTCCAATTTAGTTTTCCTTTTGTAAGAGTTGGTATAGAATAACTCTACACTATGCAAGATTTGGTTGAAGATTATAGCCACCCAAGATCTAGGATCTTCATGAAATCACAAGAGAAGTCAATACGCAATGCTCAAGATTGAAATGGAATTGAATATCCAAGAATTAATTTACAAATGAGAACCCCTTGGTTATATAGCCAAGGTGGGACATAGGATTAAACAAGATCATCGCAAGTGTTTTGATCCTATGTCATGTGACAACTTATCATAACTACACATGTGTTAAAATTCAAAATATAAGATAAAATCTACTGACAACTAACACCTTCTAGAAATATTCCTCCTAGGACCTAAGTAAACTTAACACATGTAAATAGGACCTATAGATAGGTAAAACACCTATTTACACCAAAACCCCCCTTAAGTGAAACTTAGGGAGTAGCTCATTATTATGCAAATGACATGAGTATGGGTCCCAACTATGAGGCCATGTTAGGTACCCATGTACAAATGCAAATGCAATCTCTCACAAATGGAGAAAATGAGAAAACCCAGTGGGACAAAACTCCTACCCAAAAGAGAGATGAAAGCAAAATTCTCTCAATGAAGAATGAGAAAGAAAAAACCCTATTTGAGGAAAAAAACCCCCATAAGAGAGAAGAAGAAATACCATGGAGCCCCCTCAATGTTGAGTCTCCTACAATGATGGTAGAATCTCGATATTGAATGTTGAGAATGATCCAATAGCGTCGAACAACGTTCCTCCCCTTGGGAAGAAACAAAACCAAGATGGTATGTAGGATGTCTTCTTCCCATTCCCAAAAGGAAGATATGGGAAGAAGGATGATGGATGATGTCTTTGAATAATTCTCAAGTGTCTCCATGTTGATGTCGAAAGCTATCACACTCCAAACATGTATCTATGCCACACTGCAAAACATGACAATTCAGAATCTCCTAGAAATGATTGTAGAACACAATCCAAAGACAGAGATACCTCCTCTAAAGAGAGAAAAGTCCTCCAAATGTTGTCCAAAATAATCCACACTCACGTCAAACTGTGAAGAATGATCATGTAGAGAATGGATAATATGGTCAAAGTGTTCCCTTGCTCTCCCAAATCTAAAATGTGGGATTCACAAAATAAACCAGTAATGTTTGTCAAGTACTCACCCCATGTAGCCATCTCTAGAAGATGATGTATGTCATGTTGCATTGAATCACAAGGAACCAAAACTATGGCAACACAAGCATCCTCAAGTACAATAGTAGATGAAGGAGATGAGATCTCAGTGCATGCCATTCAAGTACACCTATCATCCCCATTGTGTCCTCAAAACATGATGAAGTAAGAACACTAGATGAGTCTTCCAATGTTGGATTACAAGAGCCCTCAACCTCAAGATTCTAACTCATAGATAAAGAAGATGAGCCCTGTAAATCTAGGTTAAGGGCCATAGAAACTATAATCTCAATAGAATTCTTGGTGGGAGGAGAAGGACAAGGTTTTGTGTCATCAAAAATACTGGAAACCTTTCACAATGAGCAAGCTCAACAACTATTTTATCATCAATTGGTCAAAACTCAGCAAGTGGAACAAGATAATCCGCAATAGGATCCTCTAAGAATGGAGCTTCATTCGAGTCTCTATACATCTCCCAAAGTCTATTCATAAGGTCACAAGGGATATCATTACCATCAGTGGCCAATTGTGTATCAATATCACAACTACAACCAATTATTCCTAGGATATGTTCTATTTTTATGTCCCACACAACTCTCTTCCATTTTGATGAAGGTTTAGGAACTAGTCCATAGAGGTATGGAAAAATATTAAGCCACCTACAATGTGTTAGGATTCCATCTTGTGAAGACTTAAAGTTCCATTGATTTAAACTTATTACAACAGTATGAGTTTTGATACCCATATTAAACTCCTCAATTTTAGTCACACAATAGATCAATCAAGAGACATAAACCAACAAAATAAAACCCCCCAAATTACTCAACCATGAAACTCACAAGAAATATACGATTTGTGGAACTTTATGCTTAGTATGATTACAGGTGCCACTTTCTAACAACAACGAAGTGGATTTGATCTTAGTGCATACATATGCCAAAATTGGGCCACAAGTTCAAAGTAAAAAATACAAATAATAGGATCAATATGATCACACCACTAGAAAACACACAAAAAATTATGCACTTTCAAAAAAATTCACCCAAAAATGTTATCATGGGAGCAAGAACAGAGCTCCATAAGTTCTGAAAATGAGAGTAGCTCAACAAAACCTATGAGAATCTGCAATTTCTGGAGAAACTAGGCACCAAAATTTTAAAAAAACTTGCACCACTGTGTAGAGTGTGAAATTCTACCCCAAATTAAAAAAAACACTAAATAAAAGGAGGTTGGATGATTGAGTTACGACCTTCTAAAGTTGAACTAAAAAATCAAAAACTCTAATGGAGAGGGGAAGAAAAATTTAAAAAGAATGTTGATGTCACTATTGATGCAGTGTTGATGTCAACAGTTCCAATGATTAAATTTGATGGTTGCCTGCCTGTCACCAAAATATTCCCTTCCCCCAGAATATTCTCTTGCATAAAAAAATTCTCAAAATATTCTTGTCATCAGTGGTGAGGTAATCTACAAGTGTGTGTAATATTCGAATTTTACAGGGAGAATATTCGACAAAATATTTTTAACGATGACAAAATATTCTGTTATCGACTGTGGTGATGGATTATTAGCAAAATATTCCTATCAGGTAGGGGTTTGTAGTGGAATTGTGATGAAGGGAGGGAATACTCTCCCATCAAATCTGAAATAAAACACTTCACCAAGAACAAAAACTAATGTTCAAAAATATGTAACAAGATTATAGCTTTTATATTCAACTTCTTCAACATAGTTTTTCCCAACTTTAGAAATGCATACAAAACCCTCTAAAATATTATTACAACAAATTGTTGATGTTATATAGCAGCTTCGGTCTGCACTTCCAAGAAGAAGACAAATTATTATATAACCAAGAGCCGACCTTTTTCTTGTATCAAACTTGAGCCGACCTAAAGTTATATTAATTATTTATCTTTTATTTTGTATTCCAAGAAAGGCCGACCTAAGTCAAGAGGTGCCTAATGATGTATATATATACAAGGTCACTTTGGCATTGTAATAATTCGAATTAAAGCAAGTTCTCACTTACCTTTGAAGAGCAAAAATTCGCACTTAGAGCAAAAGTCGCACCTTAGAAGCAGTAGTCCGATTTCCAGAAAGAAGACAGTCATTTATACCTTGAAGGAGGGCGAATATATTATCATTGTATTGGCCATTGTTGGGCCTGAGTTGTAAGCAGATTTCTGTCACTGTGTTATCATATAAGAGAATCATTTGTTGGGTTTTTCTCCCTCGAGTAGGAGGGTTTTCCCAGGGTATCTTGTTGTGTTCATTGTCTTATGTGTTGCAATTCTATTGAGTAATTTATTATCTAATCTGATCTAAGAAACACTAACATGGTATCAGAGCGGGTGTGAAAAAGATCGTGATCAGATTCAGATCTGTTAGTTTGCAACTCTCATTATCTTTTCTTTTCAGTCTATCTTCTAAATTTCTCAAGATGGTGAACGGTCTGAAAATCGAGGATAGACTCGAAGGGATCTCGAACTACACATCATGGAGGTTCAGGTTCATGCTAACTTTGGAAGAGAATGATTTGGCTGAGTTTGTGAAAACAAAAGTTCCCGAACCTGAGGGGGAAGAAGAGAAGCTGCAATGGAGAAAGAAAGACACTAGGGCAAAGAAAGTATTGGTTGATTCCGTCAAGGATCATATTGTACCAATTGTCTTCAAGTTGGATACAGCAAGAGAGATGTTTACAACCTTGGAAGAGATGTACGAAATCAACAACACCAGTCGAGCCCTTGCACTGAAGCAACAACTTCATCATGTGAAAATGGCGAAAGGAGAATCTGTTATTACATACTTCATGAAGATTTCAGAGATAAAAGATCAGCTCTCCACTATTGGTCACATGATTGATGATAAAGAACTGACTATGCTTGCTCTCAATGGTCTTCCGCTTTCATGGGAGGCGTTCATTCAAGGAATCAGTGCAAGATCTGAACTTCCTAAGTTTGATCGATTGAGGATTGACTGCATTCAAGAGGAGTCAAGACTAACTGCAAGAGGAATTGGTCAAAGCTCAAAGAATGAAGAATTACAAGTTCTTGCCTCTCATTCATCAAACAAAGGAAAAGGCTTTAAGAAAGGATTCTTCAAGAGGAATCGAGAAGATGGAAATGATGATGCTCCTACCTTCAAAAGGAAACGAGACATGTCCAAGATTCAATGTTTTCGTTGTGATAAGTATGGTCACTTTGCGAGGGTTTGCCCTCAACGACCCAAGCTTCAAGCTACCACTGCAGATGTTGAAGAAGTCGCTCCACAAAAGGACTCCAGTGATTATCTATTTTATTCAGCCTTGTCTAGCAATGTTTCTACTGACTCTAACACTTGGTTGATTGATAGTGGTGCTTCTAGGCACATCACCGGGTTCAGAGGTCACCTTTCAAACTTAATGGAAAGCAACTCCAGTGATCAAGTTGTTATTGGAGATGATGCTAGATATTCTGTAAAAGGGATTGGAAATTCCACTCTTCACTTGGATTCTGGAATTTCTTTGGAGTTGAATGATGTACTGTTCGTACCAGGGATAAAGAGGAACCTTGTTTCAATTTCAGCATTAGAAGACAAGGGTTATCAAGTTGCCTTCTCTAAAGGGAAAGTTCTTATATGGGCAAAGAACTCCAGCTTCAAAACTGCTCAAGTGATTGGAGTTAGACATGAATGTCTCTACACGCTGTGCACTCGTCCTCTTCAAGCACTTGTGCATAACAGTACCAGCATGTGTGATCTTTGGCATCGAAGATTGGCTCACATTCACTTTCGTGCTCTACCTATCATGGAGAAGATGGTCACCGGTCTTCCGAAATTCGATCAAGAACATGAAGGTACATGCAAGGGATGTGCCCTAGGCAAGAACACAAAAGGTACGTTTCATTCCAGTGAAAGTAGATCTAAATGTATTCTTGATCTCATTCATTCTGATTTGTGTGGTCCAATGTCTATTGCATCATCTAGTGGTTTCTTGTATTATATTATTTTCATTGATGATTACTCTAGAAAGACTTGGATTTATTTCTTGAGATCTAAAGAATCAGAAGAAGTATTAGAAAGATTCAGAGAATTCAAAGCACAGATTGAAAATCTGTCTAGGAAGAGGATCAAGGTATTGAGATCTGATAATGGTGGAGAATACACTTCTGGCACATTTCGAGACTTTTGTATTGAAGCAGGGATTAAGAGGGAGTTCAGTGTTCCCTATAATCCACAACAAAATGGTATTGCTGAAAGGAAGAATAGGTCTATTGTGGAAGCAGTGAAAGCTATGATCCATGATCAAGACTTACAAATCTCTCTTTGGGCTGAAGCATCAAGAACAGCCGTCTATGTTCAAAACAGGAGTCCCCACAGGATCTTAGAGAATAAAACTCCTGAAGAAGCATTCTCAGGCGTGAAGCCTGAAGTTAGTCATTTGAGGATCTTTGGCTGTCCAGTCTATATTCATATTCCAAAGGAAAAGAGAACAAAGCTAGAACCTTCTGGGAAGAAAGGAATTCTTGTAGGCTACAGTGAGACATCAAAAGCTTACAGGATATACATTCCTGGACAGAAGTCTATTGAGATTAGTAGAGATGTCACATTTGAGGAAGATGTTGCCTACAGAAGGTCCAAAGGCACTCCTATGGAGATTGATGAAGAAGAACCTCCTCAAGATATGGAAGTTGACCATATTCCAGAGAATCTGAAGGAGGATACAGAACCTAAAGAAGATATTAATCCAGCTGAGCCTTTGGATCCTACTGATGGGCCTCTAGACATTGTGATTGGAAAGAAAAGACCTCTTTGGGCTCGCAGGACAATGCAGGAAGCAGAAAGGTTTGCAGCTCCAAGAGGAGCCTTCAGAGAAAGCAAGAGACCTCACAAGTTCTCTAGTTATGTTGCCTTGATGAGTCAGATTATTGAGTCAGAGCCTTCAAATGTTGAAGAAGCTTCTAGTCAACAAGTATGGAAGGATGCCATGATTGAGGAGTATCAGTCTATACTTAAGAACGATGTTTGGGATATAGTTCCTAGACCCAAAGACAAATCTGTGGTGTCTTCTAAGTGGCTCTTCAAGATCAAGCATGCAGCTGATGGGAGCATTGAGAAACACAAGGCTAGATTTGTGGCTAGAGGGTTCTCACAAAAAGAGGGAGTTGACTATGAAGAAACTTTTGCTCCTGTGGCTCGTTACACGTCTGTTAGAACCATCATTGCTATTGCTGCATCTAGAGGATGGAAGATTCACCAAATGGATGTAAAGACAGCTTTTCTGAATGGCATAATAGAAGAAGAGGTTTACATTGAGCAACCAGAAGGATTTGAGGTGCATGGGAAAGAGTCTCATGTCTGCAAGTTGAAGAAGGCCTTGTATGGTCTTAAACAAGCTCCTCGTGCTTGGTATGAAAGAATTGATCAGTATCTTTCAAGTCTGGGTTTCTCAAAGAATGATGCAGATTCTAACCTCTACTTCAAAGTAGTAAATGGTGAAGCATTAATTTTGGTTTTATATGTTGATGACTTGATCATTACTGGTGAAGAACATCTAATTCTAAAATGCAAGAAGGAATTAGCTTCAGAGTTTGAGATGAAGAATCTAGGTCTTATGCATTACTTTCTTGGCTTAGAAGTTTGGCAAAAGCCAGATGAGATGATTCTAAGTCAAGGGAAGTACACTGTTGACATTCTCAAAAGGTTTGGTATGATTGACTGCAAACCTATGTCTACACCCATGGAGACTAATTTAGATAAGTTGAAAGAAGCTGCAGCTAGTTCAGAACCAGTGGATTCTACGATGTATAGACAGTTGATTGGTTCATTGATGTATCTAGTTAACACTAGACCTGATATTTGCTATGCAGTGAGTGCACTTAGCCAGTTTATGTGTGAACCAAAGCAAATACATCTTGTAGCAGCTAAACATATCCTGAGATATTTATGTGGCACAATTGGATATGGGTTGAGATATTCTTCAAACGTGGATTTGGAGCTGCATGGTTTTACTGATTCTGATTGGGCAGGATGTGTTTCAGATCGGAAGAGTACCTCTGGTTGTTGCTTCAGTTTGGGGACTGCTATGATCTCCTGGTGTAGCAGGAAACAGTCTTCAGTGGCCTTGAGTACAACTGAAGCAGAGTATATTGCAGCTTGCGTGGCAGCTCGTGAGGCAGTGTGGCTTCATAAGCTCCTTGCAGGATTGTTTGGACAATCAATGGAGCCTACCATTATACACTGTGATAATCAAAGTTGTGTTAAGCTTTCTGTCAATCCTGTGTTTCATGACAGAACAAAACATGTTGAGATCAAGTATCACTATATTAGAGATATGGTGCAAAGGAAAGCTATATAGTTGAGGTATATCAGCACTGAAGAGCAAACGGCAGATATTCTCACCAAGCCTCTCGCCAGGATTAAGTTTGTGTACTTCCGAGAGAAACTTGGTATGGTGGAGAATGCAGCCTCGATTGAGAAAGAGCCTCAATAATCAGTGATCCTTGATTGATAATGCAATTCTCTGCTGAGAGAGAGTTGAGGTGCAAGCCCTTGTTAATGCAATTCTCTGTTGAGAGAGAGTTGAGGTGCAAGCCCTTGATAATGCAATTCTCTGATGAGAGAGAGTTGAGGTGTAAGCCCTTGATAATGCAATTCTCTGATGAGAGAGAGTTGAGGTGAAAGCCCTTGATACTGCAAATCTCTATTGAGAGAGATTTGAGGTGAAAGCCCTTGTTTCCACCCTCTGGGAGAAGCTATGGTGGATGTCATGTGTGTGACTCCATGACAACATCACGTGAGGGAATCCGTGATGAGTTTATACCATCTATGGGAGTAGCCATAATGGTTAATATCACGTTGAGGTGATATTCTATTTTGTTTTCATTCTAATATAATGTGTCTTGTGCAGATGGAAGTTCATCCCTAGCTGAGAGGGAGTGTTGATGTTATATAGCAGCTTCGGTCTGCACTTCCAAGAAGAAGACAAATTATTATATAACCAAGAGCCGACCTTTTTCTTGTATCAAACTTGAGCCGACCTAAAGTTATATTAATTATTTATCTTTTATTTTGTATTCCAAGAAAGGCCGACCTAAGTCAAGAGGCGCCTAATGATGTATATATATACAAGGTCTCTTTGGCATTGTAATAATTCGAATTAAAGCAAGTTCGCACTTAGAGCAGAAGTCGCACCTTAGAAGCAGTAGTCCGATTTCCAGAAAGAAGACAGTCATTTATACCTTGAAGGAGGGTGAATATATTATCATTGTATTGGCCATTGTTGGGCCTGAGTTGTAAGCAGATTTCTGTCACTGTGTTATCATATATAAGAGAATCATTTGCTGGGTTTTTCTCCCTCGAGTAGGAGGGTTTTCCCAAGGTATCTTGTTGTGTTCATTGTCTTATGTGTTGCAATTCTATTGAGTAATTTATTATCTAATCTGATCTAAGAAACACTAACACAAATAACTCAGTCTCATGGACTGATGTTTAGCAATATAAGGGAGTCAAAAAAAGATCTATGATAGGAAATTAACAAACTACATCAAAAACAACTCTTTCCCTTCACATACACACTCAACCCACATGTAGTGGCAATCTTCAACCTGTCATTGTTCCTGTCTTGCACAATGATCTCATAACCTCAAATTGTTGTCTTCAAACCTTCATACCTACAAAAAAATGGCTTCCAACAGCCCTTGAAGAAAAATCTATGCCTTTCTCCTTCCACTCCCCCTTTTGGCCTGCAACAATGAATATCTCCTCTATTGTCATGCCTTCCTTTTTGCCATTTTCATCCAAAATGCAACTCCCAAGAAATGCAACACCTCCCCCTTGAAGAACTCTCAAAAATCAAGAAATAAAATATTAAACATGCATTTACAACCTCCAAAACACTCCTAGGAAAGATTAGGCAAAAAATATATGCATTATGGCTTTTCCACTCCACCCGAATAGTGAACCAAATAGAAAAATCTCAACCACTTGCTCTTGGGCGGCCAAATTATTCATGAAAAAATTGAGGAACATTAAATGAGTTTCCATAACTTGTAACTCCCCAAATCCCTTGCCCAAGAAGGAATATTTGAATATTTGGCCTTGAAAATTCCACAAAAATGACTCCAAATCACCATAAAACTGCAACATAACAACTTGGCCAAATATTTATCAAATATTTTAAGCCTTATTACAAAAATTATTAATGTATAATATTGAAAGACCAAAATAAAGCAAAAACCTAAAATTAAATATTTTTGGTTGATGCAAGATTGCCACTCAACTGTGGATGCCCCTACATTAGATTGTGGGTCTTGTCAACAGGGATGTGTGGCCTACCCATGAACTGCCACGTGGCCAGTGGGGCACGTGAGTGGGTACTCTATAGCTTTTTCTACAGATCGCTACAAAATTTATTTTATGTTGATTTTATAAATAAAAAATCAGGAAAAAAAACTATTGAGATACCTGATTTTTTTTACCTCAACGACTTATTTTTGTCGACGACTACAAATCTGCTTGCAATTTTTTTGTTGTACAATCATATGACAATAAGATCGGTCGCATGACAAAGGAGACGAAAATTTTATGTGAAGGCTTGGGTCAAGTGTTTGGATTTTTGTGATTTGATAGTTGATCTTCGAGTTTTTGAGCCTCTTGGACTCTATGGCAGGCTCAAATTTGACCCAAAATGCTTCAAAATTGTTCCTACCTCTTGGATATGGTAACCACACTTCAACTTCAAACCCTCACAAATTTGGCCTCATATGTTCGATTGAGACAAAACAAAAGGCAAAATTGACTTTATTGAACCCTCTAATATCAATGGTGAGCTCGGATTTCCACCAACAAGCTCCAATTTGAACTTGCAATAGAAATCCACAAAAATGAGACCCCCAAATCTAGTATTTCTTTCAATATTTTATGATTCTCGAGATCATCATTTGATGCAAGAGAAGAGCATACTCAACTTTTCAAGATCCACCAATATTTGAAACCTATATCTCTTAATAAAGGCTAAGAAAAAGAAATCCCACAAGCTCTGATACCATGTAAGAGTTAATATAGAATAACTCTAAACCATGCAAGATTTCGCTGAAGATTATAGCCACCCAAGATGTAGGAACTTCATGAAAGAACAAGAGAGATTAATAAACAATGCTCAAGATTGCAATGGAATTGAATATCCAAGAATTGATTTACAAATGAGAACCCCTTGGTTATATAGCCAAGGTGAGACATACAATTAAACAAGACCATAACAAGTATCTTAATTCTATGTCATGTGACAACTTATCATAACTACTTAGGACACATGTGTTAAAAGTCAAAAGAAAATATTACATCTAATGACAACTAACACCTTCTAGAAAGATTCTCTCCTAGGACCTAAGTGAACTTAACATGTAAATAGGACCTACTAATGACTAGATAGGTAAACACATATTTACACCAACAATTTCCTTTTTGTTAATCAATTAATTGCTTATTATTTTTTAAAAATATCTCCCCATGAATTTATATCTTCATTACTTACCTTTTTATCCCAACTTATCTATCCTAGAGGTCTATTGTCTTGTATTACTACCTATACCCATTACATTAAGCAATTTGGTTTCTCTTGCTGCAATCATGATTGACACTTAACCTCTAAATTCTACCTCTATTAGCTTGCTTATGCAACATCACTAGTCACAAATTATTTTCCATTAAATCGAGTACCTTTTCTACTTGGTTTAGCGTGGTTCCTATTAGCAAGTTATCTACACGAATAAAAAAAATTATCAAGCCATTGAGTTTCATTGAAAATATGAATTAATAATTGATTATAATAACATTAATCTAAAATATTAATTAATAATTTGAACACATTTATTTAAGATCATATTCAATATATAAATTGTCCTAAATAAAATTATTAATTTAATTCATTCTTCTACAGTAAAATAATAACTATGAATAAATGTTAATTTGAGTACCTTACCCTTAAACCACGATTTGAAAACATTATCTTAATCATAATCTAGATGAAATAGTTTAAAATTATCACTACAAGAACATCACCTTATAGTGTTATGTATATTAGCATTTATCATGATAATAAACACATTAATTAGTAATGAACTAACTGTCATTGGGAACATATACTATAGTTTGGCCAAAACATATTTTTTATTCATGATTAATATAACCATATTATATTAGTTAATAATTTGGAATGCTCATTATGGAAGCATTAGGGCTTTCTCCTAATACTATTTTCTAATCAAAATGAAAGACCATGCCCGGTATTAAATATCATCTTCCCTTAGGAAACTTCATCCGTAAAGTTTTTTCAAAATAGAATAGACATAGCTAATGCATTTCTTTCTATACTATAAATTTTTTGACCATATTGATCGTATTATACCATAATTAGAATAATTTCACATTATTATAGTTGAAGTGGGTCCTAGGAATTTATTAAAGAATCTAATTGATTCCACTCCAAGATTGCACTTTTCATTTTTTACATACATAATCAATCAATTAAACAAGTGTCAAATACATATTTTGAATGACATAATTTGTTAGGATGGACATATCCATAGAAAACGAGTCTAATTTAGTGTATCTTTACAAAAATTCATATAAACTTAGGGGACAACTTAGAGGCTTGTCTAAAATCTTATGACTCCTTTAGGGGTTGTAATTTTAAAAATTATTCATCTTCTACAATAAACGTTCTAGGGTTAGTTCTATGTATCTTATGCTTCTTCTTTTTTTAAGCTTCCTTTAATTTTGTGTTAATTGTTATTCTATGCTTTTAATTTCCTTTTATTTTGTGTTAATTGTTATTCTATACTTTAATTCTTATTTGGTTGAAAATTAAAACTAGTTCTCAATTTTTGTCATATTTCAATGATGTTCTATATAGTATTCCATCTAAGGTTACACATGGTATCATTCCAATGATCTAGGATGATTATTATTTTAGGAAAATTCAAATATATATAATAATTTTTTTCCCTTAGAGTATTTTATGGATAAATTAAGTTATATGTCCATGCTCCTCCTTTACATGTTATCAATTGAGGTACTTGCTAATATAATGCAACTTCCTCCTTCAATTTTGGGCTAGAAATATATTTTTCTAGAATTGGATACATCTTAGTGACTTCTAGTCATTATTTATACAAAATTGTGTGTTCTTTTTGTAAAATTTAATTTCTTAATTTTTTTTATATAATGAATAATTGTATAAATTGGACCACCCATTCATTGATATGATAGTAATCATTTTCTAAAAAAATGCTAGGTTCATATTTTAATACTAGTGTAATAACCTAATTCAAATATTCTATTTTCTATTGTGTAAGAAAATATAGTTCCAGCTCGCACGGGTAGCGGAGTTGGCTTGGACCGTGGGTTTGCTCCCCATTGGTTTCGGGTTCGACTCCGAGGGTCGAGCTTACCTGATGCACGTGGTTTGTCGGCTATTTCGTGCATCCCTAGGCGACTAGTCTCGCCTAAGCTCGCCCCATAAAGGGAACACATTGAGTTGAGTCGCGGGGACACCCCTAGATTACCAAAAAAACAACAAAATATAATGTCAATATCACATTGTACATTTAAATCATATTGTTAACTCATGGTTTCATTTGTAATGTATCAATGACCTTAACTTTATTTCTTAATAATTTAATGACCTTTCTTTTATTTTCTTACATATAAGTGATTTCAAAGTCATTTTTCTCACCAATTAGTACTATCTAATAGTTATCATTGGCTAGATATTTGGTGCCTTAACTTTAATAATCAATCATTGATTCAATCAATGCTTCAGGGGAGGCAGTATCACCACATTATTAAGGCATGCATGACTACTATCAAGTTGAGGACTTCTATTTAGGGTATTTTAGCTTGTAATATTTTAGAAGTTATAACTCAATCATCACTAAAACTACGCCAAGTCTACCTTTAGTACATGTGTAGTTTTTTTCCCAAATTTAAAAAATTTAGCTATTAATAGTTATATCAACATTTTATTTACTAATTCAATTCTTGATTTTATACTTTTTATTATTTTTGAAATGATATCTTCACCCTAGGAATATTTGGAATGGGATTGATGAATATCAACCTTGAATTTATACTTTGGCCTCGTTCATTGTCTAGTCATTAAGTGGGCTTTCTATGAAAAACTATATTTACCTCATGTTCATCTAACCAATTTAATTAAATAATTAGATAATATGGTCCTAATTGGGTGACAATAATACTAACCTTGGTTTCTAAGGCTCTCATCTTAAGGGTAAAACTTTGAATTTATTTACCCACTTCATATGTCATTTCTCACCATTCCCAGTTAATTTATATTTTCAAACACAAAAGGATAATTGAAATGTTTAGTTACAATTATTAGTTATTATCATACTTACAACTTCAATTATCATGATTTTCTATTTAGCTAAGAATTACATTATATAAATCCAATGATTTGTTCAACTAGTCCCTTTTTCTAATCCTAACCCATATATCAAATGTTTTCAAGGATAGTGTTCAAAAAAATGAAATCCTCTATAATTATATTAGGCTGCACTATTTATTGTGTTTCTTGCTTCTAATGTACTTTCCATTGATCTTTAGTTATTTTAACCTTTTGATGATGGAAAATTACCCTCAACAACTAATTTTCATCGATTCTTGCTTAGAAATAATTAGTCTTCCATTAAAACTATTATTTTTTAATTTTCCTAGATTGGTGTCATCCATGTGGATAACTTGTTTATTTTTTGGGAACCAACCATTCACTTGACATTCCTTGAGATGATTTTTGTGTCTTTCATGATTTACCTTTGAAAAAATTTTGTCACTTATTTATCACCTAGTCAAGCATTTCATGTTGTATCAAACAAGGTTTCTTGTTCTAGCATCCATACCTTCCCCTTAATTTTAGGAGATAGTCTCTTGATTTACCAATTTACTTTAGTTTGTGTGAAATAAAATGGATGAAATTAACATGTTTTATGAGGCTCAAAAAATTGGATTTATACTTGACTATTGCGATGCTTTACTACTTGAGAGAATGAAATACACTCATTTGAATACTAAAATACATATCCATCAAATAATGCCTTCAAAAATACTTTTAAAATAGTTTTGTCACATTTTCCTTGATAATTGCTAGCATGCCTTCCTAGTGGTCCCACCATAATATTTCTTCATTAAAGATTTGGCAGATGGAAAGATAGGCCTTCGTATTGTTGGTCCTATCTAGATAAAAGAACCTTGTCATCTCAACCATCTATGATTCAATTTCACTTTAGGGTCTATTATCTCTAAAACCACTATCCATATGATGCCTTGAACCTCAATATAGAATATTATTTTAGGGAATTCATGCAATGTGTGTTGTTTCATCTATATTTCATCATAAACTCATGTTTTTCCATCATAAAAACAATTGATTGGTTCAATAGTTGATGATGAACTATACCAATTCTACCAAATAGTTTAAAAAGATATAACATTGATATATTCAACATGGAAAAGAATAACTCCAATGCATCTAATTATCACCCCTAATCCACCAATACATCATATTGATCTAGAGGGTGATTGGGGTCACTATATTTTAAACCATAAATTCATAAAGATAAGATAAAAATAACGTTTCTTTACCTTTTTCCTATAGATTCCCATAGATATGACAATTCACCTTTAGTTTCTTACTTGGAATCTTATCCCAATGAAGGTTCTTATAAACTAAACCACTCTAGATTATGTAAAATTATTAGAAGCCTATAGTTTGATTCTAAATGGGTTGTTGTTTGAATTAAAGGGTAATGTATGTGTAATGTATATAGGTCTAGGCCATGCAAGGTGGATTATATAAGGGAGTTTCCAATAATCAGAAATTGGTTTCCCTATAAAGTAAGTAACACGTTCTTATGATTAGGGGTCATGCGTAGATTTAGGAAGGGGTTGACCCATTTTTTTTAAAATCCATAGAGATCAAGGGACATGCATATACAATGCCCCTACAAATTTTTTTCATTTTTTCATTCAATAAATATTATGACCAGAAATTGTAACTCACAAAAATAATATACCTCCATTCCTGTGGTATGCATAAAATAAAGAATGTATAATATGTCTAGGAAGATTTTGTAGTGCACACATTTTTTCTTAGAGGCATATAGATAGATTTATAAAATAATGAGTAATGGACAAGTGATCCTAGGGTTTTTGGGTCTATCAAATGTAATGATAGGGAGAAAGTTGGCCCAAAATACTCTAGACACTAACTAATATGTGGATGATCAACATAAATATTCTCTCTTAAATCCTTATAGATCTCACTCTTGAAGCTCAATCCAAATGAAAAATGGAGAAACTAATAATATCAAATCATCCAAAGATTATGATGTGCTCTAGAAGATTTTCCACCATTTTCTAGATGATCTTGTAAAATTATTTCATGAAAAAAATCCCAAGATCTTGATCTCTCTTTCAAATTATTCAAGTTCTCTAGATCATCCAAAGTTGTAAGAGAAGAGCATGCTATATTTTCAAGAAATATCTACTATCCTCAATGAAGACAGATAAGACATAAATCACTAGCTACTTTTAAACCATGTAAGAACTAGTATGGAATACTCTAATATCATGTAGGAGCTATTATAGAATTATTTGATACCACTGTAATATTTATTTATAGGGAAGAATTCAATGACACAACAAGACACAAAAGTAAAGTTACACGTGATAATAAAATACTAAAGATACAAGACATGGCTATTCCATTAGATTGAGAATGCAACTATAATTGTATAAGAGAAGTATAATCATTTATAATAAATTCTCAAGAGTTTTCTACAAGTGGGTATATAGAGGATACTCCAACAAGAGATGTGAGCGTACAACCAATGTGGGATCATAAGAGATGTAGTCACATAGATATGTAGTACATCTCTAGTAAACTAGAAAAGTATAATGAATACTAATTCTCTATGTATATTTTACTAGTGTGTCAGGTGTAACAACCACCCCTCGATTGCTACTATTTTTTTATTCTTTCTTAAATCAATTCAAAACAAATACCAACTTATCAAATGAGCATCTTCCATGTATCTTAGAAGTGTTAAATTCAAAACTCCTTGGTTCACCCTGGAGGCATCATCTCGATATTGCCACTTATATGCTTACACATAGGAAGGTAAGCTACCAAAGTTAAGGTCATTCCTAGACCTAGACCTAAGCCTTGAGGGTTCTTTCTTGATGATCGTGCCTATATATTCCTTCATAGGAAAGTAGAGGTTGTGTAGTTTTCCCACCAATGTTAGAGGGAGTTCATTCTCTCCTCTTGTATGAGATCTTTGATCTCTTTCTAAACCATGAATATTTATAAAACTTAGTCCAATCTTAATATAACAATATTTACTATTTACCATTAAATGTTGGTCTCACCAAACATTTCCAATCCATAGTGTACAAGTATACACAAACACATAGGGTTATGTTATTCCTTAATCCCCCAATTCCTATAGGGAGGGACTCACGCATACATCATATATACACAAGTTGATTAGCTCCTACACATCACATATACATAGTGATCGGTTCCAATAGACATCACATTTACCCAATGACTAGCTCTAATATACATCACATATACAAAGTGACTAACTCCAACATACACCACATATACACAATGACTAGCTATAACATATGTCATAAATAGCCAATGACTAGATTATACATATGCCACTTATACATAGTGACTAGCTCCAATATAAGTCACAGATACGCAGTGGCTAGCTCTAACATATGTCACAAGTACCTTAGTGGTGGGCTCATATTCACATTGGCTAACACAACCTTGTCCTTAGTGCATGCCAGATAGAAAAGGAACGTCAGTGCATTGCGCATTATACCATGGGTCCCATCCTTTCCCCTGATCTTCTACACCATCAGACAATTGGAAAGAGGATTCAGTGCATCCCATACTACACCGAGGTCCACCCTCCACTCAATAGGGTCACGTATACCTTTTCCACATTAAGATATGCCAAAACTATATTATGAAGTTGGTACAACTGTTACCTCTTTATCCTTCATTAGAAACTCTCTTCCCTACAATACATTGAACGACTAAGCAACCTAGGGTGGAGATCACTAGCAAAGAGTGCTCCTTGACTATTGTCCATCTTAAGCATAGTACCACCCCTAAACACCTATCAATTTGAGCATAATAGTACTACTCCTTGACTATTGTCCATCTCGAGCATAGTATTGGCCCTTGCCACCTATCCATGTCGAGCATTATAGTATTTCTCCTTGACTATTGTCCATCTCGAGAAAATTACTGCCCCTAGACATCTATCAATCTTGAGCATAATAGTACTTCTCCTTGACTACTGTCCATCTCGATCAAAGTACTACCCCTAGACACCTACCAATCTGTAGCATAATAGTATTGCTCCTTGACTACTGTCCATCTCGAGCATAGTACTACCCCTAGACACCTGTCAATCTCGAACATAATGGTACTAGTTCTCCTTGACTATTGTCCATCTCGAGCAAAGTACTACCCCTAGACACTTGTCAATCTCAAGCATAATATTATTGCTCCTAACCCATGTGTGGTATATGAAAAATGGGGTTTAAATGCTATCATATGACTTAGGACATAGAGCACACCCACTTTCCACCTACTACATTAAAGGGTAACCCAAGAGATCTTAATGCAAAGAAGAAAGAGATCCTACAATAGGGATATCCTAGGGGTTGATTATAAGCTAATGAGGGGTTCACCACCAAACTAGATCTTCGAAAAGATAATGAAATGCAAGATCTAATGATTGAACTCAATGATTCAATAAACTTGAATGAATGACCTAGATATGCATATAAATCAAAACAAAAAACAATAAAATCATAAGTGTGCACCAAGAAACTTCTAGAGCCTTGAATGAAGACTAGAAATGTTACAAATCCTAAAATTTTGGCCTACTGGGACTCATTCACCAATATGGGCGAATCAATCCTAGATTTGGGTTTCTATATAGGAACATGTTTCTTGAGAAAGGGTATCCGAAACTGCAAAAATCTCAAAATTGACCCAAACTAGGAATCATTCACTAGAAGTGGTGAATGAGTCCAGTTAGGGATTTTTGGAGCTTTAAAATTTGAATCTAACCTTCATTTTTTTCTCTTTCTATTCCTCTTTGTTTTTGGATCTGAAACTCTGATTTCGAGGTTGTAGATGATTTTTTGGTGAATATTATGACCTTGCAAATGAGGAGAAGAGAGAGAGAAATTGTTGATTGTTAGGGAATATGGGTTTGCCTTGGTCAAACCCCTTGTAGGTAATTAAACCAAATGACAAGACAATGAAATGAAGGCATGGAATATGAAACAAAGAACATGAATCATAGACAATGATGACTTGAATGATTCCTTGTAAATAATGTCTTATAAATCTGCAACTCAACATGAAATGGCCATGAAGGATGTAAATCTTGATCTTGACAATAGGTGTAGACCAATGCTTTATCTTGGATCTCTAATGCTACATCACAACACTAGATCAATAACATGTTTTATGCTTGATATGCTTTGACATGATGATGGATCTTGAATTGTTGCAATAATTGATGAAGAATTCTACCCTTGATGCCTTAAAAATGATCTTGAATGCTATCTTGATGATCCTGTAAAGTCTTGGAATGCTTAACTCTTGAGTGCTTGACTTGATATAATGTAGCCTTATATGAAATAGTGATTTGAGACCTCGTTTATATAAGCAATCCATCCAATATCTCGTGTATTAGATCCCAAAGGCCGACATACATAAAATTTGAACTTAAAACCCAAATTTTCTTGCTCAAAACCTTGAAAATAGGCAAAATGGGACTCATTCACCAATATGGTTGAATGGGTCCCACCTGGATGGGACTCATTTTCCCAAAGTGGCAAATGGGTCCCATAGGGCTTATTTTGATTGCTAAAGTGTCAAGGAGTGTGTAAATTAAGTCTATATGTAGATATTGTCAAGTTTTTGATTCAAATATACCTTGGGATGCATAATATAGGGTCTTACCTGGGCCTATTAATGATGATATTAAGGTTATAAATGCAAGAGGGCCCAAAATCCAATGTTAAAGTGTAAATAAATACACTTTACAACACTAAATTAAGGCAAAATTCGGTCTATTTAGCTTAGAAGGGCCCTAAATCCCATGTGAACATGTAAAACACAATACAACACTAGATTAGGTCTACCTTAGTTTACAAGCCTCTTAAATTTAATGTGAAGGTGTAAATAAATACATTTTACAACACTAAATTAAGGAAAGGTTAGGTTTATTTAGCTTTAAAAGGGCCCAAGACCTAATGTGGATGTGTAAAACTCATCACAACACTAGATCAAGGTGATATCAAGTCCAATTTATCATTAATTATTCCCAAATTAAGCGAAATTTTACTATTTCCAAGGACATACAATTTTCATTACTACATTTAGCCCCCACTTTAGTGTGAGGATGAACTTGCTTCAAACTCACACTAAAGTAGACATTGAAGGGGGGTCCAAGTGTACCAATGCGGATGAAAATGGATGACAAAGATCAAAGGAGGTGGTCAATTCCCTAGAATCTGAGATCCTTCATCAAACCAACATGAGCATAAAAGGACACACACGAGGTATATGATTTGCAGCAAAACAAGATACACAAACATGCAATGCCAAAGACATAAAGAAGAAATAAAATAATAAGATGGGTGGATCCAACTTCAACAAAGATGTGCTCACTCTGGGGCCATAAAACTTCAGGTCGTCTGTGGGGTGGGTATCCACAATATGCTTACTCTAGGGCCGCAGAACTTCAGGTCGTCCACAGGGTGAGTATCTGAAAGGGTGAGACACACGACTGGTATGTGCCCACAAGCACAAGTGGCTAAGGGAATTCATGCCTTCATTTGGCTCCCATACAACCAGACCAAATCTATACCTCCTGATAACTTTGATAAGGTGCCACACAATAATGAACTTCGAGCTTCATGAGAAAAGAAAAACTTCATATGCTTGGAGCTCATGAACAAATAATGAACTTTGAGCTTCATGAGGTAAGAAAAACTTTGTGTGCTTGGAACTCATGAACAAACAAGATGGCACCATAGGCATGCAAGGTGTGTTATGCAAGGTGGCCATATAATAGTTGTTGTAAATGCAAAATAGTGTAAGGTATGTTCAAAGGGATTTTTCTTAGTTCATGCAAGGTCTCTTCTTAGGGAACATTGTGCCTAATGTATCCAAGAGAGGACAAGTCAAAGAAATATCATGCTCTCAGAGGAAATCAAACACAATGATACCACCAAGAAAAGGACACATCGCAAGAATAAAGAAAACCACACAATGAAGCATGAGTATCAATTTATGCCCCCACATTAAAGCAATTGCTAACACCATTGCTGTGAGAAATTGCTTTAAAGTAGAAGAAGACATGAGAGGCTATTTGGAAAGCCCTATGCCAAGTCATATATTTTTGAATTGAACTACATCATGAATAAATATTTCACATACAAGTCAACTTAAGGCATGCCATCCACATCCCAAGCTCGCTCTTATATGTACATGAAAGGTGATCAAGTAGCCAAAAGAGACAATGAAAAGTGACATATGAGGACAAGGCTACCTAACCCTTTTCCCTCACTAAGTGAAGGACAAGGGTGAGCCGATGAGAAACATGCTAAAGTGAAAATCAGTATCAATTAGAGGAATTACATAGTCCCTCATAATGAAGAGCACCACACTCCTTAAGATGTTGAATTTTATCACTTAAAGCCTTACACTCATTAGTAGAATGACCATGAACTCTATGATATGCACAAAATGAAGTCTTGTAGTAGAATTTATTTCGCATTCTTGGAGGGAGGGATATCAAATGATCTTAGAGGATTCTCAACAAGAGACTTTCTTGATCGATAGTAGAAGATGTTGTGTTGTGTTGTGATATAGATAACTCTTGCTTAGTACAGGATGTCATACGTATACAAGACTCTTTAGATTGAGAGATTGTGTTCTCTCCTTTATAAGAGGGTGTAAAATATATCAAATTCGAATCATAAGCATTTTGTGTGACGACATTGATGTTAAGCGAGGATTTCCTTTTTTGTTTGAGTTCTTGAAAAGGATAATAATCATGAGCATTGATGTCTATTAGTTCATGATGCCCTATTGTTAAATTCAGCTTAGAAGAATCTTTTGTAATAGTCTTGATATTGAGTGATGGTTTGTTTGTTTGTTTCGAGGGACAATAACCAAGACCACTACTCTTTTCTTGTGTGTGAGGCTCTATAGGGACATGGATACATTATTCTCTAGCACCACATCCTTTTCCACTGTAACCAAGTTGTTTCATGAGTTCATAACCTTTTCCATAAAGTTTTTTCATTGCTTTAAGATTCAAAGGTTGTTGATAGTCAGTTTCCTAAAAGCTTGTTGTGTATGTTGTCCTTTATTCTTCTAAAGTGGTTGAGGTGGATGCTTTCGAAGGGTCTTCTAAATTTTGTGTTGACATTACTGCTTTTTCTTTTCCCTTTTCAGAGTCTTTGTTTATGATCTTGTATTTTCCCATGAATGTAGGTTCGAAATCTAAGGAACCTCAATAATCTTCTAATAGCTTCATGACTTCTTCAATGTGTTTTTGGGTATGTGCAGGATCATCATGAAAAAAACACCCGCCCTTTAGTGACGATGAAAATTTAGAAAATCAAAGTTAGGCAACTTGATGTAAAAATTTGAATAAGTTATCTATATTATTTCAAAAATATGTAACAATAGAATTTGTAGCAAATTGAATGTAGTTTCTAAACTACCAGGCTTTTTTTTTTTAAAATCTATTTGGTGAAAATTTGAAATTTCAATGCAGTAGTACTTAAACTTCAAGGAAAAATAAGAAGTAGGTGTCTATCTGACCACCCTAACTACAATAAAATTATAATATTTTTGTATAACGTTTTAGATATAAGTAGAGGACTCATGTCACAATGTGATGCATATATTTTTGTAATTTTTTTCCAAGTAAATAATTAATTATGAGTTTTTTATTACAACTTTTAAAAATATAAAAATGTGTACGTCTAACCACCTTAACTTGGTCAAAACTTCATGAATTTTATTTTTTTTAATCCTATAGTATGCAAAGCATAGAATGTGACGCATGTTTCGGATTGAAAAAATTTGATACCGTTTGAAAGCTATAGATGTTTTTGAATCAGCCTATCAATCAAGACTTTAGTCGTAATTCAAATAGAAAATGAATAATAATTATTTATTAAATTCAAAGTAAAGCATAATTTATATTGGTAGAAAGCTGAGAATCTCCTTTAAAAACCCTTTTCGTTTCATCAATTTTGGGTGAAAAAATTTGTAGCCACATGGGCCATCATATCACTTACATATTGCCACTTTTTGACCCATCACGATCCTGCACATACCATTTTCTTTATCTTTTTGTTGCATAAGTTCTACTTGTGTAGTTGGTTTTAATGTTTTCAAGGGATTGTCCTTATTTTTCTCAATGTTCAAACAACTATTTGGTTCGGGATTGGCTTTGAGTATGTGCACTTTACTATTGTAGACATATTTCATGATATGCACACCATTCATTTCGTGAATCCATGGTCTCCCTAAAAGGAGGTTGTATGAAAGATCGTTAGGCATAACATGGATCGATGGTTCTAATGTGGCCTTTCCAATTGTAATAGGTAAAGTAATCACACCAAGCAATCGCTTTCCCACATTGTCAAATCCACTAATAGATAAAGAGGTAGGTTGAATTTTTGATCTATCCTCACCAAGCCTATCCAAAAGGGTCACACTACACACATTAAGGGTTGAGCCATTGTCAACAAGGGTTCGCTTTATACCTCTCCCCTTGTAGTGAACTATTACCATGAAAGAATCATTTTGTTTTTGCACTTCCAAAGGAGGTAGCTCACTTTGGTGGAAAACAATGTTAGCATTTATTCCTTGAATCATGGCTGCTATGTCTTTTGGGTTTGCACTAGAGGGGACCACAACTTGTCGCAAGGTTGTTTGAAGCATAGTGTGATATTTAGGTGAATTTTGAATTAGGTCCCATAGGGATATCTTTGCAGGAGTATTCTTAAGTTGTTCAACAAGACCATAATCCTTCCCAGTATGCGAAGGAAAACGAGGAGGACCGGGTAAGATAGGGTTAGGCAATGGGAGGGATGTTGGAGGTGTTTGTCTTGGCTGTGAATTGTTTCTAGTGTTATATGTGTGAGAAATGATGCTCATCTTAGGTGGGTGAAGGATAAGTTCAGGTTTGTTTTGATTTTGCGGTTTGTGTGAAGGTGGGTAAAGGATTAAAGGATTCTTAGGATGTCCCACGGAGTATGTAGGAGGTCCAGTAGTCAAGGGGGATCTAATGGACACTTGCGCATTCATAACCTCAATAGTCTTGGTTTGATATATTTATAATAAAGGGAAATCTAGAAATACCTTTTTACCATCACCTAAGGAAGCCTCATTACTATTGGGGTGATCCTACAATAGTGGTTTACAATTTTTGGCCAAACTATACACTAAAATATTTTTTTTTAATTAAATCCTCACTTTCGGGCACCTATAGTAGCTAAACTATGAGGAATTTGAAGATGATGCAAACTAGTGATTTGTGACATTTTTTCTTTAGATTCTAAATATATTTTTTTCAAAAAAAATTGAATTATATTGCACTTCTTTTTCCATCTCCTTCAAAAATTAGTTTTTTTCAGCAAACAACATTTTTAAGGAGTGACACTCACAGTATACAACATAATTTTTTTCCATGAAGGATAAAATTATAATTCTTTTCAATTTAGATTTGTAACTCTAATATCTAGTGCTTCCAATTGGTCTCATAGTTTTCTATTGAATATTTTTTCCTTAATCAAGTTCCGAAGTCAAACCAATTACAATTTAGACATAGGCGAACCGTATACAACGTAACTTTTTTTGTATATATCGAAATTAAAAAAATAGTGGATCAAGGACTTCAATATTTGGTGCACTCATATTTTTTAAAATTTATTTTTGATAATCTGCTATTTTTCCACATGTGTAGAAGAAAGAGCTTGATTTTCGGTAAAAAACCTATGTTTAATAAAACTAAAAAAACAAATACACAATAAAACCAAAACATATTAAAATTATATTCGTTGGATATTTCATTCTAAGGACTACCATCATCTAGTTGGTTTTGTGAAGTCTCCTCCATTTTAATCCTCAACCTGAGCTTCGAAGCACAAAATTCTGGACTTTTTTACCACCTGAGGGGGAGAAGGAGGGAAATGGGGGGTTCGAGCGCTCAAACCAGGGTTCATTCAAATCCCCTTTCAAAAAGGGTTTCCTTTGGTTTTTTTTGGTGGGAATGGTGGGAATTTCATTGAATGGGTTCACTCGAACCCTCTTTTGGTTCGTTTGAATCCCCAAAACAAAAAAAATTGGCATGGGGTCATTTTCTTCAACTTTTTCGTTCCTCACTCCAATTGTAAACCAGTTTTTTGGTTTCACCCATTGTTGTCATTTTCTTGCACCATGTTATCCTCCCTAGGAGGAGAGTTTTTAGGAGAATTACAAACCAAATGTTCTTGACATTCAAGGATTCGTTCTTCCAAAACTACTTCATCACAAGTAGGGGAATGATCAATGGTTGAATTGTCTTGCTCAATAAGGGTTTCCCTAGGTGAAGGGGGACAACTAAGATTCTCATGGCTTTCATTGATCCAAGTATCTTCTTCACAACTAGGAGAAATACTAGGAGAAGAAAAAGTATGACTTTCATGATCATTTATGATTTCATTCCTTTGCTCCCTAATGTCCTTCAAAATAAGATTGATAGGGGAAGGATCATAAAGAGGATTGTTATAGACCTTAAAGGTTTGATCTTCTAACACTAACATATCCTCATCATTTACAATTTCATCCTCTTCCACCAAATCATTCTCACAAGCAAAGGGGGAATGAAAATTAGGTAAGGTGATGTTTAGAAATGTGTCTATAATTTCATTATCTTCCAATATAGGAGAGTTTATAGAAGAGGAGCTTTCAACAATGTCATGATTATCAATGAGTGCATCTTCTAACAGCGAAATACCTTCATCACATGTAGGAGAGGTATTAGGAGAAGAGCAACTATGATCATCAGGATTGTCTATATTTTCATCTTCTTCTATCACATCATTCCCAAAAATAAGAGATATAAGAGGAGAAAAACAACTTGGGTTCTCAAAACTCTCATCAATTAGTTCTTCTAATGCTAAAATATCTTCTTCACAAGTAGGAGAGATATTAGGAGAAGAACAAATGTGATTGTTATGATTAGCCAAGGTTTCTTTCACTAGACTAACCTCACTTATAGAAGGGATATTAGGAGAGGGATTAATGACGAACAAAAAGAGAGGATAAAGGACCTCATATCCATATGTTCTTAACAAAAATTTCTTACAACACCCAATCAAAGATCTGAAAATAGAATATGAAGTATGATAACTATGGATTTTTGCAATGAAAACATGATGTAATGATTGCTCTACCAGCTTGAAATGCAATAATGATAAAGAAAACATGCAAAAGAATAATGCAACTTTTTAGATTTGGAACATGATAATTGACTAATTGTGTTATGTAACAATGTGAGAATGCAAATTTGAAATTAAGCAATGCATGAAATGAGCCAAATTAAGCTAGATCTAATGAAATGCATGTAACAGAAACTCAACCAATTGAAACAGATAGTTAATGGCAGCAAACAAAAGTGCAGAGACAAAGTTTTAAATGTTGTAAAAGGTAGTTTTAGATGTGCACTGGGACTGATTCGCCCAAGGCGGCGAATGAGTCCCAGTAGGGATTTTTTCCAAAAAATTCAAAAAAAATAAATTGATTTTTTATTCTTTTTACGTTGTATGATCTATAAACTAAATGTAAATATAGTTTTCAGATGATTTGAGATTATTTGAGATGCAAATATGCAACCTATATGCACTTTCACTTATGCAAAAATTTAGAAACCCTAGATGTCAATCAACTAGTGCAAACCCTAATGCAAAGTCAATGCAAGCTAGATCTAGGATGATGATGGACTCCAAATCAGTAAAGAAGTTATTCTAAATGCAGGTTCACCAAAATGTGGTATATGAAGAATGGGGCTTAAATGTTATCATATGACTTAAGACATAGAGTACACCCACTTTCCACCTACTACATTAAAGGGTAACCCTAGAGATCTCAATGCAAAGGAGAAAGAGATCCTACAATAGGGTTGTCTTAGGGGTTGATTATAAGCTAATGAGGGGTTCATCACCAAGCTAGAGCTTGGAAAAGATAATGAAATGCAAGATCTAATGATTGAACTCAATGATGCAAGAAACTTGAATGAATGACCTAGAAATGCATATAAATCAGAATAGAAAAAAGTAAAAGAAGTGTACACCTGGAAACTTGTAGAGGCTTGAATGAAGACTGGAAATGCTCCAAATCTTAAAATTTTGGCCTACTTAGACTCATTCACCAATCTAGGTGAATCAATCCTAGATCTGGGTTTCTATACAGGAACAAGTTTTTCAAAAAAGGGTATCTGAAACTACAAAAATCTCAAAATTGACCTAAACTAGGACTCATTCGCCAGAAGTGGCAAATGAGTCCAGTTAGGTTTTTTTGGAGATTTAAAATCTAAGTCTAGACTTCAATGTCTGCTCTTTTTGTTCCTCTTTTTTTCAGATATGAAACTTTGATTTCAGGGTTGTAGATAAATTTTTGGTGAAGATTATGACCTTGCAAATGAGGAGACGATTCCAACAACTTTCTCCAAGATTGTAACCTAATCTTCAATGATCTTCAAGTCTTAAAATCACCTAAATCTGCAATCAGAGAGAGAGAGAGTGTGTTGATTGTTAGGGAATAGGGGTTTTCCTTGGTCAAACCCCTTGTAGGTAATTAAACCAAATGATGAAACAATGAAATGAAGGCATGAAACATGAATCATAGACAGTGATACCTTGAATGATGTCTTATAAATCTACAACTCAACATGAAATGGCCATGAAGGATGTAGATCTCGATCTTGACAATAGGTGTAGAGAAATGTTTTATCTTGGATCTCTAATGCTACATCACAACACTAGCTCAATAACATGTTTGATGCTTGATATGCTTTGACATGATGATGGATATTGAATTTCTGCAATAATTGATGAAGAATTCTACCCTTGAATATCTTAAAAATGATCTTGAATGTTATCTTGATGATCTTGTAAAGTCTTGGAATGCTTAACTCTTGAGTGCTTGACTTGATATCATGTAGGATTATATGAAATAGTGATTTGAGACCTCATTTATATAAGCAATCCATCTAATATCCCGTGTATTAGATCCCAAAGGTCGACATACATAAAATTTGAACTTAAAACCCATTTTTTCTCTCTCAAAACCTTGAAAATAGGCCAAATGGGACTCATTTGCCAAGCTGTGAAAATGGGTCCCACCTGGATGGGACTCATTTTCCCAAAGTGGTGAATGGATCGCACAGGGTCTATTTTGATTGCTAAAGTGTTGGGTGTAAATTACGTTTATATGTTGATATTGTCAGGTTTATTGAAATATGCCTTAGGATGCATAATATAGGGTCTTAGGGGCCTATTAATGATTATATTAAGGTCATAAGTGCAAGAGGGCCCAAAATCCAATGTGAAAGTGTAAATAAATACACTTTACAACACTAAATTAAGGAAAAATTAGGTTTGTTTAGCTTAGAAGGGCCTTAAATCCCATGTGAATGTGTAAAACACATTAAAACACTAGATTAGGTCCACCTTAGTTTACAAGCCTCTTAAATTTAATGTGAAGGTGTAAATAGATATATTTTACAACACTAAATTAAGGAAAGATTAGGTTTATTTAGCTTTAAAGGGGCCCAAGACCTAATGTGGATGTGTAAAACTCATCACAACACTAGATCAAGGTGATATCAAGTCCAATTTATCATTAATTATTCCCAAATTAAAAAAATTGTACCATTTCCAAGGGCGTACAATTTTCATTACTACACCATGCTTAGCAATATAACTGGAAGCTAGGTTCTTAGTGTAGAATAAGTAGATCACAATCAAGTGAATTAGAAGCCTATAGATAGTCATTTAAGTCTAAGGTTAATATTCACAATTCATAATAGAAATCACTTAGTACCAACACAATGTGAGGTCAACTCAACTGGTAACCACTACCATGTAGTCCAATTAATTCCCTTCCTTTATCTTATTATTTAGACACACATTATGTATTGAATACAAGTTATCAAGTTTATTTCATAACCATCCAATACCCATTCAGCCTCATATGAAGCCTACTAAGAGAGAAGGTCAAACCAATTAGGAACAACCACAATATCTAGGAGTTATCCCCCTTGACCCTCCCCATTTGGACTTGAGGTCATAGAGGCATCTTTTTCCCAAGGATCGCCTACGTACCTACTTCCAAACGGATCAAAGGCACATGTAGTTCTCCTCACAAGGTCTCTCAAGGACCTACGCACAAGTTCCCATAACCCTTATAATTACATATCAAGGACATCATGCACCATCTAGTAACCTGATGACATAACCACAATTTACATCATAGGGTTTATACATTTCAAGATTCTCTTACACGACAGATTAAGAATTACTTAAATTTGATAAGAATATGGTTACCCATGATATACCTCTTCAAGAATGGAGATTCCAATAAACCTAGGTATAGGTTACCATGCAATCTAGACTTTTTATCTAAGAATAGGTCATCAATAAAGAGTGTACACCGTTTGATAGGGGTAAATCTCGTTATAATGTACCTATAAATCAAAATCCTTGGTAAGGCTCCCAATAAGATCCCACTATAATATGGTTCACTGATATTATATAATATACAAAATCCTCCTGGATGTAATAGAACATGCATCAGAAAGAGCCACACAAGGGGGATCTAAACTTTAGAGGACCTACAATAAAAAATAAATGAAGGGTCCTTGAACTTACTGTATAGTCTTCAAGATTTTGGTGATCCCACAATGTTAGTTTACAATTTCTAGGAGATTCTGATTTTTGCTGAAATCACACATTTCTAAAAAATATAATGATTTAAGCCTCAAAAAAATTCATTTGAAGGATTCCAATTGAAGAGGGTTTGATCAAACCACCTTAGATCAAACCCCCTTGGATAGAACCCCGCTAGTTTTAAACCATACCTATAACGGAGTCTCCTTTACACCTATCAAAATGTTGATAAAAAACCAATTTTGATTTACCTTTTGGGGGATCAAATGAATTCATTTAAAATTTAGTTTTTTTAAGTATGTATTCCTTATTATAAGCTTCCCAAAAAGTATAATTTTAAATAAATTTAATTTAATTATTATATTTATTTTTAATTTCTTGTGAATGTACGTTTTTCACCAAAAATCAAGTTGTTTGCTCTGCACAAGTGGAAAAATAGAAGATTATCAAAAAAAAAAATTGAAAAATATTAGTGCACTAGATATTGAAATCCTTGATCCTACAAAAAAACAATTGAATTTCCATACATACAAAAAAGTTATGTTGTATACAGTCCGCCTATGTCTGAATTGTAATTGGTTTGACTTCAAAACTTGATTAAGAAAAACATATTCAATAAAACACTATGAAACCAAATGAAAGCACTAGATATCGTAGTTACAAATCTAAATTCAAAAAAAAATAAATAAATAACCTTCATGGAAAAAAAGTTATGTTGTATACGATGAGCATCACTCCTTAAAAATGGTGTTTACTGAAAAAAATAGTTTTCGAAAGATATGGAAAAAGAAGTGAAATTTGACTCCAAAAATTTTGAAAAAAATATATTTAGAATCTACCGACAAAATATCACAAATCACTAGTTTGCATCATCTTCAAATTCCTCACAGTTTAGCCGCTATAGGTGCTTGAAAGTGAAGAATTAGTTAGAAAAAATCAGTTTAGTGTCCAAGTTTGGCCAAAAATTGTAAACCGTTTTTGTGGGATCACCCATTTAGTACATAATATTGGTATTATTCTCAGTTCAAGCATCTTAGATGGATATAGATTAGAAGGGGATTAGAACTTAAACCCCTCTAAAATTTATGCTAAGTTGTATCTATCACCTATCACCTAGATTAAGATGATATCTCTTGGCAATTAAGCTTGACATACTTATAATTCATTTGTACATAATAAACGCAAGCACTAATACATCATGTGCTTCATAATTCAACCATATAATAATAATGCTAACATGTTTAGAGAGATTACTTTTTACCAATTTTTGGCATAGAATAAGATAATGTCATATTATACTACAAGGCTTAATGGAAATAAGTACCATAAGCACATTGTACTATCCTATCATTTATCATTCAAACATTATATCCAACCAAGTTAATTATCACAGTGCAAGCACAAAGGATAATTTATTCATACTTGTCATTTATACTAAATATGATCTTAATGGTCAACAGTAGGGTACCGGGAGATGCTTCATAGTATGATTTCATAGGATTTATCTCTTAACTCAATATCAACAACACTATAATCAAATTAAAGGGTAGTCGTCTTCTATTTAGTACCTAATCATATCATTGTTCATTACCACTATATTTTCCTTCACTCACATGATAATCCTAATAATGAGGTTCTCATATTTAAGAGGCCAATAGACATCATGTAGTCACATTAAGCCTTTACCACATGCACCAACCATAAGACATAATGTAGATCAACTCCATGTTCTTGATATATTACTAACATGTTGATATATTTATTATGACACACAACATTATTTATAAAAGTAAACCTGGTAACTAATTCTCCATATATATTATGGATACAATAAACAATCACATAACATAATACTTCCACTTGACATATATTTATGAACAAATCTAAAGCTTCCATTATTAGGAGAGTTCATAATTGACTAAAATTTACATGCTTTAAAACAACAACATTATAGTTGTTGGGATTGACTATGCCCAAAGATGGGCAATGACCTAAAACTTGCTCCTATGCCATGATCAACAATCCCACTAAAGTTTTGGCTTTTAAAATCAAGCCTAATTTATGGATATTTATCAAGTGAACAAATGCCATAACAAGAAGCTTCTGACCTTTCTTTGCAAGGGTCTAAGGTGAAGGATTAGAGGCAGAGATGATAAGACAAAGACTCAAACATTTTTTTTTATATATTCATCAAAGTTTTTCAGAATAGCTTCGTCAACTTTTTGCTACTTCAGAGCAATGTAAATATTTTCTTCTATCCTCTCAAAAATTACAATCACATCGAATATATATACATTTCACGGCTAAACATAAAACCAATATTAAAGGAAAATTCATTATGCTAGCCAAAACAAGTCCTATCGGATTAAATGATTAACCAAAACGTATTAAAGGCTTGTCCCATCGAATTAATACATGCCAACTCAGACTCCACTAACTACCGCCAACTGAAAAGATGATATACCACTATACTACTGAGGAGAGAGAGAGAGATGGTGCGATAACACGGGGATCACTGCCCAATCGTGAGTGGTCTAGGAAAGACCGCGGTAACCACATTACCGCGATGAGGGAGATGGTTGGCTGCGGTGAGGCGATGTACACCACGCCACCACATGCGTTCAAATGGGTAACCGTGGGACAGCGGTAACACTGCTCTAGCGGTTAATCGCTCAACCATAGACAAGAGTCAGTGAGGCCGTGACAACACGGGGAACGAGGGTGGCAACTGTGAGACCGCAGACAGAGCGAAGGAGGGCTGCCGTATTGCAGTGGACACCGCGGTACCACGAGCCGGTATGACTGATGGTGCGGGGGCGTGGTAGAGGCCAGTAACTGGCACGGGAGTTGGGTGAATTCCCAACACTCCCCCATGAACACAGCTCCCACCATCCTTAATTCCCAGTCAGATTTTTTGATAGATGAACAAATCTTTGCCCAACGCCTTTGTAAGAATGTTTGCCTATTGTTCCTCTAACCTGCAAAAAACCAAGGTGATTTCACCATTGTTGATTAGCTCCCAAATGAAATGAAAATGAGTGTCTATGTGCTTGTTGCATTTATGAAAGACTGGATTCTTTTATAGAGCAATGGCCGAATTATTATCACAGAAAATTTTTGTAGCATCTAACTGCTCATGCTGAATTTCTTTCAGAATTCTTCTCATCCACACAGCCTGGCAGGAAGCACTCGTATCTGCAACATATTCAACTTCATCTGATGATAAAGTTACTATTGGTTGTTTCTTAGATGCCCAGGAGACAACTCCACTGCCAAAATGAAAGACATATCCTGATGTGCTCTTTCTGTCATCAATACTGCTAGCACAGTCACTGTCTATATAACTAGTTAGCTTGAATTCATCTGATTTTGTATATTGGATGCCATAATTTTTTGTACCACTGATATATCTCAATATTCTCTTCCCAGCCTTCCAATGTGACTCCTTTGGTGTTTCCATAAATCTGGAAATTAAACGAACTGAAAACATAATGTTTGGCCTTGTGGCTATTAGATACATCAAACTCCCAACTAGTTGTTTATACAGGGTCAAATTCACATCTGAACCTTTATCTTCCTTGCTCAGCTTCAGACCAGTTACCATTGGAGTAGGAGCAGATTTGCAATTTAACATATTAAATCTTTTTAAAACATCATTTGCATATTTAGTCTGAGAAATAAAAATTCCATTGTCATCTTGCTTTACTTCAATTCCCAGAAAATATCTCATCAGACCTAAGTCTGTCATCTCAAACTCTTTCATCATTTCTCCTTTGAACAAATCAACTGACAGATTTCCAATCAAAATTAAATCATCAACATACAAGCAAATAATCAAGATTTTACCTTCTTCATTCATCTTGGTATACAATGTTGGTTCACTATTGCATCTGAGAAATCCATTTTGTGTGAAATAACTGTCTATTCTACTATACCAAGCTCTTGGGGCTTGTTTCAAACCATGCAGTGCCTTCTTCAGCTTGTAGACTTTGTCTTCTTGTCCCAATATCTCATATCCAAGTGGATGTTCAATATATACATCTTCAAGATACCCATTAAGAAATGTTGATTTCACATCCATCTGGTGAACTAACCATCTATTATGTGTTGCTATGGCCAAAATCATTATGACTGTGTCAAGGCATGCTACAGGTGCAATAGTTTCAGTGTAGTCAATTCCAGGTTGTTGTGCATAACCTTTTACAACCAATCTTGCTTTGTGTTTCTATACTTCTCCATTTGCATTCAATTTTGTTCTATATATCCATTTAACACCTATCACATCTTTGTCTTTTGGATGACTCTGCAGCTACCATGTCTGATTATTTTCAATTGAATCAATCTCTTCATCCATTGTTTTTATCCACTTCTCCTCTTTAATTGCATCTTCATAATGAATTGGATCTTCTTCTTGTGAATAAAAAGAAAAAAGTGTGAACTACTGTGAATTGTTCTCTCTTTCATTCTGATTATAGATATCACTCATACTTCTGATTTTTTGTCTTCTCATACTTGCCAAAGTTGGGTTTGATAGATCACTCGAATCTGCAGAATATGGACTTGAAGGTCCTGCGCCAAAAGTTCTTCTTTTAGTTGGCGTATGTAGTCATCTTTTTGTTGCTCTTACATTGCTTTCCGGTGTCAATTGTTGACCACTTGCTTGAGCTTGACTTGGTACAGCAGTACGAACATTTACTAGAACTGAAATTTCATTTTCTTCTCGAGGGATATTGACTATTATATTAATTGTGCTCTCTCTACTTCCATCCCATGCTTCATCTTCAACAAATTGAACATCTTTGTTGATTATAACCTTCCTAGTTGTTGGATTGAACAATTTATATGCTTTGGATTCATCATTGTAACCAACAAAAATATATTTCTCTCATTTATTGTCAAGTTTTCTTCTCAACTCATTAGGTACATGTGCATATGAGACACATCCAAAAACTCTCATGTGAGATACACTGTGTTTTTTACTAGTCCGGGCCTCCTCGGGAATAATATTCATCACACTTTCCGTTGGGAATCTATTCATTATGTATGTTACACAAGATACAACTTCAGCCCAAAATTCATTTGTTAAATGCTTGGCTTTCAATATACTCCTAGCCATCTCCATTATAGTTATGTTTTTTCTCTCAACTACCCCGTTCTGTTGAGGTGTGTATCTGGTTGTGAACTGTTTGTGTATGCCATGATCTTTGCAGAAATTTAAAAATTATTTTGAAACATATTCTCCTCCTCTATCTGTTCTCAGCACTTTGATAAAATGACCACTCTATTTTTCAGCAAGAGACTTGAACTGACGAAAGAAATCAAACACTTCACTTTTTTGTTTTAATAAATAGACCCATGTTTTCCTTGAAAAATCATCTATGAAAGTCATAAAATAATAACTACCACCTATTGAAGGTGTCTGCATTGGGCCACACAAGTCCGAGTAAACAATTTCTAATGGGGTTTTTGCTCTTGTGGATCTCCCTACTGGGAAAGACTCTCTATGTTGTTTTTCTAATATGCACCCTTCACAAACTGTCTCAGGTTTTTCAATTAATGGAATTCCTTTTACCATACTCTTCCTATGAAGCAAATTTAGGCCACCAAAATTTAAATGACCGAATCTTAAGTGCCACAACTAGTTTTCATCTTGTACTTATGCCTAAAAGATAGTCTGAGTAACAGCTGATACCTCTTGTGCTTGTGCATAGTTTGTGCTCAAATCTAGCTAAATTCTTAAAGGAAACATTCTATTGTTTGTCATCTTGATCCTAGCTATCAACTGGCTACTTGGGTATTTGTCTAAAATTGTGCACAGTCCATTTTTAAAAGTCACATTATAACCCTTTTGAACTAGTTGTCCTACACTTGAATCAAATTGTGTTTCAGACCTAGCACAAAATACACATCAGAGATATATTTTTGCTCCCCCTGCTTGGTCAGAATATTAACATTTCCCTTTCTTTTGACTGACACTTTGTTTTCATTGCCCAGGGTGACATCTGACTTGATATTCTCATCTAAACTTGTAAACAACTCTAAATTTCCTATCATGTGGTTACTACAGCCTGAGTCTAAGAACCAAACATCTTTTTCACTAGCTTGTGCTACATTACAGGCTAAAAATATTGTGCTTTTATCTGGTCTATGGTCTTGACTCTCTTTAGTAAAATTTGCATTTTGTCTACCCATATCATACTGCTTCTTCCTATACTCATCATATAGTTTCCAAAAATTTTACAATAATGGCATTGGACCTGAGATTTTTCATACCTTTGACCTTGATAGTTTTTAGATGGGTTTTGGCTGCTGCTTCTTCCACTTGAACTTGACGGGTTGTTTCTTCCACCTCTGTTGTAACCTCTTCCTCTTACTCTGAAATTTGATCTACCTCTGCCTCTTCCTTGGTTAATTGAAGCTTGTGTCTTAAATGCATGCTCCAATGACAAATTAGTTGTTTTGTTGAGCTCGTGCTCATGAGAAATGAGAGAAGCATAAAGCTCATCAACTGAATACTAGGTGAGATCCTTTGTCTCTTCTATAGTGACTGCAATTGACTCAAATCTTGTGGGTAAACTTCTTAAAATCTTTTCTACAACTTTGACATCTTCTAGTGTCTGACCATGTGTTATCATCTGGTTCACCAGTCCCATTATCTGAGTGAAATATGAATCTACAGACTCATTATCTTTCATAAATAGGGTCTCAAACTCTCTTCTCAATATTTGCAACTTTGCAGTTTTAACTTTCTCCATTCCTTGATATGCAATTTGTAAAATGTCCCATGCTTGCTTGGACCTGGTTGTAGCTGAAATTCTTGGAAAGATACTTTCATGTACTCCTTGTAGAATGAAAAAGTGAGCCTTAGAATCCTTCTTCTTGTTATCTTTCAGTAAGTCTTTCCCTGCTTGTATCAAGGCATTATATGCTGCTGCATCTACCGGTTCTGGAAATCCATTTTCTACAAACTCCCATAATTCGTGTGAACAGAACAAGGCTCTCATGGTGATTGACCAATAATCATAATTCTTTCCATTTAACTATGGAATCTGAGGATTAAACAGGCTTGTGCTTGCAGCCATTTTTTTAGACTCTCTAAAACACTCTACAACAACCTTAGGCTCTGATACCACGTGAAGGATTAAAGGCAGAGATTATAAGACAAAGACTCAGACAAAAAAAAAATTATATATTCATCAAAAAAATTCAGAATAACTTCGTCAACTTTTTGCTACTTCAGAGCAATGTAAAAAATTTCTTCTATCCTCTCAAAAATTACAATCACATCAAATATATATACATCTCATGGCTAAACATAAAAACAATATTAAAGGCAAATTCATTATGCTAGCCGAAACAAGTCCTATCGGATTAAATGAATAACCAAAACATATTAAAGGCTTGTCCCATTGAATTAATACATGCCAACACAGACTCCACTAACTGCCGCCAACTGAAAAGATGATTTACCGCTATACCGCTGAGGGGAGAGAGAGATGGCACGGTAATGCGGGGGTCACCGCCCAAACGCGAGTGGTCCAGGAAAGACCGCGGTGACCACGGTAACCGCATTACCATGACGAGGGAGACGGTTGGCTGCGGTGAGGCGGTGTACACCGCACCAACACACGTAGTCTAATGGGTAACCGCGAGACAGCGATAACACCGCTCTAGTGTTAACCGTTCAAGCGCAGACAAGAGTTGGTGAGGCCACGGTAACGCGGGGAACAGCGAGGGTGTCAACCACGAGACTGCGGACAGAGCGAAGGAGGGCTGCGGTATTGCGGTGGACACTACGGTACCACGAGCCGGTATGATTGATGGTGCGGGGGCGCGGTAGAGGCCAGTAACTGGCATGGGAGTTGGGTGAATTCCCAACATAAGGGGAAACTTGACCATTCTAAATATGTCACTTTAATACACAGTCAATCTTATTTACAAAATGATCATCATCTTTAACTAAGTCTCGATTGTCAATTAGAAGTGTAGAAGAAACAAAGGGTAGTCAAGCTGGAATGTTTAGAGGAAGTTGGCAAGGTTTCGATTATCATAGCAATAACATACAACCTTCGTACCCATTTCACAAGTGTATTAATAGTCTTTGTCTGATTTTAAACATGATAACAACCATATTAACAAGAAAACAACTTCAAATAAAATTAGAGAATTAACCTGGAATAATGGCTTCCAATGCCTTGGCATTTGCATGGGTGAGTTAATCTACATCTCCGCCTTTTCTCCTCCACACCTTTGTGCATTTAACGGTGGTCTATTCCCTATTCCAAAGCTCCCATTTTGGCATACGTAGGGAGGATGTGAGCAACGCCTTGGAATCTGGCTTTGCTCCTGCCAAATCACGTTTGCTTCAAAGTTTTTAAATCCTTTTCAACAAATTTGTTTCGATCCTCTCCACTCATTTTAATATTTGTTCTCTCTTTTCCTCATCATTTCTTCTGTTCGACCTGGTTTCTTTTTTGTTTTCCATTTCTTTAAACTGCCCCAAGTCACATTGTTGAGGTCATTGCTCACTTCTTTTTCCATGCCCACTCTCATTCTCCTATTTCTCCTCTATTTCTTTTCTCACTCCATCCTTGCAATATCTCCTATTTTTTACCTTCAGACAAGCTTGAATCCACAGTTATGTGGGTCGTGAGGGTTTAAAGGCTGCTGAGTACCATTATTTTCCACGTGGCTTGAAGTATTCGATACTAGAAGGAGGGATGTCATACCTATTAATGGCATGACCCTTCTTAGTCAAGCATGCCCCCTCTCTTATTTAATTAGGATTGTCTTCTGCCCTCCTTTTACGGTTCACAAATCCTATTCAATGAATCCATTTCATGTACTTTCTACCATCAGTTCTATTTTGATGGACATCCATCACCGATCCACGAACTCTCAATTTGATGTAGGCATGGAGTACGCTGACAAGGGTTGAGGAGTCTTTGTGTTTACCTTTCAACTATGTCAGCTTAAAAATTTCCAAGGCCTTTAATGGATGATGGATGCCCATACCTTCGTCCAAATTTGTCTCCCCAAGACTTGACTGACATATTTAATTGATTTATTTATTTTATTATCCACGCAATAACCATGTGAATGAGTCTTCTTTTACGGGGATGTGACATAAGGGAGATATTAGCTATCCAATTATATACCAACCTAAGTAACCTTATCTGAGGTGTATATTAAGGTAGTTAAGTAATAACTAAATGAAAGAAAAAATATGCCCCTACATTTTTTTAACATGGAGGACCAAATCACCATTCTTCATTTTTCTTTGATGGGGATAAAGTTAAACAACTTGATGATCATCTCCAACCCATGTTCTTACTACAAGTATAATTTGAGATTATTCACTTGTTATATGATTAATTCATTATATAATTAATTTACATGTTTAAATTTATATTTTATTTATTAAACTTTTCTATTCGTCAAATTCCTTGCATTTGATAGATACATATAATTAATAAGGCCATATTCTATCCCTAACACTCTATGCATTTCACTAGTCATCATGAGTTGACTAGACATACATTTGCATGATTTATTATTATATCCTTGTATTTAGAAACATTCAATTGCATTCATTTGATCATCCTCTCATATCCATAAAGCATCAAATATCATTCACATTTAAGGAAGGAGCTCATTGTATGAACACTTCAATTGGAGTACCTAAAAGGACCCGATTTTGTATCACATTATTCTAGAGCATTTGTGTGTTTGAAGATAGTTGGCTTCAATTATTTTCATGACTATAAAGTTGGTCCTATCAAGAGGTTTGACCTTCAAGAACATGACTCTTAAGATCCATTGATCTCTCCTATGTGTTTTCAAACACCTCTAGTCCTTGACATTCAATGAAGTATAAAGAACCAAGCGAATTAGAAAGTAGAAGACAACATTGTACCAAATCAAGTCCATGAGACACATTGGATTTGCATGTGTGAAAATGACCTACAATTATAGAATTGTCTTTTCATAAAATTTACAGTCCTTTTTCATTTCTAGATAGAACACATATGTACAAAATAATTGCTTTTAATTTCAATACATACAAACTTGAATATATTAATAAATTTATTCAATATCATCATTCTTAATATGTAATATTTATTTTTTAGTTATCACTTACACAATTTTAACTAATTTGATTTAAGATTGTTTATGCTAACTTATGTGCATCTTATTGAATATGGCTAAGTTAACCATTAGGGTAAGGTAATTTTCTGTTTAAAAGAATTGAATAATGAATAATGGTAATCCATTGATATTCTAGATTATTATTATTAATGTTGATGGGTTGACTAAATAATTGGAAGATGGGCATAAATTGAAAGTTTGATGATGCATTAATAAAGTTTCTTGATAATGTGTAGTGCTAGTGCTTCATCCATTGATTATTTAGACGATACATTGTTAATGTTGCATGGCTTGAGTGGGCATTGTCAAGAGTTTGATACAAAGGAACACAATAAATGGCGTCACCAGTGAATTGTGTTTGAACTTTAGGCTTTGTGAAAAGGTCTATTCGAATGGTTAGAGATGAAATGTAACATTATTTTGTTGTTAGTGCAGCTCGTGGAATACCTTGTTTCATTTGCAGGTGTAGACGTGAATGCTCTGAATGATGAAGACATGACTCCACTTGACATAGCATCACAAGCAGCTCAACACAATCCCAATTGTGCCATCATTGTACAGAAACTTGAAGATGCAGGAGCTGTTAGGTGGACTCCCATACCAAAATCTAATACAAGTCCTAATCCAAGTAATGGGTCGGAGCGAGGGGGAGACAAAGATGTAAATACACGCATGGTAGTGGCATCACTGATTGCCACCGTCACATTTGCAGCCATGTTTCAAATCCCAGGGGGAACTGAGGATGACAAAAACAGTATACACTATGGAGCTGCCAAGATGGCATTCAACAAACTCTTTAGAATTTTCATATTCTCTGACACTGCAGCCTTCGCCACTTCCTTTACAGTAGTTGTCGCGTGGTTAGTTCGACAACTGTTCGGAGACACACATTTGGAAAGACGGTCGGCGCTATCCCATATGTCCGAAGTGGCCTTGGTAGCCTCAATCTTGTGGACGATGGTAGCATTCGTCAGTGCCACCATTATCGTCACAGTACCCACCAATTATCAGAGCCTGAAAAGTAAGCAGAAGGAAGCTTTCGCCAAATATCAATCGCTTGTGCTAAACGAGATCTCTTTTGCAATCGTCCCGCCTCTTTATGTTGGTATGCCGCTGATAACTAAAATCTTTCGAATTCATCGTGCGAGGATTGGATTTAAAGGTTTTTTGTTTATAATAATTCAACTGATTGTAACCTGCTGGATTATCTACCTTACTTTGAGACGGTACAAATGAGCGAACTACTTTGTTCGTTCTTTACCAGAAAGAATACTGTTTCCATATATATTGCGGACAAATTGGACCATTCATTTTGGTCGTGAAGCTGCGTTGTCCGCCATGGTCTTAGAAAAGGAGAAGACGTTCATTGTGTGTATTTCGAGACATGTCAATCGATTGAATTTTATAGCTTTTTCAGAAGGTGGTTTTTATAGTTTTCATTAGTGCAATTTAGAAACTGAGATTTTTTTATATTTTCCCTTCAAATTCAATTTGGTATTATAGCTTTTGATATCTTATTAGTTTTCTTAATCTCTCATCTCATTGCTATGCTTGCTATTGTACTCATAATATCTTTATAGGATTCCACTATTTTTTATTGCTCATGGTGCCTAAGTTTATCTTGTTCTCTTATTGTTATTCTAATAAGCTCTAGCTTTGGTGGACTTCAAGCATTTGGTTAACCCATTTTTTTCTTTCTTAGTTGTGTATATGTTGGATGGAATGAATCAGATTATTGCAATCATGAATGGAGTAGGAAGTGTGGGAACCATAATATTAAGATGGAACTATTGCCCTCTTCTCTTACTCCATTTATGTTGATAGACCATCTTCTTCTTCAACGTTGAAAAGTAAAACAAACGCTCACCTTAATAAAACAAAAAGTTGTATGACTTATGTCAAATTAATTGTGGAAATTATAGAGTCTTGTTCAAAGAATGGCTTCCAATAATGGTCACTTTAGCTCTTCCAATGATCTTCTACTTACTCTTTAGCATTTTTTGGATTCCTTTTAACATGAATCTTTAAAATTTTAAGAAAATTATGGAGTTTGTGTCCTCTCTTCTTCAATTGTTAGATAACGCAATAATTAGTTTATGTTGCAAATTATTCTAGATCAAGACTTCCTTCATCTTTATCATTAGATCCATATTAAGATTTTTCATGGATGACATTGAACAAGAGTCTTTCATAATCCCTTTTCTTCTACACCAATTACAATTATAATAAAAATCCTTTATATTGAATGAGCTATATATTCTTTCACTATTTTTTGTTTGATTGGTCTTTGTCTCTTTTGTAATCATGGCCTATAGACCCTTTTCTACTAAAATTTTATAAATTTTATCAATAAAAGACTTCCATTTGCGAGTGAAAACAAAATTTTATATCTTTTCTTTCTGCTTTTTGAGATCACTTAAATTTTGTTTTTAGCATTCATCACAATTTGCTAATTATAAAAAAAAAATCAGCAATCTAAGGATAATGAAAAGTAATGCTTTATGAAATTTTCTATGTAGATTTGAAATCTATATCTCTTTTTAAATTAAAAATTATTTTTCTCATATTTGGTTAGTTTTTAATAAAATGTGGGTGACCTCACAATAGTGTGTTCAACTTTTGGACTACTAAATCATTAAGAATTTGAAGATGATGTGGACCAGTGATCTTTGAAATTGTCTATAGATTATAAATATATTTATTTTTAAAATTTAGAAAATAATTTGTGTTTCTACATAACTTTCAATAACTTATTTTTATAGTTAACATTATTTTTAAAAAGTGATGTTACGTTGATAAAACATAACTTTATTTGTAGAAAAGATAAAATTTTAAATTTTAAATATATATTCGTAAGACCAATATTTAGTGCATATATTTTTTCATAATTTTTTTAATTCTTTTTAAAGTGAGATTAACTATAATTCAAACATAGGTTACTTTGGTAACACATAATTTTTTTGTGTGCATGCAAATTAGTTTTTACTTTTCTTGTTAAAATTAAAATATCAAGAACTAGTGCATAGATATATAGACAACCATTTTTTCATGTTTGTGGAATAAAAACCTTGACGATTGTTTTTTTCAATAAAAGACACAAAACATATAATTATATTGATTAAAATATACATTTTTACAAGAACTACAAAATACCCAAAATACTATATCTATTGCACCAGCAACAAACCATAATGTTGATTTCCACTAAAAATTAGCATTACATCTATCTCGTACAATGGATACATAATTTTATATACATGAAAACATCAGATTGTATTTACCCTAAACATTAGCAGTTGTATATATAGCTATGGATGATTAACAAAATCAACTTGAAAATTGTGTCACTAGCATTTTTATTTGCTTCCATTTTCAAAACCCTTTATTTTTCCATTCTCGAGCTCCCCACTGAATTCCTTACTACTCTAAAAGAGAAGAGTCCACTCGAATTAAAGGTGGAAGGATATGATTTGACACTACATTAATAGCATGATGGGTGGAATGATTCAATAAAATGGTTATTACAAAATATTTCTCTTTAAATCTAGCATGGACATTTCTAAATAGATATCATTTACATTTTTGTGGAGCACCCCTAGCAATGTCCTGTCACACTTCCACTCAAACGCCAGTTCCATGATGTCATAGATGAGAACAAAAGAGCTTTTCTGCTTGAGATACTTCCCGGGGAAAATTCCCCCTATAAAACCTTTTCCTTTGAATAAATCGTATTCTTGCATGGTTTTCATCAAAGTATTCTTAGGTAGGAAATTCCCTTTTACTACTTTGACAGCTATATGTTCTATAGCAACAAAAGATTACAGGAGGTTTAGTATATTTGAAAGAAAGATTGATAATACCTGGCTAGGAAACAGAAGCATCCTTGCCTGTGGGCTTGTTACCTCCACCCCTAAGATTGTGCGCATACACTCCTCAACACTTGGGCACTACACATGAAACACTGTTTCCAGACTTGCATGAGACAGGAGATCTTTTATTTGGTTGGTCATAGAAGTGATCATAAAATTTAGTTACTAGGCTTTCAAGACTTGCTTAAATCATCTACCTTAAGCTCTGATGTATTTATTGCAACTTAATCCTTTATCATACCATCCTTTCCCTTCACACAAGCAATGAAGATCTTGACAATTGTTGAAAATTCTATTGTTTACTAGAAAATAGAAAATAAATATAGTAATTAAACTAAATATATTCAAAATTATATTCACTGGAAAGCTTATTTTGAGTTCTATGATCCTATAAATTATCTTGTTATATTCATTTCATTTTCTAGGTCCATCCAAGATTGAAAATATAAAATTTTAAGGAAAATTTGAGACCTAAGGTGGAAAGGTCACTTTTAGGGACTTCATTTGAAGGTATTAAGGGACCTTCATTCAAAGTTGTTCTATTTTTATGAATTTAAAAAAAAAACTTCAAACGAAGGTAATTTCCAAAAATCGAAAAAAGAACATTCATTTAAGGATCCTTTTTTTTTTTAATGGTAATTTCCATAAAAGAAATAGAAAGGGACTGATGTAATTCAGAATTCAAAGGACTTATCAAACAATTGAATTAAGCAACTTAAACAAACTTCACATTCATTTTGTCATTCATCAAGTTAAACAAATTTGAATGACAACACAATTCAAAGGAAATTCAATGTTTTTTATTTATTTCTCTTTCTATTATTACAAGAACTTAAACATTTACAATCTACAAGTCTCCAATTTATTTTTATTCTTCAATCTCTCTATTCAAGCACCCAACTCTACACTTAATTCACATGTATGTCAAGTCTTTATCACTCTTGTTCCTTGTATTTTCCTTGTGCACTCTATCTGCACTTCTTCAATGGTATGGGAGTCTATTTATGTTTTGTCTTGCATTACACCTTCGTATTGTGCAACCCTATCCAATTATCCTTTGCATAAATTACACCTTGTTTCCCTCATTCCACGATCTTTTATTTACTTTTGCCTACTTATCTTTTACCAAGGTTGTGTGGATTTCTTTTGCTAAATACATTTTATTTATAAACTACATTCTACCATGGTGCGACCCCCTATCCCATTATCTCTATCTTTCCTTATGTTTCACTAAGGTTGTATAGTTTTTTTCTATTCAACCTTCATTTTTTCTCCTCCTCTAAACTGTGATCCCTCCTCATCTTCTCTTTTTTTGTGAGCTAACTAAATTTTTTGGTGATGATCCTTTCTTTGTAGCATTCCACACTACCTTTTGGGCTATGTTTATTTTTTATCTACATTCATGTGCCATTTCCCATCCTCCATCACTACCCTTTCACATCCTTCAGACATGATTCCTCCATTCCATATGCTAGATTTTAAATTTTTCCTATAGTTATTATTATTGACCATAAAACCAAAAAATATTCAATTTCATAGAAGTAAAGTTTTCAATAAAATTGTAGGAATAAATTATTCATGAAAAAATAAAGATCGGTTATTCATTTCACATCTATAACCAATCATTTGAAACCAACTGAAATTCATTGCAATGAACAACTAAAATTAAAGATTTAAATCATGAAAATGACCTTTTGTCAAATCAAATGACAATAATGTTTCTTTTCTCATCCTCTACAAATTTGAAATTGAAGCCAAAACTACAACAATAAATAAAACTGAAATATTTTTTGGTGATGTAGATCACCATATGCTCACAATGCTCCTATATCAAACACATTGGGTAGGAAAATGTTTCATAAGTGTGAAACTCATGAACATTTTTATAATGTCAAAACTAGAATCCTAAACTTTTCCAAATCAAAATTGTTGACCCAAGAAGCCTCTTTCAATTCATGGTTCCTCCAATGGACCAAATATTCCTAATATTCCTTCCCCCTTGTCCTTTTGAATATGCATGAGTCAATAATTTGATCAATTTCCTCAACCTTCTTCTTCGACAATCGATGTACATACATTTGGGTGCATCCTACAAGTTAGAGGTACTATTGCTTTCTTCTTCATGGTATGGGTATAAATCAACAACATTGAATATTGGTGATATATCAATACCTATTGGAAGCTCAAATTATCATATGTGTTTGACAAGAACTTATACTAAACCTTGCATGGGCCTATCTTTTTCCACTTTGGATTATTGTATGTTCCCTGCAGGAACCTTTCCTTCTACAAATGTGCCATCACCAAGTCACCAATCTAAAACTCCTGCACTCTCCTATGTACATCAACATGTTCTTTGTATTTGATGAAACTCCTTTCCAAATTTTACATCATTTCTTTTTACAAATCATGAATATACTCCACAAAATCTTTCACAACTATAAACATTTACTTCTCGAATACTATCCCTCAATCCATCAACTCCTCAAGGACTATACCCATACACAATCTAAAATGGACTCCTTCCTAAACTTCTATTAATTGAGTTTTTATATGCAAACTCTTCTTGTGCCAATATAAAATCCCATTGATTAGGTTTTTCACCTACTAAACACCTCAACAAATTACCCAAACTTTGATTCACATCCTTGGTTGACCATCAATTTGAGGATGATCCCAATCGTGTTCCCATTTTCTTCCACAAAGTATACCAAAAAAATCCAACAAACTTGATGTCTTGGTCTGAAATAATACTCTTTGGCAAGCCATGTAACCAAAATCACTCTTTAAAAAACAAGTTAGCTATGTGGGAAGCATCACTACACTTTTGACAAGGTATAAAATAAACCATTTTTAAAAATATATCCACCATAACAAAAACTAAATCATTATCTCTTTGTGTTCATGGAAAACCCAAAATAAAATCCATACAAATGCATTCCCATTGTCTCTTCAATATTAGCAAAGGTTAGTACAATCTAGTGTTTTGCCTCACTCCTTTGACATGTTGGCATATCTCACTATTTTGCACCATTATTTTTATATATTCACTCATCCCTTGTTAATAGTAATTCTCATTCAATTGTGCCAATATTTTGTCCACTCCAAAATGTCCACTAAAAGCCCTATTGACATTTTGTTTTAAAACATATTAAATGTTTTTAGAGGAAATGTTTTATGAAAACAAAAAGGAAAAAGTAAAAGTAAAAGAAAGTGAAAGCCTAAAATTTTTGGGCTCCAAATAGTGAAAAGGAGAGTTTTTATTTCCTTGTGTTTTCTTTCATCCGCGTTGCAAGAGAAACTTTAGGGTTTTTTTGTTGCAATGGTGCTGAAAGTCTTCATACGTCACCCATGTTGTAGGAGGTTTGTAAGGTGTTGTGTTTGTTGGTATACAAAGAACATTAAGGGCACATTGCTGAAGTTTTATGAGATGAAAGTGGCACACTCAAAGAATTTCCATGCATGTTGCCAAGTTACAAGCCTTGTATATTGCCACATTACAACAGGTGTAATAAATATCTCTTTGACCTTTAGTCTTTCATCTATGTTCAAAGTCTTGTTTTGCTTGGAAGCCATGTGCAGATGTGTATAATTTAGTGATGTGTTGAGAGGAGTCCCTCATAAATCTTTGGGAGGAAAACCCTAAATTTTTAGAGGTCTAGCTTGGTTTAAATCTAAACAAGGTTTGAACTAGTATTTAGAAATAAGGTTACAGGCAATAAATGTTATATTGTTTGAACTGTTGTCTTCTAAAAAATTGATAAACCCTTGTCATGGTCTGAGGATATAATGAGAGATATTCAATACAATAGGGATACACCCATAGAGGCAGTCAAGCAAAAGTTTCAAATGGCAGTGCTCATGGGCAGAATATAAAGACAATCACCAAGGGTAGATAGTAGTTACATGATAGCCATCTTTCAAGAAAGGAACTCATGATAGCAGTTTAAGAAGTTATGACTATAATCACTATACAATGAAAGTAACTTGAATGGATGCATGGTAGGTGTTGGCATAAGAACTAACACCTCTGGAGTGTGAGTTTGTACGTACAGCTATGCACACTACGTAATGAGTGCTCTTCAAATTAGGAGGGGAAGCTCCCTCATTGTGCTGGAATGCATGGAATAGAAAACTAAACTAAATCCTATCTTTTTGTTCTCAGCTGGTAGAGGCACAAGGTTAAGAAAACCTAGAACGTTGCGGCTAAGTATTTTCTGGTTTCGCAGATCATCTAACTACAACTAAGCTAACTTCTTTAAAATCTATCTAGTTTCCTCAAGAAAACGGAGCATGAGGAAATGGAGCGGGAATGGTTTTTTTATATGATAAGCTAGGTACAAATTTGCAACATGAAGGCAAGGTGGGCACAACTATCTGCTCGGCTGAATAGGCTTATTATGACACACATCATATGATAGGCTTTAAGTACGAATTCTCAACATGAAGGCAAGGTGGGCACAACTATTTTCTTAATTCGAATAGGCCTATTGATAACAAAACACAAAAGATAGCCAACTAGGACAGCAAATTGCATAGGCGAGACACGCATACAATCCACAATCGAACTAGCCACTATATCTAACTAAGGCAAGCATTCATCATAAAAATTGCATGGAACCCAAGTGGCATAACAATTCATTATCAAAACAAATACTCATGAACATATCCAACAAAGACAATATTACAGGCAAGGTAGGCGAAGCATATATTAATCTCCTATAAAAGTTCATTGAACAGATACAATAATAGCAATACTACAGGCAAGGTAGGCACAACATGTATGCTATCAAGCAAAAGTTAAATTACAAATGAGCCTAATGCTCTTATTTATAGACTTCAAGGTGTAGGCAAGCCTAAAATCACCTTGAGTCAACTACAGTCCTACAAGACATGCCAGATCTTATTCCTAAACCCTAATTGAATGAAACTATACAGTTAACTTGGAAACTATCATCAGTTAACTGAAACATCTAATCTAAATGGAAAAAGTGCAACATGCACGTCCTTATTGAAAGCAAGTCAAATGGAATGCTATCATCAGTCAACTGAAAGATCTAATCTAAGCTCCAAGTTTTTGTAGATGTTTCCAAGAAAGACATGGCATGCAATGTGTAACAACTAGTTAACTCGAAAAGAAGCATCGAGTTTAACTCTTGTGTCTAATGTTTATCTTGGAAAAGGTGGGACGCCTTGAACTGAAGTTTACTGGCCCTGATCTCGGGCAATTAACCCCTCCACGAGGTTGTTGACTGCATCACTATTTGTATGTCGTCACATGTATCAACTATCAATTCACTACTTGTCAACAACTCAAGCAAACCCAGAAACCTCTGCATGCTTAAACTGGTGCTTCACTAACCGGTAACTCTGGCGGCTCTGTAACTGAAGTGATGGCCACTGTTTCTTCTATAGCTTGACGCTTCTCACATTTTTCACGCTTTGACACTTATCCAATTCAACATTGAACGCCTACTCGCTCTGACTCATGGAAATAACCAACCCATCTGGATATTGAGGAATATCCAGACTTTGCTCGATATCAAGGGGTTTGAGACTGCATATGACACACCCATCTATTGACCGTATCTCTCGTGTAGCGAAATTGTAATGCTTGATGCAAGATATTACAAACTCCACGTAATGCACTGAAATAGGTATGGAAGTGGCCTCGAGTAAACCGGGTTGTTGAATGTTCTTGATAACCGAATCTCTGATCTTAAGTGGATCCAAAACTACTTCTAGCAATACCTTATGTAGATTTGTATCAACTATCCCGATGAAGTTATGAGCTATGACCGACTTGGTCTTGAATTCAAGCTGAGTGAACTGCATTCTGAAAAACTCGCTTGTTGACTGTGAACACAGCTGTATTCTGACAACTTTTTTGGAAAGCCAAAAATAGCCTGCTGAGGCTAAAAATAGCTTGTCGGATGAGAATTTTTACGGAAAAATCTGAGATATGGTTTTTGTCCAGAAAGTGATCCTAAGACGACCCAGAACGTCAGAAATGTAAAAAATTTCCCTTTACTCAACCATGCAAAAGAATTTCGGTTGAGAAAATGAAAGCTTCAAGAATAGATGTTCTGGAACAAATTTTCCTGAAAAATTCTGGCACATGGGTTTTGCTAAGAAAGCTCTTCTGAATCAACCCAAATACTTTATTTCGCCAAAATTTTCCAACACTTCGAACATGCGAGAGAATTTAAGACGAGAAGATGGAAGAAATATAGAAGAGAAAAAGACTTTTTATTATTTTAATTGTTTTTGTGCCTTCTTTCAAAATCGCCACTCTGTCTTTGAATTTGATGTTGAATCTAGACTTGAACCTACAAAATAATTTACCTATCGCCTTTGAGCTTGATTCTCTAATGAAAATTCACTAATCTCTTTGAGGAAATTCGAACTTTCAAAGCTGTGTGAATGAGAAGAGATGCCATGCTTGGTTAAATAGATAAAATCGTACCCTTATGCATGCATGCTCAAACCCTAATTGTGAAGAAGAAATTTGATTGGCCCTTCACCAATTGAACTGCCACTGTCTCTGAGTCTTAGACTAAAAATAATATTTTAATTTCAAAACATGCAAAGAACCAAAAGTGGCGCCAATATTTATCTTTGAAGAAATTCGTCACTTTCAATGCTCTACATGCAAACATATTTTTTTAAATCATTTTGCCAAAAATAGCCTCCTGTTGTGCTCAACACACTTCATTGATCCTAAAAAGTCAAATTTTGATCTTTTAGGTGTCCATCTGCAAGAGTTATGAGACTTTTGAGAATCTCCTATTTTATAGCTGACTACGAAATTATATTTGACCGTGTTCAACTCTGATTTCTAGATGATTGAATGACCCTGCGACCATGCTGAGATATCCATTGTGAGGCCTGTATGACCAAGATGAAATGCCTGCTGGGAGCAATAACTGCTAAAATCATCATCTGACACCTTAGAAAATTAGGTGCCTCTGATTTAACTGATGCATTGATTCCAGACTTAGCCATTTCTCCGTATTGCCTTTTGATGCTTCAAACTGCTATTGACGGTGAATAATGAGCCCTGTTGACTGAATAGTAGATTCATTGCGTGACTGGAAGTACTGTGCATCCAATGACTGTATGTGAGGTCTCTACGAATTGAATCAGGAACCCCAAAAAGATGGGCGCCCCTAGCCTGTGATAGCACAAATACCATTCTGACAAAAGCGTCACTTTCATCTGAACACCATACTTTGACCCTTGATACCGGGAGCTGGAATGCTCTGATTCACGTGTCGTTTGTCTCTTTGTACAGTTTAGTCATCTTGCAAGAGATGTTCTTGGATACGATGAAGCCAAAAAACTGCTTCTAAGGCCTTTAAAAGAGAATCGACTTTTTCAAGGAAAATTCTATCCCTATACTTAGTCATTCTTAAATTGTCTTCAACCACCTCCACTTTACAGCATTGTCACCTTGACCTCTCACGTACGAGCTCTCGCCAAATCCCGAAGGCTGACAGCTAGACTCATTGAATGGCTGGAGTAATTGCACACAAGTCTTGTGAAGACTGCAATTGCAAATAACCCCATCTGGCAGGCCTAAAGGCTGGGCGCCCCTCGCCTAGAGATGTGTAGCTTTGTGTAGCTATGCTTCACCATCCTCTGTTTTACGTGCTCGGTAGAACCTCTGTCATGATCACTCAGAATGTCGGATCGCCTTGTGAACGAGTGCATCACGGAGCTGTTAAAGATCTCAGGAAGACCCTCTTTGCAAACTCATCCATTTGACAAGTCATATTTAGGGGTGCCCCTGGGCTATAGGGGCGCTCAAACCATCTACTAGCAACCTTTTCTCACATGTATCCCGCCTGCAGTTTCCACTTCTGATGCTGATAACCGGAGTTCTGCATTGGATATGATTTTGCTTGACAGTTCGTTGAAAATCTAGACTAATTCTGCATAGATTGAAACCATTAGCAAACACATGCATCAGATCTAGGCCTTCAAAAAGAAGGGCGCCCCTAGGCTACAGGGGAGCAGATCCATATTTCTAGACTGCCTCCTTGTGGAAAACACTCTTCGTAACCTCTGCTTCTGTCTTCGTTTGTCGGAGTTCTGTAACTTGGATGGTCTTGCTCTATGGCTAGTCGGAAAGCTGGCTGAAAACATGAAACAATGAATGTGTTCTCGATCCAAAACAATCAAATCTTGACCTTCAAATGGAAGGGCACCCATGGGCTACAGGGGAGCGGATTTGCTCTGAACTCATTGATTTTCACCATTTTATACTTTGCAAATGTTGTATCCACTGCTAAGTTTGACCATGTCAACGTGTTGTGACTGTCGAGGTGTGTGTATGACTATACTTCATCATTTTCATAAGTACGGACACTATAAAGTTGATTTGCACGTTGATTGTGCAAGTGTCTACTACGTTACATAGTGAAAAGTTCCCAGACTTAGAATATTTTAGCACTTTTTGCCAATCTGAAAATCCCCTCCGTCAAAAAGCATTATTTTCAACATCTTTCATCGTAGAGTCTTCTTCTTTGAGTTCTAGGCTTAGATATTGATACCTGGTACTGGCCAACTACCATTGACGACCTCAGAGGTCCTAACTTTTCTCCTGAAAAAGTTCTAACTACCCACCAGCCTTAAACTGACTTTTAACTAAAACTGGTGATGACTTCACCACTATGATCGTGATGTGAAATAAGCCAATCAAAATTAATTTCAGCCAATTCTGACAAGTTCCTATTTTTTAGGGTTTCGAGCTAAAAATAGAGTTTAGAAACCCTAATTTTCAAAACTTTCAAATTTTGCCAATATCTTCCTGGCATCACACTGACTAAAAGCCCATACTTTATTTGCCCAAAAACTACATTCTGACATCATTTTCACAAGGTTTAGACCATTTTAAGCAAAATGCCTTAATGAAGCAAAAATTTTGGTTTGGGTACAACAGTAGGACAAACATTTCAAGAGATGCATGAATAAACAAACATATAGCCATTAAGAGTTTGCAAAGATAAAATCTCCATAAGGTCAGTTACAGAAAATAATGTCAGTTTTGGTAGCATTATGGACAATTACAAAAAATTGCAAGCATGTAGGGGGCAGTTTGGTGACTTGGACAACAATTGAAAACATCTAGGGGAGAATTAAGTCAGTCAAAAGGTCCTTGCAAGCATCTAGAAGCTAAAAGTTCCCACTTTCTCCCTCAACGTACAGTTGCAGCTACACTTAGAGTCAGCATTGAAGATCACTCAGCTAGGTGCCCAAAAGAGTTGTTGACCTTTTCAAGCACTTGTGACACATGCCACATGTTGATTGCAACTAGTAACTAAGGTTTAGGAAAAGATTGTATGCAAAAAGGAATTCCTTGTTTCTTTTTGAGTCGGTTCTTTCATTTTTGGAAAACAGTATTGTAAGCTAGAAAAGTTTTTTTCTATTTCTACTATGCATTGTAACTCATGTTTTTTAGTTTTCAAATTGAAAAGAAATACTTTTTAACACATTATCAAGCAAGAGATACATATTTTTAGATCATGTACTATTGTAAACGCATCTTCTATCAATAACGCAAGCATTTTGGCCTTCAAAGTTTTTGTCCTGGTTGTGTGTGTGAGGTAATTGATGGAATGTTTTATGGTTTGTATGTGCAAATCCTTAAATGAGTGTCTTACTTCCATCATTTTCAAGCAGAAAATATATATTTGTGCAGGTTATTGTTTTTCATTGTCCAAATAGGTGTTAGTTGTGAAGAATATTATTTCTCTTCCTTCTAAAACTACAAGAAACACAAACCTTTCAGTAAAACACTTATACATAGATATGTCAAACACTTATGTTATGCATAAATAGTTGAAACAATTATTAGTTGTATGTCAAAAGATCAGTCTAAAGTCTAGAAAACCCATTTTTGGTGCATCACCTTAGTAGTAGATTCATTTCATGGTTTTTTTTACCCTTTTCCATCAAAAAATAATAGTTAAAGTTAGGATAAGTGAGCAACGAGAGAACCAACTCACTCTGGAGGTTAAATCCCACATCTTGAGCCCATAATCAAGGGAGTTATACCATGTTTCACCAGTAGTCTAAGTTTTACAACTCAATAACGGTGTACTATTTGGTGATAACAGTTTTTGACATGTCTGGTAGGACAGTTTGAATTATCACAATTCAAAACTTGTCTATACATTGTTGATATTTAGTGTGGATGTTAGAAATATCTGCCTTTAGAGGCAAAATTTTCACACACCTAGCGACTCTAGATTCAAATCCACTGGCTCGAGAAGAATAAGTTCTTGTATGTTCAAGAAAACATCCTGATTTGCTTTCATTTCAAATCATTTCCAAGAAAATTTCTAGCTTTTGAATGTTTTAGTATGTCAAATTTTCATGGACAAAATGTTTTTTCACCTCCATTCCATGAAAATGTTGCTTATATATGCCTTCTTATTAGCCATACCAAGAAGAATATGTTGTTGGTCTTGTCTAAAATGAACCTATAACAGCAAGTTATCAACAAACTTATCAGGTTTTCCACCCACCCACCTCTGCTCAATCTTCTTGGCAGGTTTTTCATGTTTGTGGAATAAAAACCTTGACGATTGTTTTTTTCAATAAAAGACACAAAACATGTAATTATATTGATTAAAATATGCATTTTTACAAGAACTACATAATACCCAAAATACTATATCTATTGCACTAGCAACAAACCATAATGTTGATGAGCTGGTATCCACTAAAAATTAGCATTACATCTATCTCGTACAATGGATACATAACTTGATATACATGAAAACATAAGATTGTATTTACCCTGAACATTACCAGTTGTATATATAGCTATGGATGATTAACAAAATCAACTTGAAAATTGTGTCACTGGCATTTTTATTTGCTTCCATTTTCAAAACCCTTTATTCTTCCATTCTCGAGTTCCCCACTGAATTATCTCCTTACTACTCTAAAAGAGAAGAGTCCACTTGAATTACAGGTGGAAGCATAGGATTTGAGACTACATTATTAGCATAATGGGTGGGATGATTCAATAAAATGGTTATTACAAAATATTTCTCTTTAAATCTAGCATGGACATTTCTAAATAGATATCATTTACATTTTTGTGGAGCACCCCTAGCAATGTCCTGTCACACTTCAACTCAAACACCCGTTCCATGATGTCATAGATGAGAACAAAAGAGCTTTCTGCTTGAGATACTTCCTTTGAATAAATTGTATTCCTACATGATTTTCATCAAAGTATTCTTAGGTAGGAAATTCCCTTTTACTACTTTGACAGCTATATGTTCTATAGCAACAAAAGATTACAGGAGGTCTAGTATATTTGAAAGAAAGATTGATAATACCTGGCTAGGAAATAGAAGCCTCCTTGCTTGTGGGCTTGTTACCTCCACCCCTAAGATTGTGCGCATACACTCCTCAACACTTGGGCACTACACATGAATCACTATTTCCAGACTTGCATAAGACATGAGATCTTTTATTTGGTTGGTCGTAGAAGTGATCATAAAATTTAGTTACTAGGCTTTCAATACTTGCATAAATCATCTACCTTAAGCTTTGATGTATTTATTGCAACTTAATCCTTTATCATACCATCCTTTCCCTTCGCACACAAGCAATGAAGATTTTGACGATTGTTAAAAATCTTATTATTGTTTACTAGAAAATAGAAAATAAATATAGTAATTAAACTAAATATATTCAAAATTATACTCACTGGAAAGCTTATTTTGAGTTCTATGATCCTATAAATTATCTTGTCATATTCATTCCATTTTCTAGGCCAACCCAAGATTGAAAATATAAAATTTTAAGGAAAATTTGAGACCTAAGGTGGAAAGATCACTTTTAGGGCCTTCATTTGAAGGTATTAAGGGACCTTCATTCAAAGTTGTTCTATTTTATGAATTAAGCAACTTAAACAAACTTCGCATTCATTTTGTCATTCATCAAGTTAAACAAATTTGAATGGCAACACAATTCAAAGGAAATTCAATATTTTTTATTTATTTATCTTTCTATTGATTACAAGAACTTAAGTATTTACAATCTACAAGTCTCCAATTTATTTGTATTCTTCAATCTCTCTATTCAAACACCCAACTCTACACTTAATTCACATGTATGTCAAGTCTTTATCACTCTTGTTCCTTGTATTTTCCTTGTGCACTCTCTCTACACTTCTTCAATGGTATGGGAGTCTATTTATATTTTGTCTTGTCTTACACCTTCATATTGTGCAACCCTATCCAATTCTCCTTTGCATAAATTACACCTTGTTTCCCTAATTCCACGACCTTTTATTTAATTTTGCCTACTTATCTTTTACCAAGGTTGTGTGGATTTCTTTTGCTAAATACATTTTATTTATAAACTACATTCTACCATGGTGCGACCCCCTATCCCATTATCTCTATCTTTCCTTATGTTTCACTAAGGTTGTGTGGTTTCTTTCTATTCAACCTTCATTTTTTCTCTTCCTCTAAACTGTGATCCCGCCTCATCTTCTCTTTTTTGTGAGCTAACTAATTTTTTTGGTGATGATCCTTTTTTGTAGCATTCCACACTACCTTTTGGGCTATGTTTATTTTTTATCTACATTCATGTGCCCTTTCCCATCCTCCATCACTACCCTTTCACATCCTTCAGACATGATTCCTCCACTCCATATTCTAGATTTTAATTTTTTTCTATGTTTATTATTATTGACTATAAAACCAAAAAATATTCAATTTTATAGAAGTAAAGTTTTCAATAAAATCGTAGGAATAAATTATTCATGAAAAAATAAAGATCGGTTATTTCTTTCATAGCTATAACCAATCATCTGAAACCAACTGAAATTCGTTGCAATGAACAATTAAAATTAAAGATTTAAATCATGAAAATTACTTTTTGTCAAATCAAATGACAATAATGTTTATTTTCTCATCCTCTACAAATCTGAAATTGAAACCAAAACTGCAACAATAAATAAAACTGAAAATATTTTTTAGTGATGTAGATCACCATATGCTCGCAATGCTCCTGTATCAAACACATTGGGTAGGAAAATGTTTCATAAGTGTGAAACTCATGAACATTTTTATAATGTCAAAACCAAAATCCTAAAATTTTCCAAATCTAAATTGTTGGCCCAAGAAGCCTCTTTCACTTCACAGTTCCTCCAATGGACCAAATATTCATAATAGTCCTTCCCCCTTGTCCTTTTGACTATACATGAGTCAATAATTTCATCAATTTCCTCAACCTTCTTCTTTGACAATCAATGTGCATACATTCGGGTGCATCCTACAAGTTAGAGGTACTATTGCTTTCTTCTTCATGGTATGGGTATAAATCAACAACATTGAATATTGTTGATATATCAATACCTATTGGAAGCTCAAATTATCATGTGTTTGAAAAGAACTTATACGAAACCTTGCATGGGCCTATCTTTTTCCACTTTAGATTATTGTGCATTCCCGGTGGGAACCTTTCCTTCTACAAATGTGCCATCACCAAGTCACCAATCTAAAACTCCTACACTCTCCTATGTACATCAACATGTTCTTTGTATTTGATGAAAATCCTTTCCAAATTTTTCTTCTTTTTACAAATCATGAATATACTCCACAAAATCTTTGACAACTATACAAATTTACTTCCCAAATACTATCCCTAATTCATCAACTCCTCGAGGACTATACCCATACACAATTTAAAATGGACTCCTTCCTACACTTCTATTAATTGAGTTTTTATATGCAAACTCATCTTGTGCCAATATAAAATCCCATTGATTAGGTTTTTCACCTACTAAACATCTCAACAAATTACCCAAACTTTGATTCACATCCTTGGTTGACCATCAATTTGAGGATGGTCCCAATCGTGTTCCCATTTTCTTCCACAAAGTATACCAAAAAAATCCAACAAACTTGATGTCTTGGTCTGAAATAATACTCTTTGGCAAGCCATGTAACCAAAATCTCTCTTTAAAAACCAAATTAGCTATGTGGGAAGCATCACTACACTTTTGACAAGGTATAAAATAAACCCTTTTTTAAAATCTATCCACCATAACAAAAACTGAATCATTATCTCTTTGTGTTCATGGAAAACCCAAAATAAAATCCATACAAATGCATTCCCATGCTCTCTTCAATATTAACAAAGGTTAGTACAATCCAGTGTTTTGCCTCACTCCTTTGACATGTTGGCATATCTCACTACTTTGCACCATTATTTTTATATATTCACTCATCCCTTGTTAATAGTAATTCTCATTCAATTATGCCAATATTTTGTCCACTCCAAAATGTCCACTAAAATCCCTGTTGACATTTTGTTTTAAAACATATTAAATGTTTTTAGAGGAAATGTTTTATGAAAACAAAAAGGCAAAATGGAAAGTAAAAGAAAGTGAAAGACTATACTTTTTGGGCACAAAATAGTGAAAAGGAGAGTTTTCATTTCCTTGTGTTTTCTTTCATCCACGTTGCAAGAGAGACTTTAGGGGTTTTATGTTGCAATGGTGATGAAATTCTTCAAACTTCACCCACGTTGTAGGAGGTTTGTAAGGTGTGGCGTTTGTTGGCATACAAAGAACATTAAAGGCACATTGTTGAGGTTTTATGAGATGAAAGTGGCACGTTCAAAGAATTTCCACGCATGCTACCAAGTTACAAACCTTCCATATTGCCACATTACAACAGGTGCAATAAATATCTCTTCGACCTTTAGTCTTTCATATATGTTCAAAGTCTTGTTTTTCTTGGAAGCCATGTGCAGATGTGTATAATTTAGTGATGTGTTGAGAGGAGTCTCTCATAAATCATTGAGAGGAAAACCCTATAGTTTTAGAGGTCTAGCTTGGTTTAAATCTGAACAAGGTTTGAACTAGTATTTAGAAATAAGGTTACAGGCAATAAATGTTATATTGTTTGAATTGTTGTCTTCCAAAAAATTGATAAACTATTGATAAACCCTTGTCATGGTCTGAGGATATAATGAGAGATATTCAATACAATAGGGATACACACATAGAGGCAGTCAAGCAAAAGTTTCAAATAACAGTGCTCATGGGAAGAATATAAAGATAGTCACCAAGGGCAGATAGTAGTTACATCATAGCCATCTTCCAAGCAAGGAACTCATAACACCAGTTTAAGAAGTTATGACTTTAATCACTAGATAATGAAGGTAAGTTGAATGGATGCATGGTAGGACAAACATTTCAAGAGATACATGAATAGACGAAAATATGGCAGTTAAGAGTTTGCAAAGATAAACTGGCATATGGGCTATACAAATGAATAAGATTCCTGAAGTTTTGTGAATTGTAGCCATGTGAATACTTGATGCATGAAGGTATGATAAGAGGCAGATCTATTGTAATTTTTGTTTGCCAGTTCAGCTTCAACAACCATTTTCCTTTGTTTTTTTAAAGTCTTTTGTGCATCTATAGAAAAGGATAAAGGGTTTAAAGACCTTCATAGCATGTGATGCATTGTGATTGCCCTTTCCCCACATTTACAAATGTTATCAAAGCCTTTCAAATTTTTATTTTTATTTTTTGGAGAAGACCAAATGATCATGAGACTTTCGAACTATAGTCAAAACCACTAGATAGCAAGGTTGATTAATTACAATATGGTTTTGTTGCATCAATTGAAAATGAGAAGGAAAAAAAAAATTAGTGTGCATGAAAGCCTTCTATAGGGATGACAGTCCTGAGAGCAACATGTTCATTGATTGTGTAAGGTTTTCCAACATTCCATATGAATATTTTTAGGGACACTCTTGCAAGACTGTTTTTCTCTTTTATTTCATTTTAATGACACGTGGAGGTAGAAAGAGAGCAATGACAGTGTTTTTTTGAAAATGGATAGAGACAAAAGAATACACAGCTAAGAAAAGAATGGTGAAAAGTTAGTTGAAGGTAGTGACTTTCATGGCATGAACTTCCACCAAAGGATTATGGAAGATAGAGTTTCATCAAAGGTTTCATTTGTGAATGCCGTAGTAGACATGTACGTAAAATGTTGAATTATACATAAGCCATACAGATAGACTGTGATTACAAACTGAACTAGTCAAAACTAAAAGATACAAAAGGTAAGGTCTAGAACTTTATATGATCATCATTATACTGGAAAAGAAGTGTAAGCATACAGATTATCAAGCTCAGTGCTTTGGTGAAGATGTAATCTACTAAAGAAAAGCAGTTTGGGTACCAAATATAGGGATAGTCAAGTAAGGAATCATCAAGAATAATGGACAGTCATATAGTCTAAGGACTATGCAAATAATGTAAGTGACCCAAAGATGAAAAAGGGACATCCACACAATGTGAAGCAAGACAGGACAGTCTTATGACTGTAGTGAGGAGCAAGGGGGGTCCTTTGTAGGATGATAACTTAATACAAATCATGGATAAAGGTATCTTGCAACAATATGATAATGATCATGGATTGTCAAAAGATAAAAGTCAACGTGGAGATTCTAACTTAAGGAAAGACAGTGACATTCAAATGATGGCAGCCTTTGCCATGAAATAGAATGTCGTGAAGACAAGCATGGCAATGTGCAAGGCATATAAGTGGTAGTAAAATCCATGATGATGGCAATGACAGTAATTTGAATGGAAATTTTAATTATATGTCCATTGTCTTGTGTTTGCCTTTTTTTCCCATACTGAGGAAGGTTTCAAGTATGCTTCTACTAAACCTGTAATAGTATTTGCGTATTGTAGGACTGTGAAGACTGTGCATAGTGCATAGCATGTGATGTAATAATCATGAATGATGCAAATGAGCATAGTTCATAGTTTCGAGAAATCAAAGAGGTGACATTAGAAGTTGAGGTATGGAACACCATTTCCATCAGCCTTGATAAGGACAGTGATTATGCAAACACTTGAAAAGATAGTCTTTAAGTCAGTGAGAAAAGCTATGCAAAGGTTATAGTCTTGTCAATGTTTGAGGAGGGATTAAAACGGGTTTAGGAGATAGTTTTGAAACCTTGTAAAAGATAGCCTTATTAGTGAATAATGAGCTATTGCTGAAATACACCTCACAATAGTCTACATTGCAGTTTTATGACATTCATGCAAAAGTGACCTTAAAACTAATGCAGGTTAACCATGACAAGGAAGATATGAGCAAGAGATAAGGAGTTCATGAATGACAGATGGTTGTACAAGGGTTTTTCAAAGACTTATGAGAGCACTTCATGGTTTTTAGGACTAGAGAGCAGTCCATCCTTTAACAGTTCTAGAAGATAATGATCTTGCACCCACCAAAATACATTTTACTTTGAGGTATGGTATAGAGATGTAGAGGTGTAATATTGTACGTCTTGTTACAATTTATATCCTCAAAGTACAATGTACAGAGTATTTGGAAAGGGACTATGAATGGTGACAACCACTGGAAGTTGGCAAAGGTTTTTAAGAAGATAGGGAGTCATCATAGTCAAGAAAAACATGAAGACAGTTATTAGAGGATGATCAAAAGACATAATTTTCTTATAGATTCACTCTGTTAGAATCATTCTATACCTGCATACAAAGGACAACAAGTTGATAGACGTGGCATATGCTACCATTAGTATGAAAATCCTAGAAACTAAGAGAAGAATGTCATCATTTGACATAGATAGGGCATAAGCATGACAGTAACCCTAGGGAAAAAGGCATGCTAAGCTTGTCAACCAAGTATGAATCGTGCAAAGTGTAGGACAAGGTGATTGGTTAGAGTCATAAATAAATCTTTGAAAGTGCATTAAAGTCTAAATATAGGAGGAGTCTTATCCTACACCCTTCAAAGGAGACTATTTCATCTCAAACTCCTTGCACACGTCTTATCATTATGCAAAGGAGGTTGGAGTTGGCACATTGAAAGAATTAATGTCAGTTATGGCAGCATTATGGACAGTTATAAATAATTGCAAGCATGTAGGGGGCAGTTTGGTTACTTGGACAACAGTTGCAAACATCTAGGGGAGAATTAAGTCAGTCAAAAGGTCCTTGCAGGTATCTAGGAGCTGAAGTTTCCCACTTTCTCCCTCAACATACAGTTGCAGCTACACTTAGAGTCAGCATTGAAGATCACTCAGGTAGGTGCCCAAAAGAGTTGTTGACCTTTTCAAGCAGTTGTGACACACATCACATGTTGGTTGCAACTAGTAACTAAGGTTTAGGAAAAGCTTGTATGCAAAAAGGAATTCCTTGTTTCTTTTTGAGTCAGTTCTTTCATTTTTGGAAAACAATATTGTAAGCTAGAAAAGTTTCTTTCTATTTCTACTATGCATTGTAACTCATGTTTTTCAGTTTTCAAATTGAAAAGAAATAATTTTTAACACATTATCAACCAAGAGATACATACTTTCAGATCATGTACTGTTGTAAATGCATCTTCTATCAATAACGTAAGCATTTTGGCCTTCAAAGTTTTTGTCTTGGTTGTGTGTGTGAGGTAATTGATGGAATTTTTTGTGATTTTTATGTGCAAATCCTTAAAAGAGTGTTTTAATTCCATCATTTTCAAGCAGAAAAGATATATTTGTGTAGGTTATTGTTTGTGTCATTTTTCAAACAGGTGTTAGTTGTGAAGAATACTATTTCTCTTCCTTCTAAAACTACAAGAAACACAAACCTTTCAGTAAAACACTTATACATAGATATGTCAAACATGTATGTTGTGCATAAACAATTGAGACATTTATTAGTTGTATGTCAAAACATCAGCCTAAAGTCTAAAAAACCCATTTTCGGTGCGTCACCTTAGTAGTATATTCATTTCATGTTTTCTTTTTACCCTTTTCCATCAAAAAATAATAGCTTAAGTTAGGATAGGTGAGCACCAAGAGAACCAACTCACTTTGGAGGTTAACTCCCACATCCTGAGCCCATAATCATAGAAGTTATACCATGTTTCACTAGTAGTCTAATTTTTACAACTCAGTAAGGGTGTACTATTTGGTGATAACAGTTTTTGGCATGTTTGGTGGGACAATTTGAATTGTCACAGTTCAAAACTTGTCTATACATTGCTGATATTTAGTATGGATGTTAGCAATATCTGCCTTCGGAGGCAAATTTTTCACACACCTGATGACTCTAGATTCAAATCTACTGGCTCAAGAAGACTAAGTTCTTGTATGTTCAAGAAAACATCCTGATTTTATTTCATTTCAAATCATTTCCAAGAAAATTTCCAGCTTTTGAATGTTTTAGTATGTCAAATTTTCGTGGACAAAAATTTGTTTCACCTCCATTCCACGAAAATGTTTCTTATATGCCTTCTTATCAACCATACCAAGCAGAATATATTGTTGGTCTTGTCTAAAATGAGCCTATAACAGCAAGTTATCAACAAAATTATTAGGTTTTCCACCCACCCACCTCTAGTCAATCTTCTTGGCAGCCTTCCAATCAATTTCAAGAAGTCATTGCTATGCTAAACCAACCTTTTTATCTTCCTAACTAGCCCCAACATACTGACAATATGGGGATTAGTGACATCAAAAGTATATTGATAGGCTTCAATAAGCAACTAGATGACATCAAGAGACAACAAGAATTCAATTTGCAGCGAGAGGAGTTGGCTTACCAAGCCTATCGGTACCAACATAATATAGATATCAAAGTAAGCAATATGAGGATTCTCTTGCAAGAGAGATTGCTTCCAAAAAAGAACAAATGAGGTTATTGCTTTCCAATGTTCAAAGGATGGAAGACCAATCAGCTACTTACATTCCAAATCAGCCTGCAAAAGAGGAGATTTCAATGTTCAAGATTACAAGTTTCAAGCAAGATAAGCTTCTTAAATCTCCAAGTAAGTCTATTGAGTTCGAAATTCCAAGTTTTAGGAGTCTTCATCCTTTGCAAGAAGCTGTGACTATGAAAGTTCAATCCTTTGTTTCTCAAAATCAGTCTCCTCAAGAACTTATTACTCTTCCAAGTACCCATCAAACTTCCCATGTTTCTTTGCTGGATTAGTCTTCTTTCCCTATCACCATTCACCTTGGCAAAGGTGGTCCTATTGTCTACCAGAATAGTTGGTTTAGTAAGCAAGAAGAGGAAGTGTTTGGGGAAGAACAAAAAGAGTTTCTTTCTATTGGTACACTTGCAGATGAGTTAAAAGAGGAAAAATGAAACTTGTTGCAAGAGGTTAATGAGCATGATCAGTTGGGACAATAATTACAACTCAATAAGGGTACACTATTTGGTGATAACAAGCCCCATTGTGCTTCTCCCTCATCAAGTTCTCCCTCATATATTCATGGTGTATGCACAATCTCTTCCCTTTGAACAACAAGTTCTCTTGAATGAAATAATCCAACCATGGAGTTCTATCCATCTCCATTGAAATCAAAACCAACAACTCTTACACTTAGCTCATTCAACAAAAAACATATCTTAATCAATTTATCAACAAATCTATTTTATTTTCCAATTCTATGCTTAAAAACAAATTAATAACTTTGAAGAAACTCAACCCATTTCACATGATTTTGACTCAATTTACCTTGTCTATTAATGAATTGCAATGTGTGATGATCGAAAAAGAACTCATTTGGTAGCAAGTAGTATCTACACTTCATGAGTGCTTTGCATAATTGCATATAACTCTTGATCATACATGTAGTACTTTCTTTTTACTTCATTTAGCTTCTCACTAAAGAAAGCTATTGGTTTATCCTCTTGACTTATAACTCCCCCTATCATTGTCCCACTTGTGTCATAAACTACTTGGAACACTTTCCTAAAATTTGGAAATGCTAACATGGGATCCTCCATCACCTTTGCCTTCAATATATTAAAACTCCTATCTATTGTAGTTGTTCATACAAACTTCTTCTGATTACCTTTTATTATTTCCATAATCGGTGTACAATCCCACTAAAATTCCAAATGAAATTCCTATAGAAGCTTTCTAATCCATGAAAGTTTCTTACTTCAAACATACTCCTTGGTGAATGTCAATCAGTGTTGGATTTTTCTTTTTTCGGGTTCATTTCAGACCACTAATCGAAACTGCAAACCCAAAATACACCAATACTTCCTTCATGAAACTACACTTTTGAATTGACCAAAATTTATCTTCTTTCAACATTTGTAAAACTGATCTAACATGTTGCTAATGTATTTATTTTGTCTTACTAAAGATAAGAATATCGTCCAAATACACAATTAAAAAATTAACAAGATATGGCTTTAATAATTCGTTCATCAACCTCATGAAAGTGCTTTGAGAATTCAGAAATCCAAATGGAAACACCAACCACTAATACAACCCATCTTTCATTTTGAATGTGGTTTTCCATTCATCCCCCTCTCTTATCCTTATTTGTGTGATATAGGAAAAGTGATCCTAGATCCACTAGGATTAACCTCTTTTCACTTGACACCACATTTGGACACAAGACCAACTAGGGTTTATGATTAGCTTGTTGCCACAATGTAGATCCAATATCCTAGGTTCTTATGTCTTATTTTGACTTGTGAAGGGGATAAATTTAGTGTATGTTTTAACAATGCTATTTGTCATATAACCCTAGATCTAAAAATATAATTTGTTGTACAAACGAAAACAGAAAACCACATAACAACTTCAGATCTGAGAAATGGAGATAGAGAGGAGTTCTTGTGCTATAAATTTGAGGATGAATTGGGAAGATAAAGTAGTTGGGTCCCCTAGATCAAGATGTTGCTTTTTCAGATCTGAAAACTCCAAGATGTGAATTATAGTTTTCTCTATGTTTTTTGTAACTTTCAACTAATGAAACTTCTGAAGTTGACCTAAACATATGAAAAGAGGGGGAAAGTTTGTTCTATATAGGGGCTTTCCTAGGTCAAACCTTTTTTGGTATTTCTACCTCCACATACAGTGATTGATGATGATCAAGAGGGAATACTCTAGGTCGAGCAAATGCTAAAACAATAATAATTGACTGAAATGTCAAATGATAAATGAAAATGTTACCTTGATGTGAAATCCTTGATGAAGTGATACCACACCACAATTTTCCACAAATGTTGATTGATGGATGCCTTGATTACTTGATAAACCTACAAAAGATTAGTTCACAAATCATAATAGATTTTTATAGCTAGCATGTAGAGGATAACTCAAGGGTCAGTGCAGGAACATGGGGGTCCATACTAGGCCCTTAAGTGGCAATGAAAATTCAAAAAAATAGAGTAGGAAACTTGACATAAAAAACTAAATAGGTTATTAACATAATTTGAAAAATATGTAAGAACAAAATATGTAGCAAATTGAATGTAGTTTCTAAGTTACTAGTCCTTTTTTGGAAAAAAGTAAATCTATTTGCTAAAATTTTGAAATTTCAATGCAACAGTACTAAATTTTTAGGAAAAATAAAAGGCAGGAGTATCTCTGACCAACCTAAGTACAAGAAAAAAAAAATGAAACTTTCAATATAAGTAAAGGACACATGCTCGAATGTGCCGCATTTTTTTTGTAAGTAAATAATTAGTTAAATGATATTTTTATCAAAACTTTTTTAAAATATTAAAACTTGTTTGTCTTACCAACATAACTTGGTCAAAAAATTATGAAATTCATTTTTTTATCTTATAGTATGAGAAGCATAGAATGTGTTGCATCTTTCAGATTTGAAAAATGTAAAATAGTTTGAGAATTATAGATGTTTTCCAATCAACCTGTCAATCAAGACTTTAGTCGTAATGCATGTAGAAAATCAATAATAATTGTCTATTAAATTCAAAATAAGGCATATCTTATGGGCATGTGCAGGATCATGATGGACCAAAAAGTGGCGATATCAAAAAATTGGTGTTTTGCACTCGTGAAAAAATGCGAAAATCCCGAGTTGACTTTTTTTTGGCTTGGGTGTCAGTACATTGCTCCAAAGAAATGCCCAAGTCAAATTTTTACAAATCGGATATCCGATTTGAGTTGGGTAGCATAAAAGCTAAAAAAAGGTCATTTGAAAGTCATTTCAAACCTCCAACGACCACAACAACAATGTGAGTCCAAATCCGATATCGGATTTAAGCTAATATCCAATTTTAAAGGTATGTATTTGGTTTTTTTTTGTTTTAATCAATTTTTATTTTAGTTTTGTATAATTTTAACTAGTTTTTTACAAATTTTGATTAAAAACTAGGGTTTTTTTAAATAATTTCATTTATATTGTGGAATTTCAATTAGATTAATTAGTTTTGAACTTCAATCAGGTATAATGGCTGAGAATCAAAACCCACAAAGGCCAAACCCTCCACCTCCTTTGTGCCCATCAATTGAAGAGTTAATTGGTGAAAAATTGGAGCAATTGAGGGGCATTTGTTATGTTTATAAGACAATCCCTCGATTAAGGAAGATGACAAACACATTGAAAGAAATAATTAAAAATATAGAAACCCTCTTCACCCAACATAATTCCTTTCTTTCATGGCGAGAAAGCATGAAGGAATATTACTCTTGTGGATTGTCTTATGAAGATGTGAAAGATCTCAGAATAAAAAAAGCCCAAATAGCCTCTTTATTTGTTAAACCCCACACTGGTCTACCAGTTAATGTTAATAAACCAAAACTTTCTGTAAAATGGTGCACAAATAAGGACATTGTAGATAAATTTTAGGATCGTTGGTGCATGGTTTTTGATAAACCACCCAACAACAATAGTGATGTACCATTTTACTTTATTAAAAATTTATACGTTGAATTTGTGTTAGGGAATCATGTCAATTACTTTGACATTAAACCCTTCCAAGGCATAGGTGGAGGTATGCCCCAGGATAGACCAAGGGTAGTTAGAGTAGTCCAAGGCCCATATGTTCCCCCTCCTTCCCTTCCTTGGCCACCTCCAGTACATCATCCAGATATTATCGAGGATCCAGCGACATAGACTATTCAGGCTATTCACTCTTTGAGTGATCTTTTCGTTTCCCATACTGCTATAGTAGCTCAGCCACATGTTGGTGATGTTGGTGATGTTGGTGATGGATGAGTGTTGTTGCATTATCCTCCTCGGGTCAACATATATATGTGTCACATACTTGCACTAAATGCCACCAGATATGTTGGGGTCCTCTTGTACAACCTGTTGAGCATCCCTTGGACACATTTGATTATGACCTCCATGATGTGGACGTTATAGGAGATCAAATGCAGGAGATTGGAGCAAACCCTGTAGAGTCCTCTCCTACTAGAGAGGACATTGAAATAGTTACACAAGTAAGATTTAATTTGTAAATTTATAACTTGCATTGCTTTTAAATGAATATTAATAAGAGATAGTATCAAGTACTAATATTTATTTGCATGTTCTATTTAACAGTTGATTTCTGGGGAGGAGCTTACACAGGTTACTGATAGCACCCTCAAGGCCACTCATTTGGCCTCGACATGCACGTGGTATATATTTTTGCACTCACTCGTTTACCTTTTTTTATTATATACTTGCTTGTCATTTGAATTGTCATCAATGAAATTATATACTAACTTATATGTTTATCTTATTTTCCTCTTATAGGAAACACCTACAGCGAGCAAGGTGCAACATTGTCCAAACTTTGGAGGTGCAATGGTAGATAAGGGAAAGGTAATTGAACTCATATTCGATTGAATTAAGTTTTTTAAGATCTTATAGCGATTATACATACATCGACATAGATTGATAGTTTCATATACTTGTCATTTTTATGTGCAGGCGGTTATGAGCTACACATCCTTGTTGACAAGTGTCACAACACCCGAAGGAGTAGATGTTGGAAAACTTGAAGGAGTAGGTGTTGAAACACCTCAAGGAGGAGTTGTCGAAACACCTGAAGGAGATAAAGAAAAAAAGATGCCTAAAGAGGTATGTGTTTATTTTATTTTGTGTTTGGTCAATATGTTCCTATTACCTACAATTGTATGCTAACTTGTAACAATTTTATGTTTTTGTTCACATATATAGATTGGAATTGCAAAAGTTGATATGATTGGTTCTTTGAGAGGGGTATATTCTAGGACTCCTGGGGGTTTGAAGAGATGTATTTATGAGGTCATTAAGTTTTCAATTTTAGAGTTCAATTATAATTCAATGTATATTGATTTTGATGTTAATTATTCAATTTTAAATTATATAATATAACTAATCTCAATTATGGTTTGATTTTTTCTTGTGCATTTTCCTTCAAAGCCAAAGAGTGCTTCAAAGAGGCTCCATTTTGATGATCCACCAATAGTTTAAGATGAGAGAAATTTTGGCATGTATATTTTGAATAGATATCGAGATGGAATATGCCACATTTTGTAAAACTTTGTTTGAGTTGGCATTGATTCCAATTTTGTATATGGACATACACTTGATTATTGGATGATTTGATATATAGAAGTTGAGAATCGGAATAATTTGTTCCTCATGTGCATGTTTAAACTATTCAAAAATTTAATCTTGAGCAATGGTTAAATATCAATGTACAATAGGATAAAAAATAATGGCTATATTATATAGTTCACAATCAAAAATAATGAATAATGGTTAAATTATATCATATATTGCTTAGTTATATTATGGTTATATTATATAGTTTAAACAACTTTGAAGACAAGAACAATGGTAAAGTTTAACATTTTAACTTTAAAGTTTAAATATGCAAATGTCATTCTCTCACACTACATGATGTTTTAGGGTCATTAGGGAGTCATTGGTGTCATTTTGTGCATTACAATGAGGAAGTTGCAAAATATTGCAAATTATGAAAAGTTGTCATTAAGAATTCCAAAAGGTTGTAAAGAGGAAGCCCAATGGTCATTTGGGTTTGAAAAGTAGTTGTAACTATTGAATTTGGTGGGAAAACCTTTAAATAGGCTTGTGAACTCGAAGGGATGGTTGGAGAAGTTGTTCATTGAGAAGAAGCAATAAAATTTCATTGTTTCCTTGCTATTTCCTGAGTTTTTCCAAAAAAATTGAAGTTTCTTTGTGCTATACGATTCCGTATAGGGTAATCTTGCACTCCAATGGATTAAATTCAGTGGGTAGTAGGGTTAACCTCACCAAAAACTTGGTTTGAAGCATTTTCATTTGTTTTTGTGCATTTGAGAGGCAATTTACTAAGGGTCAGTCTGTATACAATGTTTAAGGGTTTTGAGTGCATCTAAAATGGCATATTAAGCCTTCCACCAACTGTATCCATCTATAACTCATTGGATAGTCTTAGTTAGGGTTAATAAAAAAAAATCATAGTTTCATGTGCAGGGAGGTCAAGATCATGATTTTGATGGTGCCCTAGATGGCATTTTGGGTGTTTTTGCATGAAAAGGAGAGGTTAGAGGGGGTAAATGTGAGAAATATTTGAGGGAAGTCACTTTTTTATGTCCTTTTAAGTTTCTTCAGGGTTTTTTGAAGGTGTTGGATGCACTGGGATGGTCTGGTGAAGTTTGCAAGTAGGTTTTTCAATAAACCCTTGCCTAAATTGAGCAATTTGAGGGTTTAATTGAATAGGGTCTCAGAGGGCGAGTTCCTAAAGATAATTTGGAAAATTTGTGATTTTGTCACCTAGTGAGTTCTGCCCCATTGATTTTTGGGGTTTGTGAAGTGATTCAAGGGTGGTTGCTTAGGAAATTAGGCCTATTTGGCTAGGTTGAGCAACATAGTTTGAATTGTTTGTGGAAGTTGTTCCAAAAGAGTCATATGTGGGGTTGATGTATATTGTAGAAGGCTTTAATGAGTGCCTAGAATGATGGTCACTTGCAGAGGTTGTTAAGGAAAACTGAGAGTTAAGTTGGGAAAATTAGGTCTACAGACCTACAAGGGTGTCTAAGTAAGAAATGGAAAATAAGCCAAGATTGAGTTTGTAAGTAGAAACATGATTTGTAACCTTTTGAGTTGATAAAGTGAGGGTTTTTTCAACCTAGGTTGCTATCAAAAACACTCACGAACACTCCAAAATTCAAAACCCTCACTTTTAACAAGTTTCAAGGAAGGTTTATTGAAAACCTCACCTCCAGACCTTTCGTCGATGTTTCAATGCCTCCAACACCTTCAAATATGTCTGCCCTTTCTTAATTAACTCTTAAAAAGTGTTGCCCTGATGTAAGCAAGGGGATTCCCAACTACACCAAGATATTAGGACCTTTCACATGGACTTTAAGAGGCATCCAACAAGATTAAGATGTTCTTACAAATTCAACTTATCCCCAAAACACACCCTAAAGGCTTGTAGCCTCAAAACACAAATTTTGAAGATTTATTTTGGAGAAGTTCATACAGAGACCTAAAAAAATTCATTTGAAAGACACTTCAACTCCTAACAAAACATACCAAAAGATCCAATAAGGTTTCTTTGAAACAAATTTGTAAACCTTTAGTCTACCCATGTTTTAGACTACTCAATTAGCCCTCTTTTACAAAGGAGATCCCTCCTAAACTCCTTTCTTTCACCAAAAATCAATGAACAATCACTAATTGTGTGACAAAACACCAAATTCCAACATTTATTCTTGGATTCAAGACTTCTAGGGCATTGATTCTAGCAAACCCTCACCTTTCATGCAAAACACCAAGGGTTTATTGAAACTCGAATCACCCAGGCTTAAAGAACTCAAAAAATTCCACCAACAGACTCTAAATGGTCTAGAAAAACTCACAAAACCATCGCAAGACCAAAACTATCAACACTTCAGCAAACCCTATCTCAATACCTCATTTTCACATGAAAAATGCACTATTTAACCCTAGGGCATCATCCCAATTTGAACCACTGAACTCCACTACCTACCAAAGCATGAACACACATAAATTAAATTTTATTGGACCCATTCCATGATTTATAGTGGGTACAATGAGTGGAATGGGTCAAATCATCATTTTAGAAGGTAATCAAACCTAAATACAAAGATTACAGGTTGCTTCAGAAAATTAAAGAAATCTCCCTCAAATTTCAGAGTTAGACACTCAAAATGGAAGCATTTAAAATCTATCTCATTCCCCTACATAACACAGTGAGATTCAAATCACTTAAATCTTGTACGAGTCCGTACAAAGTGAGTAAAGTTCAAAAAACACAAAAAAATTGTAGAAAAATGTTGTATTATGATTGGAATTCTTCAATACAAACTTCAACCACCTTGTTAGATCCTTTTATAAGCCTTTCATTCTTACTCCATTCAAATTCCAACTGACCCAACGCCTATAACTATCTTTTAAAATTGATCTTTCACATTCCCTAAAAGTTGCATTTTTGATAATTTTTGTCTTGACAATTTTTTTTATATTTTTGCAACTTTTGACTCCCAAACACAAATGACTCAAAAATAAACCAATTACATCATGAATGGTCTCACAAGACCTTATTTAATGTAAATATACTATATCTAATTCTAGATGGCCTTAACACCTACACTTGATCAATTGAAATCCATTTGTGAACTTCATGTGCTTAGGTGCACCTACACCATACAACCCTACAGAAAATGAACTCATGTCACATTAGTTGTGTTGTACACCAGTTCCACCAAGCTTTACACCTACCCTCTGGTCTGCAAATCTCCTTCCTTGTTTCATAGATAGTGATTCCACAATCTACCTTGCATCCTTGACATTGCCTTCACTTGAATAAGTCACCATCTTTGCATTCCAACCTGATGTTTGTCTTCTATCTACTCCTTGATCAAAACAAAATTATGTTTCTACCTTTATTCCTGCAATCAAACTCTTACCAATAGTTGCTTGAACTGCCTGCCCCTTTATCACAGCTTCATGCTTGCATCTATCCTTGGGTTCTTGTTATTTTTGTCCTTTCATCCTTGTCATCAATCCTCTTATCTTGATAGTAACAAGTACCTTTGTACCTATTGTACCTACAAAACCTTCATGCTTTGCAATATTATTCCCAACCAATGGACACACAATGGACCCTGTCATGACATTATCATACCATAGTAGCAGAATGTGCTAGCAATAAGACTAAATGAAAATAGATTGAAGAGAATTCTCTATTTGGCTAATAGATAGAAAAAGTGCAAAAAGATGCATATGGAACTAAAAGCTTTGAAAACATTGTATCCATATCAGAGCGTTACCTTAATTTCAGCTTCTCCAATTGTATCCTAACTATCCCATCATCCAACCAATTACTTTTTGCAAGTATTAAATAAAGAACACTAATGAACTTAAGCATAATGAACCTAAGCATTGTACCTTCCATTCTTGAATATTTTATTCAAGTGTGCCTGAAGGGTCATCTCTTTGCTTAAGAGTGTCCGATTTTGCTTCATGATCAACTTTACTATGTCCATAGTTGTTTTGTCTTTGGTTTGGAGTGATGCTTCAACAACTTAACTATTTTTGCTATAACAAGGTGTGAATACATGAGAATGGTTTTGTGTCTCTCATAGTCTTCAAATGTAGGTATGCCATTCTTTCTAATCATGTATGTTCGCAACCAAGTTCCTACAACCATAACTAAACCTATAGGATACATGAACCCATCATCATCTTCCATCGGTTGTGTTAGCTTATTCTTTACCCACACACATTGAGCCAACCAATAGTCTCATCTCTCTTCATTCCCCTACAATGCAACAACTACAAAAACATGTCCTAGTTGTAGTAGATCTAAAAGACGATCATAATCAACTAAAATTTCCATTGTGTCATTTTTCATGGATATCATTTGAGATAAAGGAGCTAGATACTATGGAACCCATGTATCCACCCTCTCACTTGACGCATTGATCCCACTCGCACTTAATAGAACTTTGACAAAAACAACCCAACTCTCGTGTCCAAATGGTCTATGTCCTTGCATCTGAGCTTCAAAATGAATGCATCTTTGAAGAATCTTTGATTGTATGACAATCCAATCTACCTCCCACTATACCCTCCTCAACCAACAAATATAATATGCGCACTGTTCAATCAAGTGACCCTCCCTGTAACAGTGTTGAACTACACCAATCAACAATAGAACATGTATCACTAAATTTTTCTCCTAAAATATTCAATTGCTCCTTCACTAGAGCTCTCTTTACACATGCTTCTGCTCCATCATGCTCCCCTTTCCCATGCTCAACTTCAAAAAAACTCCAAATATGAGGTACACCCCTCTCTATATGCATTCTACTCAACCAATAAAACATATGAGCATTCTTGAATTGACTTGTGCAATTATCTAACCAAATGATATGTCAGCCCACTGCTATATCATGCTCCTACAATAACTCAAAAACATTCTCAAAATAATGTTGGACATACTCAAACAAGTGGGATCTATCATCACTCATAAAAATGATACTCTCTAATTATCTTTTGATCCTCTTATGTACTATCAGGTGCATGTATAAATTTTATGTGGACAAAAATAGTAATCTGAATGGAATTGTAATATTGAGATTGTACCTCATTTTGTGGTTACAATGTGTAGTTTTATGCAAAATCAACCAATATTATAATTGTGTCAATTAGAAAGGAGTTCTTACACATCCTGAATTGTTGATCCAACCACTAAGACCTATGGCTATGCCTTGCATACTTGTAGAAAATATTGTCCTTAAAATCTGAAATAAAATCAGCAACACTACATTCTTTTGTAACCAACTTGCATCTAGAACCTTCACCTCCACTCTACAAAGTATATTTGACTATCTCATATCTCTTTTTCTCAACAATATTCTTTCCAAATTCATGTTTGTAACCCTCATGAAAACATTGAACAAACTTTGACAAGCCACCACATTGTGAGCACTTCGCATTCAAACAATCATTTCTATAGAAAAGGCAACCATCATCTTTAGAACATAAAAATAGATCTAGCAAGTCCCTTGATGATTTTGGAAGATGCATTGCACCACACTCCTGCAACATTTCATTAGTATGCAAAGTAGAACGGATATAGCATAATAGTTCATGGTACATTGAAAACTCCATATGGTATTTGCAACAAGTATTAGGAATTTTAAGAGGCACATAATAAAATGGCTTCAAACCTTCAAAAGTCCTTTGTGAGATTTCCATAGTTGGATTTGTTTCAATAAATTTTTTGAACAACATTGTTTGGATTGATTCCAAGAAATGTTTCAGATGCAGTGTATGGTCTCGATTGCCAATTCTTAACTTTTAAACATCCTTTGCATTGGGTGATACTCTAGAGTTATCAAGACAAAAGTGTCGAATTACCTGCTTTACATTATCGATTAGCTTCTTATCAACACATGGAAGCCTCCCGGAAAAATCCCATGTATCATTTTGAAGAGGATCATCTATTCTTTCTCTTCTTTCAAGTGCTCTATCCAAAGTTTTATGATTTATGTCAAAATCAATACAATTTTGTCTCATAAAGCGATCCTTTTTCAATTGATGGCCTACTAGGGCAGTTGTAATGACTCTCTGAACAACTCCCTTATCTTTTTCCTTGTTATTTTTTCCAATAGACTTGAGAGAATTAAAAATATTTTTGACAATAATAGAATTTATTTCGGTCTTCTTGTTCACACAAATCTTCAATTTGGCTAGCAAAGGTCTCATATTTTGTATCTTTAGCAATTGTACAAAAATTTGGCATTGCTCAGTCAACGTCTTATTGCTAAAATATTGGTTGAAAAGTTATGTAGCCTACAAACGAATGGTTCGTGTTGACCTCTTGCCTTCAAAATTGTTTATAATGTTCTCATCAATTTCAAGTAACCATTTAGGGGTTCTTGAAGGTCTTGATTTTGGAATATTTCTTTCTTCATTTCTCCTGTAATTTGGTGAAACATAATTTACACTTGGTTCAATATTATGTTCAACATCTTCAATTCCAACATTTTCATCTTGCACATTTTCAATATCAATTTCAATAATTTCATTCCCAATTTCAATATCATGGTCAACATCTTCAATTCCAACATTTTCACCTTGAACATTTTCAATATCAATTTCAACATTAGGATTCCCAATTTCAATATCATTTTCAACATTTTCACCTTGAACATATTCAATTTCCTCTTCACTTGAAAGATCAAAGGGCTCAAGTTCACTAATATTTGGCATACCTTCTCTTCTCTTCTTATGACTTTCTCTATCTCTTTGCCTATATGCTTCAATTTTTTCTTTTGTAAGCTTTCTCTTACATTTTTTCTTTTGACAATTGTTGCTCCCCATTATACCTCCAAAAAGATGCTAAAAAAATGATTGCTTATGACAAATTTGAGTAGAAGATGCTCCAAAAATTTGATCTTTGTCTCTTCCTGTCTGAAATCATGTTTTTCTCACCTGCAAAAAGAAAGTAGTCTATTGCGATGCCCAAAACAACCCACTTAAGGTTTTTCTATGGCCCACAAATCCGATATCTTATTTGAAAAACATTTCAAAATGTTTAGCAATGGTAAGATTTTGGTGCTACAAATCAGATATCCGATTTTGCACACATAGACCCAAGAGTAATTAGGAGGTGGAGGGTGGACAAGAGAGAGAGGGAAAGGGAGCAATAGGAAGAGAGAGATAAAGGGGGAGCGAGAGAGAAGAGAGAGAGGAGGAGAAAGGGAGAGGGGAAGAGAGAGAGAGAGAGAGAGAGAGAGAGAGAGAGAGAGAGAGAGAGAGAGAATAGTAGGAGGGAGAAGGGAGAGGGGAGGAGGGGAAGAAGGGTAGAGGGATAGAGAGAGAATTAGAAGGGAGAAGGGAGAGGGGAATAAGGGTATAGAGAGGGAGAGAGAATATGAGGGGGGAGGGGAAGAAATGGAAGAAGGGGAAGAAGGGGAGAGAGAGAGAGTTAGGAGGGGGGAGGGATATAGGAAGAGGGGAAGAAGGGGAGAGAGAGTGAGAGAGAGTTAGGAGGGGGAAGGAAGAGAGGAAGAGGGGAAGAATGGGAGAGAGAGAGAGAGAGAGAGAGGAGGGGGAAGGGAGAGGGGAATAAGGTGAGAGAGAGAGAGAGAGGTAAAGATAGAGGAAAAGGGAGAGAGAGAGATAGAGAATTAGGAGGGGCAAGGGAGAGGGGGAGAAGGGAAGAAAGATAGAGGAAAAGGGAGAGAGAGAGAGAGAGAAGTAGGAGAGAGAGAACAGGAGGGAGAGGGGGAAAATGGGAGAGAGAGGGAGAGTGGGAGAGATAGAGAGAGGGAAAGGGAGGGAGAGAGAGAGGGAGGGAGAGAGAGGGAGAGAGAATTAGGAGGGGTAAGGGAGAGGGGAAGAAGGGTCTGAGAGAGGGAGAGAGAATTAGGAGGGGGAATGAAGAGGGGAAGAAGGAGAGACAGACAAACAAAGAGGGGAAGAGGGGAAGAAGGGTCTGAGAGAGGGAGAGAGAATTAGGAGGGGCAACGAAGAGAGGGAAAGGGAGAGGGAGAGATAGGCAAAGGGAGAGGGAGAGAGGGAAAGGAAGAGAGAGGGAGAGAGAGGGGAAGAGATCATATTTAAATATGTTATATATTAACTTAATATATATATAAATATTTGTACATTAACTAAAATATTTAAATATTACATAATAATATAATATATTATATATTATACATAATTCCGTAAGAGATTATCATAAATTATATTATATTAAATTATAAACTATATTGTATATTCTCAACTAGATATATTAAAATAAACTATAAACTATTTATTGCATTTTTTAAATCATATATCAAAAAGTATATTACATTTTTTTCAAAATATATATAAAATAAATCGGATATACGATTTGGATCGGATATTTGATATGTCTGACACAAACCCAACTACCTAGGGATTAGCCTCGGGTTTGCTTCAAAATTTGGCTAGGACATGCCAATCTTAAGAAGTCAACACAAAAAACATGTTTAACAGCTTACCTCGCTTTTCTAGACTTCATCCATGTGGCCGACGACTTTTTTTACCCTAAATTGATGAAATGAAAAGGGTTTTTAAAGGAGATTCTCAGCTTTCCACCAATATAAATTATGCTTTACTTTGAGTTTAATAAATAATTATTATTCATTTTCTATTTCAATTACGACTAAAGTCTTGATTGATAGGCTGATTGAAAAACATCTATAGCTTTCAAATGGTATCACATTTTTTAATCTGAAAAATGTGTCACATCCTATGCTTTACATACTATAGGATTAAAAAAATTGAATTTCATGAAGTTTTGACCAAGTTAAGGTGACCAGATATACAAGTTTTTTATATTTTTTTTAAGTTGTAATAAAAAAATCATAATTATTTATTTACTTGGAATTACAAAAAATATGCATCACATCGGGACATGAGTCCTCTACTTATATCTAAAATCTTATAAAAAAATATTATCATTTTATTGTGGTTAGGGTGGTCAAATAGACACCTACTTCTTCTTTTTTCCCTAAAATTTAAGTACTACTGCATTGAAATTTCAAATTTTCACCAAATAGATTTTTTTTTTTAAATAAACCTAGTAGTTTAGAAACTACATTCAATATGCTACAAATTCTATTCTTAAATATTTTTGAAATAATATAAATAACTTACTCAAATTTTTACATCAAGTTGCCTAACTCTGATTTTTTTGAATTTTCATCACCACTTAAGGGCCTATTTTTTCCATGATGATCCTGGACATACCTTTATATTGGTGGAAAGTTCACAATTTTCTCAATAAACCCTTTTTGTTTCATCAAATATGGATAAAAAAATATGTCAACCACAAGGTGAACTTTAGAAAACTAAAGAAATTTTCTAAACATATTTTTGCAATTGATTTTTTGGGTATGACACCCCCAAGCCAAATCCCAAGGCAACCCCGAGGCTACTAATTTTGTCAAAAAAATGGATATCAATTTTGAATTACCTTTACTATATTTAAAATATATTATATATTATATATTATTGTGTCGCCAAAAAGTGTAGTCTTTAGCACTTCTCACTCATTTTGGCTTTTTCGCTTAGATTTTGGCCTTGTTTTCCCTTGATTCAGTCTTGAAAGCTTGCAATTTAACAATAATCTAACGGTGTTTCACTAAGGTGTTGTGAAGTGTTGTAACACATCTTCCCACTTTTCTAAGACCCTTTCAACACAATTCACCTAAACAACACCCTTTTACCCCTTTCTAAGCCTTGTGTCAAGGTGTTGTAAAGTGTTGTAAGGCATTTTCACATCTTCCTAGGCTTATCATCCACTAATTAACCCTTTTCTTATGTTAATTTGTCCCCTTAATGTACTTTAAGTCTCGACTTAAGTGTGTTTCAAGAGGCAAACCTAATAAACATCATTTTATTCTCGACCACCACTTGAATTTTCCCAAGTGGACTAGGTCACCACCTTGGGCGACATAGTCCCTTTTGGCTTAAAATTCAAAATTAAAACATAAATCTTGCGGGAATTCACCCCCAAAACCCTATTGGCCTATCATGTGTCATTTTCAAGAAAATTCTGGTTTAGCATGTATAAGTAAGGGTACTTTCACCTTCATTTTCATCTCTCCCAAACTCATTTTTACATCTCTTCACAACTACTCTTGCACTCAACCTTCCAAAGCAAGCAATAAAGCATAAGGGCATCACAAGCAACCTCCATTAGAGTTGGTTCTTGCATGTTGCAGAATTCAACAACTAAAGGTTTGGTACGCATTTGTATTGAGTTCATCATTCAATCTACCTTTCCTTCCATTGTTTCTCATTTGGGTTTAGTTACCATGAAAGGGGTTTGACTTAGGCAAACCCCTATTCCATAACCCAACATTCTCTTTGTCTTTGCATGTGTTTTGTAGGTTTGTACTCAGATATAGCAAGATCCAAAGTGTTGGATAAAGTACAAACATTCCATTCAAGTCACATCAAGGCATCAAGCCCTAGAAGGAGCAAAATGACAAGTTACAGGTCATTTTCAAGAGTTTCAGACACAGACTACTATAGAGGAAAGTACCAACTGGGACCCACAGAATCATACCCTAAATCTTTCAAAAGCACTAGGAGGATTAGGTCACCACTATTGGTGACCTTGTCCCTGTGCTAAACCTGAAACAAGATTTTGTATTTTCAGGTACCCTTTTCCCCGAAATCCATTCTAGCAGAATTTCCCGATAGGAGGACTAGGTTGCCCAACTTGGCGAAAGTGTCCCTCTATTGATTTTAGACAATTTCTAGAATATTATGAGGCCTCTCATCTACAACATTCCATCCCAGGTACACAAGTTATAAACTTTCCAATTTACTTCTAGAATTGCATGCATTTAGGGCATATAGTTAGCTTGCATTTAGTGAACCCTCTTAAATGATGGGTCCCACATTTTGCATGTCACCCAAATTGAAAACAAAAGAAAATTTTGAAAAAAATGGGGGTTCGCTCAAACCCCCCTTCGAGCGAACCCCCCTTCATTCAAAAGGTCAAGGCTCGAACCCCCCTTTTTCCCCCTTCTCCCCCTCTTGCACCAAACTTCTGCAAAAAATTTCCCTTCGAAACTCAGGTTGAAGATGAAAATGGAGGAGACTTCATAGACCCAACCGGATGATGGTAGTCCTCGAAACGAGCTATCCATCAAATATAATTTTAATATGTTTTGGTTTTATTATATATATATTTTTTAGTTTAATTAAACATAAGTTTTTCACCAAAAATCAAGCTCTTTGTTCTGCACATGTGGAAAAATAGTAAATTATCAAAATAAAATTTTGCAAAATATGTTCGGGCTAAGTATAAATGTCCTTGATCCAGTAAAAAAAAATTGAATTTGGATACATACAAAAAAAGTTATGTTGTATACGGTCCACCTATGTCTGAATTGTAACTAGTTTGACTTCAAAACTTGATTAAGGAAAAAATATTCAATAAAACACTATGAAACCAAATGAACTTGTTAGATATCGTAGTTACAAATCTAAATTCAAAAAAAAAAAAAATTATCCTTCATAGAAAAAAAGTTATGTTGTATACGGTGAGCGTCACTCCTTAAAAATGGTGTTTACTGATAAAAACTAGTTTTCGAAGGAGATGGAAAAAGAAATGAAATATGATTCAAAAAAAAATTAAAATATATTTAGAATCTATAGACAAAATGTCACAAACCACTAGTTTGCATCATCTTCAAATTCTTCACGGTTTAGCCGCTATAGGTGCCCAAAAGTGAAGATTTAGTTAAAAAATTTAGTTCAGTGTCCAGTTTGGCCAAAAATTGTAAACCAGTATTGTGGGATCACCCTAATTATAAGGTGTGATTTTATTTTATTTAACCTAATACTCATTATTGAATTATTTGATGATCAGTTAAGAGTCATTGTAGAGTGACAAATGCTAATTTAAAATTTATTGGATTGCTAGTTTGAGGCTTGGTATGGATGATTCATATCCAATAATATTATCGATGCAAGGAAAACTAATGTGAAATTCTTTATGAATTGGCTCACCTTGTGGAATAAGGAACAAAATTCCTTCGCCCAAACCATGAGTACTAAAAAAACATAAAAATAAAGCTTCCAATCAAAAAACCGATCAAGATATAGAATGGACTCATCTAGGATTTCTATGCTCAAAGTTCGATTATCTTATAGTGGTTCTTTGACAAGATGATCTATAAATCTTGTCCCTACATACTTGATATCCAGTATAAGCACTAAGCATAGTAACACATTTTATTTTTCTACCTATGAGAGATTATTTTGATAGAAGATATTTTAGTGGATCAATGATATCAATAAGTTGGGTTTTATTGTTGAGAGTATAGTCATAATTTTTTAGAAGAAAAAATTATAACTAGACACATTTCCAACTTGGATGCAACCGAGTTTATATTTTACCAAATTTTTACGCATATATTATACAAATCTTGTTATGAACCTTGATCATTATGTTGAGACAAGAGGGCTCCCATGGTAAATTGTGTTGTTGAGATGCTGAGTAATAATGGTTTTCTAGGAATAGGTGGAACTAATAGTGGAGGATTTAAGAGATGTTTTTTATATGTGAGTTAGGTGTTTTACCTAACTAGTTCACCTAGTAGGTCCTATTCACATGCTAAGTTTGCTTAGGTCATAAGAATATTTCTAGAAGTCTTAGTCGGTATTAGATATTATCAAGTATCTTATATCATTTACTTCTTTTATCCTAGGTATTTAAATGTTTGTTGTCTCATGTCATAGGATTAAGACACTTGTCATGACCTTGTTTATGTTAGTATGAAAAGTGTCTTTATGCATCCAATTTCCTTTTATCTAGTTCCTACACCTAGTATTCATATTCACACTAGCTTAAGTTCACTTAGTGGTTTATTTGTCTCACTTCATAGACACTTGAAATATTTCTTCACACCTGTCTCAAGTGTTCTACATGTGTCACATGTATTGGAGGTTTAGTCATTCTTTCTATTTCACTTTCCTACTTCCTCCTTTTCCTCTATAAATAAGGAGTGGTCGTTGTATTTACACACATTCTATAATAGTGTATTGGCTTATGCATTTTACTTGATTCATTTTGTGAAAGTTTGAATATTGCATTCATTATTTGCTACTCCAACAATCTAATCATATGTCTTGCCTTTGTTATATATCCAAGGGGTCCTCATTTGTGAATCAACCAACTATAATCTATCACTGTATCTTTTGATAGAATAGATAATTATTCTCTCATAGTTTATCTCTCTTGTACTTTCATAGAAGTTCCTAGATTTTGGGTGACTATAATCTTCAGCGAAATCTTGCATGGTATAAAACATTCTATACCAACTCTTACATGGTATCAGAGCTTGTCAGATTGCTTCTTGATAGTCTTATTTGAGAGATCTAGGTTGTATAGCTTGGTAGATCTTGAAAATTTGAGTATGTTATTCTCTTGCATTGAATGATGATATGAAGAATAAAAAACTTGATAGGAATACAATATTTTTGGATTTCCTCTTTATGGATTTGTATTGGAAGTCAAAATTGGAGCTTTTTGGTGTAGCTTTGAGCTCACCATTGAGTTTAGGGTGTTTGAGAAAGTCAATTTTTCTTTTTGTTGTGTACAAATTGAACATCTAAGGCTAAATCTACAAGGGTTTGAAGTTGGGAGGTGGTTTCCAGATCTATAAGGTAGCTACAATTTTGGAGCATTTTGGGCCAAAATAGACCCTACCATATTGTCCAGAAGACCTAAGAACCCTAAGAATAATTGTCAAATCATCAAAATTGAACACCTTTGCACGGGGTCATCAGAGATAAATTTTCCCTCCTCATCCATACAAATCATACTATAGAGAATAGCCTATGCATCAAAAAATAGTTTGTTGTATGCCCACATACACAATATTCAGTGAAAATTTGTGGATTCTCATATATGTTGTTGAGTCATTCTCATTTTGGGAACTTTTTGGGCCTTGTTCTTGCTCCTACAATAAAAATTTTGAGTACAATTTTTTTGAAAGAATAATTTTTCATGTACTTTTTAGTGGTGTGATCAGATTGATCATATTTTGTGTTGAAATTATACTTTGAATTTGTGGCAAAATTTGGCATCTATAAGCACTAAGATCAAGTCCACTTTGTTGGTTTTGGCAAGTGGCACTTGTAATTGCACTGAGCAGAAAGTGCCAAATCATATATTGTTGAGGAGGATTCTTGATTGATTAATTTAGAGGGGGAGGGTAATATTTGTATGGTTGATTGTATTATTTTTCTTTTTTTTTCAGATTGAATCTCTTCATTGGTCTATTATGTGACTAAATTTGAGGATTTTATCATGTACCTATGAAAAGGCATCCTCCTATAATCAAAATGAGAATATGGAACTATAATTATTGGTGAAATAGGATCCTAACACATTGTAGGTGGCTTAATCTTTTTCCCCATCTCTATGCACTAGTTCGTAAACTTTCATTATATTGGAAGGGATTTTTGTGGGACATAAAGACTAAACATATCCTAGGATTAATTGGTTGTAGTTTTGATATTGATACACAAATGAACACTGATGGTATTAAGTGTCCTCGTGACCATATGACTAGAATTTGGGATATGTATGGACACTCAAATGAACATCCATTCCCAAAGGATCTTGTTGCAAATTGTCTTGTTCCACTTGATCAGTTTCGAACAATTGATGTTAAAACAACCATAATTCTTGTTGGATGAGAAATTTATGATTGTCTTGATAATAGTGAGAATTATCCTCATCATACAAAGACTTATATTGAGAATTTTTTTCTATAGATCCTAATCTAGATTTAGAGGGTTCATCTTTTTCATCTATGAGTCAATATCTTGAGGTTGAGGGATCTAGTAATCTATCTATTGGTTGAAAATTTTGTATACTTTGGAAAGCGTACAAAATTGTGGTTTCAACCATAGTACGTGAGATAAAACTCTCCTAATTAAGGGAAGGCTCCCCCTTTGCTAACTAATTTAAACTAATATGGGTGAAACAACAGTCTTTCCTCTTATTTCAGGAATGATTACACTCTTTTCTCTTCACAAAAAAGTGATTATGACTTTAAAGAAAACTTTTACAACAACTTGAAATGGAATTGAGAGAGGGGAAATGAAATTTTCTGAAAGCACAAAGACTTCTGTCACCTCCTACGGGATGGGAAAAACTATCTCCAAGCACAAAGTCTTGATAATTAGAAATCCTATCTACCCTTTTAGAATGATATTATAATGCAATACATAATAGCACAAAGTCTGTAAATATAGTGCACCTGCAAGTCACAACTCCTAACTGTAAATCAATCTAATTCAATCCTTCAAACTTGTAGCACAAAGACTGTAAGAAATTAGACCAAAGTATTTCTACAATAGCTCCACAACTTCACAAGAAGAATTCAGAAAAATGCACTGCTATGACATAAGAACACAATAATATCATGCAACAAGACTCAACACAAAGTTTGAAATCTATATGCCTTCCTTATACCACTTGAAAATTAAGTTCACATACATAAAGCACAAAGTCTCTTTGCTATAAATTTTTGCAGAGTTTTCTCTATTGCCAAAAAGATAGATATTAAAAAAGACCCCCTCAAGTATTTATAGGAGAGAGGCCTTGAGAAAAAGGTGGGAGGATCTCAGCAAACTTGAGAAATTCTCTCAACCACTAACTAACTGAAATTGACTTATTCAAAATTACAATCCAAATTATGATTTGTCTTATAAGGTTTTACATGTAATTAAATTTTTCAAAAACGCAAGAGAAATGAAATCTTGCAATTGCAAAACTTGTTTTTACATATAATTTGTCGAAAGTAAAATAACATAAACACAATTTACTCCATCACATTCCTAGCCTTGAAAGATTGAAACTTGTTGATAATTCCTGGCAACTCATCAAGATCAAGGCCAAGCGTGTTCTTGGCAATGGCAACAATCTTTAGGATTACATCATAGTATCTTATTGTTGCCTCTCTATGTTCTTCAAAATCAGCTTGCATCTTATCAAAGATCATCCGGTGATTAAAAACTTTATGGATTGCATCCATAGTGAACTGATCTGAATTTAGCTCCTGGTGAAGATTTGTGGTTATCTGAGAAACAACATCACTAGCTGCAAGCAATTCCCCTTCATGACTTAGAACTTTGCAAGGTATTTTATCAAAGTCATAAATTATGTCCTGCTCAACTTCAGCACTCATCTCAAGCATAGCTTGAACATCTTTGATGAGATATTGAACAACTAATGACTTGTTTGTCATAAGTTCCTCAAACTCTATATATTTTTCCCTTTTTGAAATCACTGAATTGCTGCACAGAATTTCCAACTTAACTTGATCCATCTCATGCTAGATTTTTAAATCTTTCTCAAGAGAATCCAGATTTTGCTTAAAGGCTTCCAAAGTTTGATTCATCTTAAATCTTGTTGCCTTGACAGTACTCAAAATCTTCAATGTCTTTTCAATCACTAGTATGCCTTGGTCAATTAGTTGAGTTGTCAAGGAATCAACTGCTTTAGCCTTTTTTGCAATTCTTTCTAATTGTCTGACTGATTCTTTATGGGTGGATGAAGATAGTGAATCAACTATTTCTGATGATTTAGTAATCCTTTGAATAACTGAAACCAGTTGTTCATTCTCTTCTTTCAGCTTTTCTTTTTTGGCTAAAAGTTCATTGTAGCTCTGTGCCAACACTGTCACTGAACTCTAAGCATCTTGCATCATATTGGCATGCGTCTGCTTGCCTAACTCCACCAAAATGATTTTTTCTATTGGGTACCTTAAAAGCATATAAGGTTGGTCTTCAAAACAACCAACTCTTATGTAAGTGAAAGTAGGGAATTGAAGGAAAAGACAGCCATATTCATTTACTTTCCTCCAAGCGGTCTCAAATACCCAGTTGCTTTCCAATGCTTTGTCAAATAAACACATGAAATGACCAAACAAAGCATCTTGAACCCATCTATAATGCACATGACTTTGCCTCAAAGTCAGTTGATCATAATACTCCCATACACGAACCAATGATCTATCACCTTTGGTAGAAAGGCTTGGAAACTACCTCAATGAAGCCACTATGTAAACTAGATATGAATTCATATAGAAGGAGAGTGTGGTGGGAACTTGTGCAAGTTGTTCACACAAACTATCACTGATTACTTCACCCCAGAAAATTGGATATTGCGCTTTTTTGATAACCACTATGAACTTGTACATCCGGTTTTCAAATATATTGGAGACTTTTAATCCCACTATTCTACTCATAAGGGTGATCATATCATTAATCTCTTCTTAAAATTAGACTAATACAGCTTGGGTATCCGAGTCACACAGGGTCGTGATTTGATAAGCCATTTGTTATTGATATGTTTAATACAAGCATTCTTCTTCTATTCATAATGATCGTGAGCACTCTTCATTGTAATGTCTGAATACATAGGAGCATCAGGAACTCTGAATATTTTGTTAATGGTTTTAGGATCAAGCCTGATAACCACATTACCATCATCATCTCTGATAGTTCTTGATTCTTTGTCAAAGCGGGATGCACATGCAAGAACAAATTCTAGCTCTAGGGCAGCAACAAGAAAAGTAGACACCAAGTGAATATGACTTCTCAGCAACAACTACATATCATGAGAAGTTGATTTCTTAGCCCTTTTAAGAAATTCATACATATCAACATGCCCAATCTCTATATCTATGATTTCATCAATGTTTGAGACCACATGAGATGGAGTAATCTCATTCTGATATTTATCATATTTGTACTTCATCTTCTTGTTTGTCAGAGAGGTTGGTTCATTTGTCATTGAGCAAGAATCTGCAAGGCTGCAATGAAAACCCCATAAGGTCAAAACATCATCAACATCAACATGTGAAGACATGGTATCCATTAACAACAAGACTCAAACCCTAGGTCAATGAAACTATTTTTTGAATGATGGTAGAGAATGAAGGTTAAAAACCAATTCGGATCTCGGTGGGCTGATTGCAAATGAAAGTAACATTTCATCTTTTGGAAATAACAAGTCAAAACTTCTAATCTTGAATTTGCAGTCAAGTGTTAGAAGCCTGATTTTAAGGTATTTAAAAGCATCTCGAGTTTTTGAGAGCATTCAACAACTTTTATAAGGCGCAATCAGGATTTTTTGAGCATTTTGCAATTTTCAAGTTAAAGGTTGGAAAAATAAGGAGTCTTTGAAAATTTCAATTTGCAACTTCAAACTTGCAATTTTAGTGAAAAATCTCAACTTGTTATTGAGTGATAAAAACCCGAAATTAAGCCAAAATGCCTATTTTTGCAAGAATGGAAGTGAGGATGAAAATGAAGATGAGTGTGAATGAGTGAGATGAATTTGGTGAAGACAAATGGAAGTGGAAAATGGAAAATGGAAATGACGTTTTGCTGAGATAATGACATTTGAGATGATAAAAAACACATTTGCACTCAAGGGAAAGACGTTTTTGAAGAAATGACGATTTCTCCATAGAATACAAGTTCTTATTACAAATACCTCTTTGAGACAATGATATTTCTAGGCATAATGGAGATGGTATTATTCAGCTGCAAAAATGTTTTGAGCAAAAACATGTTTACTAGGGGTCGCGATTTTGCTTTGAAGACACGTTTTTACAAGAAAGACCCGAAAAAAAAAAAAACTTAAGAATAAACTTAACCTAGCATAAAAAAGAAAAGGAAAAACATACCTGGTAATGAGAAGCTGAAAGCCAAAAATGGAGAGGAAAACCCTAGATATTTTGCACAATCTTCAGCAAAGATGAGAATATTAATAATCAAGCTGAGAGGACGTGATTTTAGCTGAAGAATTTATGAAAGCTCCACCAAAAGAGGTAAACAATCAAACTTGAACACAAAATCCTCTTCAAAACTTGGGAAAACTTCTCCAATCAGACATTTTAAGCTCAGCAACAAGTGAAAATAACACAAAAATGACAAAAATCGAGTTTTTTAACTCTTTCAGAAACTTGTCTTTTTTCATTAATGACCAAAATCGGAATTTTTGACTTACTTAGCAATTTTATTCATGAATTCGGACTTTTTTGGGCTTTTGACAATGTCACTCAATGACTTAAAATCCAAATCGCGATTTTGAGGGTCTATTGCAATTTTTATTTCATCACTCAAAGGAAATTAGGGTTTTGAGGCCATTTATCAATTTTATTTTTGACAAAAAGCCAAAAATCGGACCTTTTTGGGCATTTTGCAATTTCACTTGACTTAACAAAGGCAATCAGACTTTTTTGAGCTTTTAGCAAATTCACTTAAAGCAAAATTGAACTTTTTTGGAACTTTAGCAATTTTGCTTTATAACTTAAAAGTTCCTACATTTGCAATGTTGACTTAAAAACCCGAAATTGACAAAAAACACAAGAAAAATGACTCAGAATTTTACAAAAACAAAAAGGAGAGTTTCTAAAAGGATGTCCAAGGGAACCATCGATTGAAATCTAAATTTTTACAACCTCAACACCTCGTAAAACGTGCTTTAAGGAGAAAAACTTCAATTTTTTTGGTAGGTTACCCCAATTTTTGTCATGTCAAAAATTGAGGACAACACTATCATTGGCAGAATCATTTGATCTTCACATTCAAGCATCTAGTGTGGATAATTTTGGGGAATCTGATAAGTATATTCAAATGGCATGCAACAATATTTCATCTTATTCATCTACTGTTGCATTTGATGATGCTTGTGTTGCCATAGTTTTGGCTTCTTGTGATTTAGTGCATCAATACATACATTGTCTTCCAAATATGACTAATTAGGATGGATGTACTTGAAAAACATTACAGGTTTATTTTTAAAGTCCCACATTTATTTTGGAGACACCATTGATTTCATTCATCTTCTCTTTGATGGAGATGATTCTTCTTCAATTATGGTGAGGGAACACTCTAATCCTCTTTTTATTCTCTACATGACCATTACTCATAGTTTGACATGACTGTGGATTCTTTTGAAAAACATTTGGACGAGGATTATTTATCTTTAGAGAAGATATATTTGTCTTTGGATTGTGTTCTACAATCATCTCTACTAGATTTTAGATTGTCATATTTATCATTGTGGCCTAGAACTCTTGTATGGAGTGTGACATATTTTGACATAGACATGGAGACACTTGAGCACAATTAAAATACATCCCACATCATCCTTCTTCCCTAATATTCCTTTTATGAATGGGAATATATCGTGCATACCATCTCGATTTTGTTTCTTCCTAAGGAGATGAATGTTGTTCAACAAGATTGGATCATCTTTGACATTCAATTTCGAGAATCTACCATCCTTTTAGGATACTCTACATTGTGGGGGGAGTTGCATGGTCTCTCTTCTTCTCTCTTATGCGGGTCTTTTCCTAGCATGGATTTTTGTCTTTCTCATTCTTCATTAAGAGATTTTTGTTTTCATATCTCTTTTGGGGGAGTTTTATCCCATTGGGTTTTCTCCTTTTCTTTGTTTGTAAGAGATTGCATTTGTACATGGGTACCTAACATGGCCTAGTATCCGAGATTATGGTGTTGGTGTGAACTAGTTTTTTTACCTAACTAGTTCACCTAGTAGGTCCTATTCATATGTTAAGTTTACTTAGATCTTAGGAATATTTCTAGAAGTCCTAGTTGTCACTAGATCTTATCTTATTTTATGTCATTTACTTCTTGTTTCCTAGGTAATTTAATTTTTGTTGTATCATGTGATAAGATTAATACGCTTGTCATGATCTTGTCTAATCCTATGTCTCTCCTTGGCTATGTAACCAAGGAGTCCTCATTTGTGAATCAACCAATTATAATCTATCATTTGCATCCATTGATAGAATAACATTTTTCTCTAAATTTTTATATCTAATTTAATTTCATAGAAGTTCCTAGATCTTGAGTGGTTTGTAATCTTTAGCCAAATCTTCCACTATGTAGAGTGTTCTATACCGAATCTTATAGTTTAATTTTTTGATAGGGAAAAGCGGGTTTTGATGGGACCTGAAACCCATTAAAAACTAGTTTTGAAGGGATTTGTAACCTTATCAAAAATAATAATGTTGAAACAAAGATAGACCACATACCATCAGTGTCCCAATAGCAGCAACACCAAGAGATTTGTACAAAGGCTTTGAAGGAACCTTTAACCCTTTACATCAATATTTTGACTGAGATCTTAAACACAGTACTAGGTTTTGAAGGGACCTTGAACCCTTTACAACCAAGGTTTGAGAGGTACCTTGAACCATTAGCTCCAAAATGATCCCAAGAGACTAACCACCTAAAACATTCAGGCAACAAAGCAGGCAGGATGCAGCAAACCAACTACTCAATAACAACAAAGATGCTCAAGAAGAACAAGCAACATAATAATGTAAAAAACCATTATGCCCATATGTTGCACCAGAACTAGAAAATCTAAACCCCCCTCCTCAATAGGGAGGTTAGAGAGGACATCAAAACTCTGAAAGCCATCCACCTTCTTGCAGCTCCCTCCCACCTAAACAACCAACCCCAACTCCTCCTCAAACAAAGAGGGCTCCCCTCTAATGGAGAGGAAGAGATGAGAGCACTTACCAAAACCAACACTCTCCATAAAACACAAGTTCCACCTCAATAGGAATAAGAAATGAGGAAGAGAGCTTCCCACCCAGACTATAGTAGCCAACTCCACCTCAAAAGGAGAGAGCTCCACCTCACTAGGAGCAATCTTCACCTCCATAGAAGACCCCGACTATAGAAACTAGAAAAAAGAAAGGATTTATACATTAAGTGAACTCACAACCTCCTTTGGCATGTCAAGATACTAGAGCTTGAAAGAAGTGAGCATCGTCCACAACCACTTCTGAACCTTCAAAAGTGACCTCTATAATAGCTCAAAAAATAGAAAAATAGCTCCAAGATGAGGCACAGACTTTTGGGTTTATAAAGGCTAACTTAAAAAACACCCATCCAGCCAAACCCAAACAAAGAATAGGGCAAAAAACACTCCCTTAGGGAACCCCAACAAGGAAACCAAACAACAAGCCTCTTCCAAAAGCGAGCACAGAGGCTCAAAAATAGAACCCAAAAACCCCAAAGGTTTCAAAAACCAATTGGGGAGCAGCCACGAGCACAAAACCACCACAGCAACCCCCATAAAATAGCATGAGTTCAAAATCACAAGATTAGAGAAAGCCATGGTGCAAGAAGAAATCGATGCCCAAGCAAAACAAATAAAAAAAAGCATCAAAAGACACTCCCCATGTAGAGAACCAGAGCCTAAATATCACTAAAATAGAGAACCAATTGAGGAAATCCATCGCAGAGGGGGTCCCTGTGAAAAAGCCAAGAAACACAAGCCCAAACGAATTGGCCCATGCAAGACCATCGCCAAGCAAAGAAAGGGCCTCCAGTCAGTAACCAAAGACTGTAGCAGGAGTTCCAAACCAAGTTGAGAGTCGTAAAAATCCACAACAGGCCCCCAAAAACTCCCCCCATCATCTGAATCATCATCCTCATTGTCCCCCACAATAGAAGAAATCAAACTACACCTACCGCTCGCACAACACACACTACTCCGCTCCATAAAAAAAAATCTTATAGTAAATAAGTTACTCAAAATATTTTTGATAATATTTGTTCTATTGAAATATATTATCCTTGACTAGATGTGTAAATGTTTGGCATTTATCTACAAGTTGTGAGATGAACCTTTTTATCAAGCTTAAATTTTGTAATGTAAACTACAAAGTTTTTTCAGGTTATAAGGATGAGGAATTTTTGTGATGGATTTGATTTTGATTGGATCAAATTCAATACCTCTCCTGGATACAATCAATCCCAATAATTTACCTATGATGACACTAAAGACACATTTTATAGATTTATATGAACTTGGTATTCTCTAAGTTGCTTCAAAATTCTTCATAGAACACCACAATGTTCTTCTCTAGTTTTTATTTACCCATTATGTCATTGACATAGTATTTGATAATATAATGAAGCAAGTCATGGAAGATAGCAATAATTTCTCTTTGATAGGTTGCACCAACATTCTTCAAACAAAAGGCATGACTTTGTTTAAAAAAATCTCCAAGGTGTAGTGAATGTGATTTTATGTTGATCCTCAAATGCAATTTTGATTTGGTTTATCCTAAGAAACCATCAATCAAAAATAGAATTTAATGTCATGTTGATTTGATAATCATTTGAATATTAGATAAAGGAAAATCAGCCTTCGAACATGATTTATTGACATCTCTAAATTCTTTGAATATTAAAATAACTCCTAGTTTCTTACTTACAAGAATAATGTTAGATATCCAATCAAAGTAGCCAATTGACCATATAAACCCAAACCTTAAAATATTTTAAATTTATTTTTTAACAAGAAGGAACACCTTAGCTACATCTTCCTAAGATTTTTTTTTATCAATTGAGCATAGGCATGTACAAAAAGGTGATGTGCCACAATAATGGGCCAAACCTTGGCATGTCAACATGTGACTAAGAAAAAATATCTGTAAATTCAACTAGGAGGGTGATCAAAATAAATTGGGACTAAGAAAAGTGGTACAAAATTTAACCATTTTAGGATGATTCTTCATTCCAATGTTCGCCTCAATAGTATATAATCTCTTAATTACATGCACCAATTTGTTGAATATTTTTTAATGTTAAATTTTTTAATCTCTGTTCTATCTATACCATGTGTGTCTTGGTTTTATTTCATTCTATGACCATGTTTGCAACAACCATCTTATGAAAAGCAACCTCTAATGATTCCCCTAATAGACTATATATAAAAAAAATAGCCTCTAATGATTCTTATAATGTATTTAAATCCTTTTTAGTTTGACCCCTCAAGATGGTAATTTTAGAAGTACTTTGTGTGGCTTCAATGTGGTTTGAATTGATAATTCCATCACTAACAAAAAAATTATTTAAAAAAAAATGGTTTATCATATTATGTTTGATTTGAGTAGTATTTCTGATAAAGTTTTATCAATCCTTTAGCAAGAATATTTTTTTCAATTTGAACCCCTTCTCAATAATTTCATTGAAGGTTGTAACATATTAAACATATAAATGAAAGTTCGTTTCTAGATTGAGGTTGGTAGTGAAGATATTATCAAATATTTTTTTCGGGATAGATCGAGGGAACCTACTAGCCAAGCTTATCCATATTTGAAGGAATGAAAAAAATATTTCTTCATACCTCTATGTTGTATTACATAGGTCTAACATTGTTAATTAATGTTGCACATTGTATGAGCAATTTCCTACAAATCTTTCTACTAAATTGAGGATTGTTGTTATAGATCCCTTAGGAAGATGCAAAAACCATTCTAATGCTTGACCTACTAAGATTCAAGGGAGAAATAAAATCAAGTAGTTGTTATTAAAGGGCCCTACTTCATAGCATATGACATAAAAAATTATTTCATGTGTTATCTCGGATTACCTTTTCCTTTGTACTTGTCGAATTTGAAAGGTTCAAAAGGAGGAAAATGGATTTGTAAAAATTTTATCAGAAGAATGAGGACACAAATCCTCAAATTTTCCTTGTTTATGATGATTCCATACTTGTAGGCTTTTCTCAAGTGTCCATGTCTTTCCACTCCTAATAAAATGGACCCTAGTGTAGTGATGAGAGTAAGATAAATTTTGCTTGTTGATTGCTTTGTTAATTGGCTTGTTGATGGGTCAAATCATTTTGTTGATCCTATTAAGGTTTGGATGATGAATGACCTACATGTGAGGTCAAGTTTGCTAATTAATCACTTAAGAGTCACATTTGATCAAGCACGATTTGTTTTTTATGTTGAGTATTTTCTTGTGATAGGATCTTGTTTTTGGAAATACCAATAACACAAGGAATATCATTGTTTGTTTCATTTTGGCCAATATGGTCATTAATAGTGGAATTCTCTACATTGAACGCTCATGACTTATAATATTATGTTTTGGGGGTTATAATTGATAGGAATATTTTCTCCTAGTTCCACAAGCTACATGAGGATGTCATCTTATGTTACAAAAATAATTTACATGTCTAGGCATGAAATTTTTCATTTTTAAACAAAACCTTTTGGCCATTCTTAAATTCACTATGCTTGACAAAGATATCAATATCATCATTTTTTACAACTAGCTTTTTAAGATTTATCTAAAGAATAGGTTTCTTCAACATATGGTTTTTTGGATGTGTCTAGTGCTAGGAAGGAAAGGGCTTTCTTTATTTAAATTTAAACCTCTTGTGATAATAATTTGGTTGAACTTTTTAGGTTGGACTTGGTTGAAAGGTGATTCTAGATCAAATAGATTCGGGTTGAATGAATGTTTCATATTTAAGCTTTTATTTTTTCTAGCTTGAAGCTCATTATAAACATGAATTATTTTCTAGATTTGGTTTTTATTTTTTTGCATTAGTTTCAAACAATGGGATGGAAGATAAAGAATACACAACAAACACCTAGATTATTTAAGTAGGTTTTCTACACTTGTGAGCCCACATATAATTCCTTGTCTAGGTGTGGAAAGTAGGACTCGTGAGGAGGCATTAACCAAATTTAATCCTCAAGATCACACTAAGGTGTGGGAGGACATTGTGTGTGGCCTATAATCCTATTTGTAAGGGAATGTAGTGAGTAACCTCTAGGGGTGAATAGCTTACAAATGCATCATAAGTAGGAATGGCTAAAGTAATCTAACTAGGATTGCACAAGGTTCATCAAAGGGAGACCTCGATATACCTAAAGGTACATAATGCCCAAGTTCATGAATGAGAGTGTTTTCTAAAGCATGTGATTTGGGTCAAATAACTCCTCACTTCACTTTTTATTCTAGAAGAAAGTTACACAAAAATGATAGCTCCTCCTTTTCTCGATGAATCTTTTGATTCTAAGACCCCATTTGTATACCTTATTGAAAACACAAGGGTTCTAGTCATCCTATTAGGTTATGAAATCTCGTTCTAGTCCCACTAAAAACTAAAAATAAAGAAGGCTATTTTGGATTCTCAAGGTAGCAATTACACACGAGAGAAGAGCATGTGTATCCAACCTCCAAAGTAAAAGAATGATTGGATCACCTTTTTATCCTCAAGATCATCTAAAAGGCATGAGAAGAGAGAATGTGTGGATCCAACCACCAAAACATACATCTACTTTAAACAAATAATTTAATTTTAATGAAACCCAAAACTAAATGTGTGATAGTTTCAAGTTGAAGTCTTTGACAAGGAGGGCTACATGAAATAAGTTAGCAGTTCAAGGATTTTATTCTTTCATGCATGAGGCCTACGATAAAATAGGTCAATAAATAGAAACAAATATCTAAATACAATCTACAAAGATAATGTTAAAAGTGTGTGAAATGAAATCTTCATGATGTGATGATGGTTGTACCCAAAAATCAATGTTAAAATTTAAAGTATAAATAATCCATACCAGTGTGAAGAGAATGAAAAAATATAAACTATCATAAAAAACATTCAAATTCAAGTTTATTTGAGAAAATAATGGTGACTAATTGGCAGCTCATTAGTGAAGGACATGTGGTGTCACTAAAGGGGCTTGTAGATGGGTGGTCGAGCAACTAAGTAGAGGAGAAATAGGGTGGTTGAAAGGAGGTTGAGCAGTTGAGAATGGTGGTGGGAGTGACAACTATTGCTAACAATAGTGGAGTGTAATTGGAGAGTTATTGGTGATGGAAGGATGTTTTCCAATTGTCAATAATTAAACCCCAATAGGATTTGAAACACTAGATAATGGGAATTGGCCTAGCCCTATCACCATAGGGGTGGTAAGGTACAAGGTACTCATGTATGACCGTGTAGCTTTTAATTTTTAAAATTTTATTTTTATTTGAACTTTTGATTTTATTAAAAAAAAATATAGTTTTTAATTAAAATTATAAATAAATAAATAAAACTATATTGTACGCCTATGTAGAGTTCATAGGACCTCTATAAGAATTTTCTTACCTCATTTTGCAACTTTGTCCAGATTAGATAGATTCTATATAAATTTACACATTCTCAAGCCTTTTAGACATAATGGTAAAGTCTATTTTTGGGACAAAGTGTTTAAAACAAGGTGGAGCTAAGCTACAATATTAACTTATGTATGTGTATTAAACCTAAAAATAATATTACCAAACCTGATTATATGTATGTGATTGCACATTCACTATAATTTAGAAAAATCATCAAACAAATATGACACTAGATTTATATGGAGAAACCCTTTCAGGAAAAAACTCCACACGAGAAAAGAGGGTACACATATTATTTATCTTCACAAAAGAGACACCACAATACACTTTCTTGTTGATCTCCTACAACCCAAATGATTCCATACACCTACAAATAACACAAGATGAAACTATCATCTCAAGGCTCTAATTTATAGAACTTGTGGGAGGCAAAACCAGAGTTGATAAACTGAAAAAAGAGATGTGAAAACCACTTGCAAAAACACATGCCCCTTCCTTGGAAAACCAATATTTATGATAATAAATTAATTAATATGCACAGTGCTTCAACATGGGTGCCTAACCCATAGCCTCTTCAACTTATGACATTCAAGATGCTCCATTGACTGCTTAACTTCCAAATGGAGAACCAATGGACACATGTTTCCCTCCAAACTTGGCGCCCCACTCAAGACCCTTCACATTAGCAATGTGAATGCCTAGGAGGGATAATTTTAATTTTTATCCTCTAGTGATGTGTAACCTCCACCAACATTAAATTTCCTCTTGAAAATATAATTACAATATTACGAATATTAAATACATTTCTCTCAAGTCCCCTAAGATACTTAATGAGAAACATGGAGACATAAAAATGACTTAGGTTTGCAAGGTAAATGTCACCTAACCTAACACAAAGTGCCTTAAAATGCAAGTGACCTATAAAAATTCAACTAAACCTAACTCCAAAACCTCTCAAAATCAAGATAAATAACTTGCAAAATTAATATTAGATCATAACCAAGGGGTTCCACTAGGTGTGCCTAAAATGTATACAATGAATTTATAATAAACCCTAAAATAAAAAATAATTATTAACATTATTATTCTACGTACATACAAGCCTTAAATAGATCATTAATTCAAATTTGTTTGTGTTACGATGGAGTGTGGATGCTAAATGTTGGTGAATTTTTTTTTGCAATGTGTTGATGATTTCTAGTTTGTTAAGGAATGAGAAGTCAATTTATAGGTTTTTGGATGAGAAGATGAATGGTTGAAATCGATTCTCCTAAGTAACTTGAGTTATTTTTCTTGAATTTAATTTAAAACAAATTTACATGATCTTTAATTTGTTTGATTTTTTGCATTTATTAATGTGCAAACATAAATCCAATTAAAAATTTGCATGGTTGATTGAGTGGAAAAGTATGACTTTCGAAAACGGTATGTTGAGAAGATAATAAATTATGTGTGCATAAATGATATTTATGGAATTTGTGAAAGGATAATCAATTAATTAATTAATTAAATGTTCATAGAATAAAAAATTATTAATTAATTATGAATTGATGTTAGTGGATAAATATGTGAGTTAATTAAAAATAATTAACTAATTAATTATTTATAATTAATTAGTTGTTGGAATATGATGATATGGTGCAATTAATTAATCAATGTGGTGATGTTAGAATGAATTAGATATAATGAATTAATGTGTAGAATTAATGCGAAAAGGTGGTAAACTTTAGGCGTCTATAGGAGGGATAGAGAGAGAGAGAGAGAGAGAGATGAAGTGAGAAAGAGAGATGGAGAGAGGGAGAGAGGGGGCAAAAGAGAGGCATAGAGAAAGATACAAAGGAAGACATAGAGACTAAGAAAGCATAAGATAGATAGAGGTAGAGGGATATGTGTATGTGTATGTGTATGTGTATGTGTATGTGTATGTGTATGTGTATGTATGTATATTTGTATATCTGTATATATGCATATATGTATATATATATATATATATATACATATGTATGTATGTATGTATGTATATAGAGAGAGTAATAAAAGAAGAGAGAATAATAGAGAGGGGGATTGATAGAGAGAGAGGAAGAGAGAAATCAAGTAATAGGGAGACATAGAGAGAAAAGAGAGAAATAGAGTGGGGAGATAGAGACAAAGAGAGAGAAAGAAAGGGAAGCAAGAGAGGAGGGAGGTATGAGAGAGACATATAGGGAGAGCCAGAGAGATAGATGAGAGAGATGCATGAAGAGATACAGAGAGATAGGGGAAGATACAAGAGAGATAAGGAAAAGAAAAATAGAGAAAATAAAGATTGATTTTAGATGAATTGTTACATATCAATAATTCAAAGATGACACACGTCTATAAAAAATTACATTTAAGACATCACATTATTTATTTAATAACCTAATAATTTACCTTTAAAATCTCTTCAACATACCCATTACACATTAAAATACAATTACTAATTTTAACATTAAAAAAAAAAGAATAAACAACTTTCAATAATGCCTAGGAAGCCTTCCCTTTCACTAAAGAAAATTTCTTCTCTTGTGAGGAGCAAGCATAAAAAAAAATAGATAGTGTTCTACTCACATTAAGAAACTCATCTCTTTGACAAGAAGGTGGCATCCATTCAAATGTTGTGGATAGAATTTATAGGTGTCTTCGTTTCTATCTTTCCCCCACTTCTGTCGTCCACATGCCTCAATTTTGTCTTGTTGCATTTTTAATCCTTTTATAAATGCCACGTATTTATAGCATGCTAGATATTTGTTCTTTGCTGTTCCATTCAACGCTCGCCTTTCTTTTTAATTTCATTTTTGATATTTATCTATGTTTATGTGTCATCTTGTGTACTTGCTAAGCATTTCGCTGGCTTAGAAAAATTATTAAGTTTCCATAAAACTTTGATATTAATTTTCAATATAAATAAATTTTTATTTTTATTTAATTTATAAAATAATAAAAATATTAAAGATGGTATGAGGAATTTTTTTTTATTAAGTGGAGAGGGTTCAATGGTATCAAAATACAAAAATTAAAATATAATTCATATTTTTAAAAAAATAATAAATATATTATTTATTTATTATTTGAGATGTGTAATTATATGGGAGTTTAGGATGAAGTGTAATAAGAAGAAGGTGTTAACATAAATAAAAAATAAAATAACTCTTCAATAAATAAAATAGTTCTCCAAATAAACAATATAATTTTTTTAAAATAAAATAAAATAGCATTTCAATAAATTATATATTTATAACAATTTTTTTTATATATATTGTATTCATATAAAAAAATTCATAAAAAATTATACATATATAACGTCATGTTCCCATGCAGTTGCTTAACTCTATTTTCTGCTTAAATTTAAGCAGCAGGGGTGTTCCCATGCATAAATTTTATTTTTGGGAAAGGATAATTTGGAATCTTTTCCTATTTTAATGGAGTAGCTACTGTTTAGGAATTGAAAATAAGCTGTGAAAAAAGAGGGGGGCGCTGGAAATAAGCAGGAACTGCATATTTCTAAAAATCCACGTGGCTCCACAAATTTCTTTCCCTCTTTTTTAATATTTGATTTTCTTTTTCTTTTTCTAATTTTTTATTGTACAAATTATTATTAATACTATTAAATACAAATTTAAGGTGCTGCTTAAAAATAAGCAGAAAAACTAAGTATTCATGGGGCCATCAGCTCCACAAATAACTCCTAAATAAGTTGAGCAGTGGCTGCTAGCCAAAATAAGCTAAGCAGCCGCATGGGGACATGAGGTAAGTTTGTATATGTAAACCCCTCTATATAAAGAGAGTTTGAATATATAATTTTTTCATTAATATAAAACTATATATATACTCTAGTTTATATTTTTTTAAATAGTATAGGCATTTGGTGAAGGACATCTAAAAAAAGATTTATATATATATATATACTAGTTTATATTTTTAATTAAAAATAGTATAAGCATTTGAGGAAGGATATTTCTTAGCCTCTTTTACATAGATTTATATAGATATGCTAATATGTAATTTGTTATTTTATTTATAAAATTGTACATAAAATATATTTAAATGAATGATATATATTTATTTTCTAAATTTCAAATATTAAATAAATTATATATTACATATTCAATTATACATCTATTTAAAAGTATTATTTACTATTTTATTTAATAAACTATATAGTTATTTCATTAAAATTATTTTATTCACTGCAGTTAGATGAAAATAATCATAAACATAAATAATTATTTTATAATGGTTAAACTCTCAAGTAAACAAAAAAAATCATACTCTAATTTTTCAAAAAGATGTGTTTAAAATATGTGTACTTGTAGATTAACATTGATATTGCATAAAAGAGAGATATTTTTCCATTTTGATTAATTAACAATAGCTGAAAATAATAATGTATAAAGATGTTATTTTTGACAATTAAATGAGAGTTAGGCACTTAGTGTTAGAATATAATGAATAACTAGTTTATTGGCATATGGTGAATATGTGTCAACTAGAGTTGTGTGTTTGTAGATGTGTCACAGTTAATTAGTTTGCTGTCAAATAGAATTCAGTTAACTGTATGTTTGTTAGCCTATTTTTAGGGATTGGTTATGAATGTAATCTCTATAAAATTGTAATCCATTTGTTAAATAAATCAGAGTGATATTGCATAAGTTTTATTCTTCAATATGGTATTAGAGCAGGTTTGGGCTTAACTCCCTCATGGGAGAGCCTAGGATTATGAGAGTGATCTTTCGTATGTTGCATTTTAAGGAGATTTGATTGCAGCTGTGTGAAAGCCACTTGCAGAAGTTTGCAGCTCGACTGCTTAGGAGGAGGTAGAGATTGTGAGAGATCACAACCAAAAGAAGAATCATAGTTTGTAAATCACCCTCTTGCTAAGGAGCTGCTGAGAGTTGTCCACTTGAGAATGCCAAGGTTGTTGGACCAAGTTTTCTTTGAACACGCCACCATCCAAGTCAAAATGATCGCTGAAGGTGAAGCAAGCCAAAGTCAAAGGTTGAATCATAGGAAATTTGAAGCCATAGAAGGGAATGAAGGCACTGTCTGCAGTAGAAACTGCCATTGTCAAAGCTCATTTGCTTGTGTTTTTTGGCATTTAATTTCTACATTGTGATCTTAATGCATTTTTAATGTTTAACATTAGGAGTTGTTGTATGAAAGCAATGTTTTTTAAGTGGAGCATTTGTTGTGTGGATAACATCATTGATGAGGCAGATGAAGAAATCATACTATTTTTAGAAAAAATAGTAGTTGTGTTGGGGATCATCAAAACACAATTTAAAAAAGATTGTCAGAGGAAATATGGGTTCCTCGACATGCCTCCATTTATGGTGCTGGAGGAGGAGAGGTACATGAGATCTCAAAAGAGCAGTGTTGTGCTTATATGAGAGTTGGAGTTATTTAAAATTATTCATTAAGAGGGGGTGTTAGAATATAATGAATAACTAGTTTATTGGCATGTGGTGAATATGTGTCAACTAGAGTTGTGTGTTTGTAGATGTGTCACAGTTAATTAGTTTGCTGTCAAATAGAATTCAGTTAACTATATGTTTGTTAGCCTGTTTTTAGGGATTGGTTATGAATGTAATCTCTATAGAATTGTAATCCATTTGTTAAATAAATCATAGTGATATTGCATAAGTTTTATTCTTCAATACTTAGTTGTGGGAATTACAATGAACAAATAATTCAAATGCTACCATGAACTTAGTTGTCTAGATATAGAAAATAGATGTCATCATTATGTTCATCTCAAAAATATAAAGAGTCAAAATTCTATGCATATTGGATCTATGTTGTGAGGGATTGAACCCAAATGTCATGGAAATATTTTAAATTATGGGATCAATCTTGTTGTCCATTTACTTTCATAACTTGGATCGTGATTGTCTCAACTATTTGTTGAAGCATAGTGATTATAAATACCCGATTGAAATTGTTGGATTGTAAGAGTTTTCATTCTCTTTAGTCGCCCATTGTTTAGTGGCTTTATATCCTTTGGTGAGAGATCAAAGACAAAAAACTCAAGCATGGAATGTCTTTGATAATTATGACATAAATGTTAGTTCTTTTAAAGCTTCAAAAGCAAAATGTTTCTTAGATGAGGGTAATCTCACAATAATTAGTCCCACTTTTTGACCAAAGTAGGACATTGAAATCAACATTTTAAACTAATTTTTTACTTTATGAGATCTATAGCAACTAAATTGTTAAGAATTTAAAGATGATACAAAATAATGATTTGTGTGTATATTTAAATATATTTTTAAAATTATTTTTTGAAATAAATGTTGATTTTTCTTACATAACTATTAATAGTTTTTTTTAATAGAAAGCAACATTTTTAAAATGTGATGTTTATGTCGTAATGCATAACTTTCTTTCTAGAAAGGATTAAATTCTATTTTTTTTAAATATAGATTTATAACATCAATATCCAATGCATGGATATTTTTTCATAATTTTTGTTGCATGTATCTTTTAATTAATTTTTGAAGTCAAGGTAATTATAATTTGGACATAGGTGTATGTGGTAATGCATAACTTGTTTTGTATATATCAAAATTCATTTTTTTCTAAATCAAGGACATAATACCTAGTGTATAGATACTTTTTTATTTTTTTTTAATATTTTACTATTTGTCCATATGTGTAGAATAAAGAACTTGATGTTTAATGAAAACCACATGTTCAATAAAAATTAGAAAATAAATACGTAATGAAATAAAAATATATTAAAATTATACTTGTTGGAAAGCTCGTTTCAAGGAATTTCTAAGGAAAATTTTAAGTAGACATTGAAAGTGTCTACCTAAGGCCCTTCATTCGAAGGTCCTTTAAAGGAAGATACCTTTGTTTGAAGGTATGTTGTTCCCAAAAAAAATAGAAATTTAAAAAAAAAAATGTAATTTCCACAAATAGAAAAAAAAAAGACCTTTGAACAAATGTCCCTTTTTATTCCTTTTCTAGAAATTCCCATAAAAGGAATAAAAAGAGACCTTTGCTTGAAGGTCTTTTTTTCCATTTTTAAAAAAATACCTTTGTTTGAAAGTTTCAACCTTTGATCGAAGGTACCTTCATTCAAAGAGAAAATTTCGAACGAAGGTGTTTTTAAGTTTTTATTTGCATCTGAGATGGAAAATTTGATGTCTCAAGTTTGGGACCCATTATTAGGATGACCCTTGAAAACTAATTGTAGTAAAATGCTCTAGAATTGCTTCATGATTCAAGATGATGTTTAAATATTCAAACAAATATATTGAAGAACCAAGATATAACAATTATTCACACAAACATTTACCAAATCAACTTATAACTAGTAGGAAAGGGTGGGAGTTAGAAATTTAAAATTTTGGGTCAAATTTAAATTCTACAAGATCACTTTACATTGTGAGATTGTCCCAAAATGGATAATGTGGGGCTTTAAGATCATAAATGGATATGTGGAAGTATGGGCTAATAAATGATGTAAATGTGTGGGCATTTACAAATAAGGATAGAATAAGGTCAAATATACTACATTAAATTTGTGAATGTGAGAATAAATGAGGATGGATAGAAATCAAGGGAGGAGCCAAATTTAGCACAAAAATGTGTTGCATGTCAAATTATGTAAATATATTAATACATTCCATTAAAATTTTCATCCAAAAATAAATGGGAAATGGCACATGAGTACACAAATTTTACCATTACATTTTGTTAGAACCCAATTTTTCTATCATATCTATAGCTATATTTCAAGTAATTTTTATCATTGATATTTTTTCCTATCAAATTATTAAGTATGTAGTGTTGTCCTACATTGGCCTACTAATAATGTATGTAGGTTGCTCATCATTAATGTTATCAAGCTATGAATCTTGAACAAGGCTCTAACTTCAACACCAGTAGAGGAAAGAATGGTTGAAATTCATACAAAGAGTGTGATGGAAGTTACCAAGCACATACAAGAAGGAGGGTGATCCCACAATACTGGTTTACAATTTTTTGTCAAATTGGACACTAAATTGATTTTTTCTAACTAAATCTTCACTTTCAGACACCTATAGCACCTTAACCGTGAGGAATTTGAAGATGATGAAAACTAGTGATTTGTGACATTTTGATTGTAGATTCTAAATATATTTTTTTCAAAAGATTTGGAATCAAATTTCACTTTTTTTTTCATCTCCTTTGAAAATTAGTTTTTTTTAGTAAACACCATTTTTAAGGAGTGGCACTCACCATATAATGCATAATTTTTTTTCCATAAAGGATAAAATTCTAATTTTTTTGAATCTAGATTTTTAACTATGATATATAGTGCTTCCAATTGGTTTCATAGTGTTTTATTGAAATATTATTTCCTTAATCAAGTTTCGAAGTCAAACCAATTACAATTCAGACATAGGTAGATCGTATAACACATAATTTTTTTTGTATGTATAGAAATTCAAATTTTTTTGTTGGATCAAGGACTTCAATATCTGGTGCACTCATATTTTTCAAAAAAAAATTTGATAATCTTCTATTTTTCTACATGTGCAGAACATAGAGCTTGATTTTTGATGAAAAACCTACATTCACAAGAAATAACAAATAAATATAATAATAAAATTAAATTTATTTAAAATTATACTTTTTGGGAAGCTTATAATAAGGACTAAATACTTACAAAAAATAAATTTTAAATGAATTCATTTGATCCCCCAAAAGGTAAATCAAAAGTGGTTTTTTATCAGCATTTTGATAGGTGTAAAGGAGACTCCATTATAAGTATGGTTTAATACTAGCGGGGTTCTATCCAAGGGGGTTTGATTTAAGGTGGTTTGATCAAAGCCTCTTCAATTGAAATCCTTAAAATGGAACTTTTTAAGGCTTAAATCATTATATTTTCTAAAAATATGTGATTTCAGCAAAAATTAGAATCTCCCAGAAATTATAAACCAGCATTGTGGGATCACCCAAGATTGAGGCTAAAAAATTATTCTCTAGCACATTGAAATAAAATTATTTATGAGAATCATTTTTCAAGATAAATTTGAAACTTGAAATGGTCCAATATTCAAGATAGAGAGTTTCATTAAAGGATAAATATCAAACTTTTTGTTTTAGAAAGTTTCTCTTTTTGGTTTTTCTACTTTGTTGAAGTAGTAGATGGCAATGACAAAAGGTTAATAGTATAGATCCACTATTCATAGGAAAAAAAATTAGGCAATAAAATGATAGAAAACTTCTTAAAGTCAAAGGTTTTATGGCACAACAACTTTAGAACAAAAAATGGACCAATTTCAATAAAAAGATTAAATGTTTCTATAAAAATCATTTTAAAAATTATTGAAAAAATCACTCCAAGCATTCATGCCTTGTAAATTTTTTGCCCCACATTCTAAAATATTGAGTTTTGGCATCCAAGTCATCAATTAGAGTTAGGGTTAGCATTAGAGTTAGGGCTAGGGTTAGGATTAGAGTTAGAGTTAGAATTAGTGTTAGTTTTAGGGTTGGGGTTAGGGGTAGGGTTACTATTAGGATTAGAGATAGAATTAGAGTTAGAGTTGGGGTTAGATTTTAGTGTTGGTGTTAGGGTTAGAGTTAGAAGTAATTGTAATATACAAAATTTTCTAAATAGTTAAAGATACATAAAGATAGTTCTACAACTTATTAGAAATGTATATATTCTACATACAATTGAAATATAAAATTGTGACACAAGAAATAATTATAAAATAATAATAATTTTTTTATCTATATTTAATATTTAATATATTCATTTTAAATAGTGATTTAAATTTTAAATCATAACCAAAAATAAAATATTTAAATTAAAATAAGACACATTCAAAGTTTTATTAATAATATAAAAATTACTTTAATTATTCTAAGTATATGTATGTGTGTGCATCATGTATGTATATATATATAATTTTGGTGTTTAAAATAAAATATTTCTAATATGAAATAAAAAATAATTTTATAAAAAAAATCAAAATATAGACAACATATTTTACTTTTTAAAATATTTATAAATAAAAACAAGATAACTCTTTAAGTAAATTAGAATTAATTAATTAATTAATTATTTTTATTTAGTTAATATTTATTTATCTTATTATTTTAAATGTAAGTGTGGATTTTCCTTTCTCCTAATTTTCAACTTAAAACTTTCTTATTTCAATTTATATATCATAAACATATCTATTTAATATATCTAGAAATATATTTAAAAAATATTTTATTTTATTACTATTTTTTTTTTATTATTTCTAATTTAAAACTGGATTTCATGACATTAGTAGAAAACAAATTTTCAAGTACTCATTTATGTATTGTATAATAGGAGCTCAAACAATATTTTTAAAGGAAGTCCTAATATCATTTTTTACAATCTATTTATAACATATTATTAATTTTAATATTCTTGTAACTGCATCAATGGATCCTTGTGATGTTGGTTGTTGTAATCGTCTTCATCATCCTCCTCAACAATGACAACTCATGCGCAAAGATATAGACATCCTACCCCGAAGGTGAATAGGGAGGGGAGATGGTCTCCTCCACCTCAGGGAGTCTTAAAAATCAACATGGATGGCTCTTCTCGAGGAAACCCTGGTCATACTGGAATTGGTGGTGTCGATCAGGATAGCTCTGGAGATGTTCAATTTATCTTCTATGTTTATAAGGTTCTTCATACTAATAATTTAATGGAGGCTCAAGCCATTTTATCGGTTGTGGAGCGTGGAAGTCAATTGGGGTGGTGAAGGATCATTTGTGAGTTTGATCCCCAAGTTGTGGTGAACTTGTTGAATAGGCGACATTTAGATGATGTTACCTGGCATTTGGCTTTGATTGTTGATCAAATTCTCAACCTTTGTGCTTCTTTGGAGTTTGTTACTTTCACTCATATTCCTAGAGAATGGAATGGTGTTGTTGATTGTTTGGCTAAATGGGCTTCTGATCATATTCATGATTGGAATTTGGTGGACCGGGGTCAGTTACCCCCAGATCTTCACAACAGTTGGATCACTTGGTGGAGCTTGATAGGGCTATGTATTGTCCTTGCTTTGTACTTCTTGTTTTAATAAAAAATTTACCCCTCCTTTATGTAAATGAATTACCATAAAACAGTGACAATGGTTCATAAGAGTTACAATGCTAGAAACAAACTTCATTTTTTACAAATTTGATCAAATCACTCGTAACACTAATAAGATCAAAAGATTGTTTGATAATGTGTAAAATGATGAATTGTTGAATACAATAATAAACAAGTTTATGTAAAACTAGCATACATATATTAATTAATGATATATATATATATATATATATATATAATGTTGAAAGTTATCATTATCGAGGCACCTATTGACTTGAGGAAAAATGCTTACATCTTCATTAACATTAACTTTAAAAGTAATATATATGATTTAATTATTTCTTTTCAAAATAAAGATAATTCTGTAAAAATAAATATTAAATGTTATAAAAATATGAATTTCAATTTTTTATAAAGGTGGACAAGGCTTGAGGTTAGGGTGTTGAGATCCCTTATACACTTTGGCTTTAAAGCATATATACTATCTAAGTTATTGAGAAATCAATAGTATAAATGAGATAGATGTGCATGATAGTGAAAAGTTATTTTCAAAGTTATCCAAATTTCAGAGTAAGTAAGACCTGAGTTTGATATAGTCAAGTCAAGCTCACAATCAGGACTGCTTTATAAAATAAGACAATCCTTAAATATTTTTTAATTAAATAACATGCGATAATAATAAAAAGTTATTTTCCAAAATTACCCAAATTTCTAAATAGATAAGACTTTGAGTTTGCTAAAACCCTTCCAAATTTCCAAAAGTAAGATCCAATCTAGCACTCAGGACCACTTTATTCTCCTCCGTGTAGACTACAACAAATATAAAGTTGGAATTACGTAACGAACAAGATTGTAATGAAACTCAATTTCTACATAAAGACATTAGGGGAGAAGACCCAGTATCCGCCAGGGCTAACTTCGCGCAACCATAGAATCTAAACCGTGCGTCGAATCGAAAAAAAAAATTATGGATTTTTTTCGCCCATGAGTTAAGAGCTTATAACTAAGCTTTTGGCTTTTGGGCAATTCAGTAGAGTGCGGGAGCATTGGATATGCGCGCGGAGGTCAAAAAGACACCTTTTAGAGGTGTCGTCTGGTTGCCGCCACCTAATGTCCCAGTATCCGCCCACTCTAACTTCCATCAATTATAACTGTTTATGCCTTAAATCCACTCTAAAACATGCACTTTAACACTTAATGAGCAGCCATTAGTGTTTTTGTAATTATAATGAGCAGCAATTAGTGTTTTTGTAATTATTTATTCAATCAAATAAAGTTTTTTAATGGATCAAAGTGATTTTTTTTTTGGGGGGTTAAGTGAGCATGGAGGTGGCGGTTATTGGATGGGGGGCGGTAACTGGGTCTTCTCCCCTACCACATTTACTATCTAACAAAGTTGCCTTGTTATGGAAAAAAAGCAAATTCAAGAATCTTTTCATTACGCCGAAGGCGTCCCCACGCTCAAGTTTTTCACTCCATTTTTATCTACGAACAGTGCAAATGGACTGACAGCCCATCGGCCGTGATGTAACGAGTCTCGGGCGTTCATCATTTTTTATCAAACTCTGCCTCGCTGCTACCTTTCGCTTCCCCACTTGCAGGAGATGAGTAAGTATTTAGGGTTTTTTAGATATCTGTCGTGACAACATCAAAGCATTTGTTTCTAGCGATTGTTGAAGGGATCAAGCAGCTAGCAAGCAAGGTGGGAGAAAGAGTTCCCTTGCTACAGGTGGAGTGAAGAAGCCTCATCACTTCAGGACAGACACTGTTGCTCTTCGGGAGATCCGTAAATATCAGAAGAGCATAGAGTTGCTCATAAGGAAGCTGCCATTCCAGAGGCTCGTCAGAGAGATTGCAGAGGATTTGAAAATGGATATGTGCTTCCAGAGCTCAGTCGTGTCAGTGTTGCAAGAGGCAGCAGAGGCATGCTTGGTGGGGCACTTCGAGGACACAAACTTGTGTGCCATCCACGCCAAGAGAGTTACAGCTCGCTCGACGCATCAGGGAACTCTGCCCATTTTTTCTCATCGACATCATTGAGAGCACGACACAATTTGTGCATAATCTTGAGGTAAGTCAATTGCATAAAACAGGGTATGAACATCGATCAAAGCATATTAGAAATCAATTTTTTGTTAGATGATGTAGTTGAAAATGCCCTGGTAGATGCGTATGCAAAATGTGGAAACAAATAGAAGGCACTTCATGGCATGACTCTACTACTAACCTTTGGAGCTTGCTTCTCATGGCAGCTCTAGTTTGATTTTTCCTATGTAATTGATTTTGATGTAAATTATTGGCAGTTGTAGGAGAATAATACAATTTTGTGTTCATCAGAGATGTAAAAAATATATTATAGCACGGGGCATTTATATCTTCTTTTTGACAGTGTCATATAATTCAATTTTTTTGATAGTATCATAAAATTGATCATGATAATATTAATTGCCAGTTTGAATGGAAAAAAATGCTGTGTTTTTTGTGAAAACCTGTCGCGAGTTTTCCCCATGATTACTCACAGCTTGCAATTTTTAGGAAATATGGGTGTTTGAACTATGGATCCTACCTATTGAAAATTCAAAACACAACAATAATGAATAGAGGGGTTTGGTGATGGTTATACTCTGCACTACCCTTGTAGGTTTGATCAAACTTAATAATATAATATTGATTCATGCTGCCCATAGCTAGACGGTGAGACACACAAGTCTATCTACAAATGCTCACACTTGTTGTCTTCACCATTTGTATTTGCATGTACAGGCATGGTGATCCACGGTAAATAGATAAAATGTTACAAAATTATAAGGGGCTGAAACAACATTTGAAGTGGATGCCAGCATACTCCCTTAATAGTGTGAAAAAAGTCACCATTTTTGGTTCATTTTTAGGGGTTGTTTCATAATTATTGTGGATACCAGCATATTCCCTTAAGAGTGTGAAACGAGTCACCATTTTTTGGCCATTTTTGGGTTCAATTTTCCAATTATTGTGAAATCTATTTCAAACAAAGAAACATCCTTAAAGGCTGTTGGAGACCGTCTACCTTACATCTAAATATACATGTGGATGCAATAGGTGTTTCCAAACTATGAGCATGAAACTTACCTGCGCATATATATATGGTGAATGCCATTTGATGTTTAGTGCTAGTTAGGTGTTAGGAGTTGGCTCACCATTGATTTTCTACACACTTATTCCTGGTTTACATTCTCAGGGCATCCACCCTGTTCCTAAAAATCCTAATTTAACAAGGCAACAGCCCATAGCTATCTGTTAAGGAGTAATAATTTATTCTGGAGCTTCAATCATCACTCAATAATCTGTTTAGGGAAACAATCTTGGGTAACAACCTATTTTGAAGCAAGAACATAATTTTGGGCTACAAGTCTTGATAAACAAGCCTTGGGCAACAACCATTTTTGGGGTAGCAAGCACAAAAATAGTGAAATGTAGAATTGTCTTCTGCCATCAATCTAAGACCACATGTATGGATTAACTCTGCATCAAGGATGGTTGAAAGACATTAAGATAGATAATTTTTCACATTTTTAATTTTTAAATTTGGGATTAGTATTATTGCACCAAATAGAAAGCAAAAAGTACATACAATAATAAGAAAGCAACCACATGTAAGTAGCTGAAAAGTACATACATAAAATTCTGAAACAAAACTTGAGATCTGGAAATGCAAGTCTGATTTGAAGGCTGAAATATGGAAAAAAATAATATTTTGATACAAAAATCTGATTATTGGGCTCTAATACCACCACTTCTCTGTTATGTTTTACAACAGAATCAAAAAGCTTACTTCCAATCTGAATACAGTGAGTTCTTTGGAAAATCTGATATGCAAAAACTTGAACAGAGTTGTACTTTACAGAAGAAAGAACAATACTGGAATTGAACAAAAACTACATTTTTTTATATCTAGAACTGGAAAATCTGCATCATGAGTTAGCTTTAGAAACCATCTAAAGTAAAAAGAAAAAAGAAAATAACCAAAAATAATCTAAATGAAGTTAATAAGTACAAAGTAGTGGCTCTACTACAAGACTTGCTTTACTCAACTCATAAGACTTCAAATTTACTAGTATTCACTTTTCCCATTTATTAATAAACAAATTTAACAGATAGCTAACTAAAATGTGTTCGGCGTAACTATTGCACCCCTAGGTGCGATTGCTAGTAGATAAAGACATTTTAATATGTATATTGTGATATTTTAATTGAATATGTATATGAAATGGTATTTTAGAAATATGAAATTTATATTAAATTTAATCAACAAATTTATTGAATTAAATGACATTTTTGAAATATGAAATTTATTTAAAGATTTTTTAACATCTATATTTTATCTATTAAAATATATTTTAATATGTTCCAAATTTGAATTGAATATGTATATTAAATGGTTTTTTTGAAATATTAAATTTAATCAATAAATTTATTGAATTAAATGACATTTTTGAAATATTAAATTTATTTAACTTCATATTTGAAAAATATTAAAATATATTTAATATAAAAAAAAATGTATTAAAAAATTTGTTGAATAAATTTCATATTTCCATTTTTAATATGTATATTTTTATATTTTATTTGAATTTTTTTTCATAGAAAATACAAAGTGGTCTATTTTTAAAAATTGTTGTTTAAGTAAAAATAAAATAAATTTTAATTTCCTGAATTTTTATTAACAAAGATTCAAGAACAAAATCATAAAGAATTAAATGGATTGTTCAAATGTCAATGAAAAATAATGATTCTTACATTTAAAAAAACTTAATAACACCTAAATTACCTTGCTCTAAACAATCATAAAACACATTAAGAAATTCATGTTTGACAAGAAGGTGATATCCATTTGAATGGTGTGAATAGAATCTATGGATGTCTTTTTCTTGTTATGTTTCCACCCATTTAAATGGTGTGAATAGAATCTATGGTTGTCCTTTTACACCACTTGTGCCGTCCACACGCCACAATTTTGTCTTGTTGCTCTTTTAGTTCCTTTTTTAATGCAACGGTCATTATGCAATGTATTTTGTTAGTTCTTTATTCTCTTAATTATATTTTTGGTGGATTTTTTTTTTAAGAGGTGATTTATGAATTTTGGTATTTATTTGTGTTTTGTTTGAAGAGCACGTGGCTATCAATTTTTATTTTTATTTTTAAATAATTTGTTTTATTATATTGAGAGGCCTTCAACAATTAAGAATTTTTATAATATATATAATTAAAAAATCATAATGTATATGTATTATTTGAATTTTCTTTTTAAATCTTGATATTAAAATTAAAGATAAGATTTAAGTTAGATATTTTTGAAAATTTATTCATATAAATTTCTTTATATTTATTTTTTTAATTATTTATGAATAATAATATATTCTTTAATTACAATAATACAATTAAATATCTTAACATTTACAATTAAATTTATGTTAATTATTTAATAAAATTTTGTCATTCTAATAAATTTTATCTATGCTAATACAAATAAATATTATAAATAATATACATTGACTTAAATAAATAAAATAAAATTAACCATCACTATAAATATAAATAAATTTGAAAATTATAATAATTAAAAATAATATTTAACTTCATAAGCAATGGTTAAGAAAATGATGTGCTAGATGTCAATAAATGCTAGAATTGTAAGACTCTTGAGGATGATCTCTAAGACTATCTTTATTTTAAAAAAATTAAATGATATTTTAAAAAAGATTTTTCTATGATCCATTTTAAATATATATTTTATATTATTTAAATTTAATTTTTTTCTATTGATGAAAATGGTTAAGGAGTCATGATTCAAAAAAAAAAATGGATTACTCTAGAATGGAAGGACTAGAAATCAAAGGATAAGATATTATAGTGAAACCATCAATATTAATAAAATCCAAGAGTTCTTAGGATTACACCCAAAAGTAAAGGACCTTTATATTATAGGGGAGAAGATCTTATACAAAAAATATCCAAATACATACTATTGTTTATTGTTGCAAGAATCAACAACCCATATTAAATTATTTCATTATTTATCTTAAACATTCTTCTTGCAACTCACTTCTCCATTTATCACTACAAAGGACTACTCAATTTCCATGAAAGAGCTAGCATCAATTGCACATTTTAGAAACTGAAGGCCCAATTTCGCTTAATGCTTATACAATTCTTCTTTATGTCCAACTGTTAAGATCACAAATAGAACCCAAGGATCCTTGATGACTTCTCCATGAATAAGGTAGGCCCCTACAATCCCTTCCTCCATTAGGGCCTAATTAGTGCGAGTGTCACCATTCATATAACTTTTTGTCTCTTAAAACATAAAATTTTCATAGTCTATGATATCAATATGGTAATATTATGAATTTGATTGAGTAAAAAGAATATTCCTCAACATTTGAGATCATACTCCATGCTCTATTATCAAAATGGATGGTACATCAATATTGACTCTATACTTATAATCTGTCACCATGAATTGTTCTCATTATTTTCATGTCATGAATGATTATTTATAATACAATAATTGTAAATAACATTATTTTATTTTAAAATAATTTCGGTTTTCATCATTTCACATTTATTTTCTAATACTTTTGAATTGTGTCCCCCACTTACTTAATATGAATTGTTTGAAAAGATTTTACTAGTCAAAATTTAAAAGTTTTTTGTATTATCTCAATATCCCCTAGATCCCTAGTGAATGGTGTGAAATTAAACATGGTACAATCACCAGATACCTTGGTATACCCTTTAATATTGGAGTCTCCCTCAAAGATATATGCAATTGATTCATGAATAAATTCATAGTCAAACTTATGAGTTGGACCAATCAATTCCTTTCCATGGCTTGCTACATTCAGGTTGCCAATAAGATCCTCCTATATAGCCATGTCTACATTACATCATGCTAATTTCCTTCCAAAAAGTGCTACAACCAACTAACTCAATTGAATAGGAGCTTTGTTTGGACCAAATGAGAAAACAAGAAAGGTCTTCCTTTCACTTCTTGACTACATTGTATCCAAACAAAGGACAAAAGAGACTTGAAGATTATTGATCCCTACACCCAAGACTTTTGCCTTGCCACTAAGTGGATTGTAAGTGGATTGTGCAAGCATTGGAAGGGGATGCTCCTTGAAAATATTTGGTTAGATTCCACATTCAATCTATTACTATTGGCCACTTATGGGACAGAATCAGTTGAATAATAACCTCCTTTTGACATGTTTGAAGTGCGTAGTTTTTATGATAGGCTTCCTAGATTAATCTGTATTAATGATTTTAAATAGACTTAAGAAATTGTTGTCATTTAAAAAAAGAAAACTCTCTTTTCTCTACTGTTTAGTTGTGTTTAGTTGATCTGCTATTGTAATATTTTATTTTCTTCTTCCAATAAATACAATAAAGTTGTTCAGTCTTAAGATAGATTATTATAGTGAAGCCATATATTATTGGTAAGATTGTGTTTAGAAAGCCTTTTTGTTTTGAAACCCAATCATTATCTTACTCGATTCAGCGCGAACACATGGAGGCCAATGAATGGCCTTTTCTATTTAAGCCTTCTACACGAATACATTTTGACGGAGAAATTTTCCGTCACAAACCAAATCTAAATCTAAATGCGAAGGATAATATTTGTCCGTCAAAGATTCCGAACCAATGCAGGATATATACATAAAATATATACTGTTTGTAACGTGTTGGAAAATACAGACAATATTCAGTGATAAAGCTTGCCAGGGCAAGTGTTTTATATCCACAGTGCATTTTATTTGCTTTCGTTTATGACATTTCCTAAGATAAATCGAAGCTATATAAAGCGTATATCCGTTAAGATTGCTCAGATCCATTGAGGAGGAGGCGGCGGAAGTATTTCAGGTGAATATTTGGGTTTGTTTACTATTGAACACGTTATTTGGTTTATGGATTTAATGCTGAGATCGTTAAGGATAAATTTATTTAATATAGAATCTATTGGTGCGGCGTTCAAATATCAGAAGCTTAACTATTGTTGTGTTCATAAGCGTTTGCATTTGATTTTTACGATGACTAGTCTTTTCCACTGGAACTGCTTTTAAAGAATTACGTTGAGATTGGCAATTATAGCTTGAAGAATGGGCTTATTAAACCACCTTTGAAGCCAACAGATTGGAAGTAGAACAGCTGTGTTAATGACTAAGCTGCTCTGTTTCGGACCAGTTCTGGAAGGTTTGCATAAAGACAAGAATTATTTCTCCACCCAGTCCTGACACCCACCACGGTTTGAATCTAAGTCTCGTTGCAGTAAGCCCTCTGGCTTTTTGCTCCACACAGCCTTTATATCCACTAAGGTTTGAATCTAGGTCTCCACCCTGACTTTTGACTCCACCCAGACCTGATACTCAAAGGTTTGAATCAAGGTCTCATTGCAGTAAGTACCCTGACCTTTCTCTCCACTCAGCCTTGACAAACACCAAGGTTTGTATCTAAGTATCATTGCAGTAAGTACCCTGTCCTTTCTCTCCACCCAGCCTCGACAAAAACCTAGATCTCGTCGCAGTAATTACCCTGACCTTTCTCTTCACCCTGCCTTGAAAAACACCTAGGTCTCATCGTAGCAAGTACCGTAACCTTTCTCTCATCCCAGCCTTGACAAACACCTAGGTCTCAGTCTTAGACACACACCAAGGTTTGAATCTAGGTCTCGTTGCAGCAAGCACACTGACTTATTGCTCCATCCAGCCCCAAATGAGGAAGAGCTTATTTTTATGTAGGAATTTGTTTTTTAAATGGGATCACAAAGCAATATGCAATTCTTTTCCCTTTTCCTTTGGGTAAACATTCATTTTATTCCATGGAGGGAGCAAAGAGGTTTCAGTTGAGGTTGAACAACTTTTTCCCTCTGAGGGGAATCTCTTTCTGCTTTTCTGGCTCTAGGCATGTGGGTTGAACCTTGCTCTTTTCTCCGTCGCTGCCCTGTTTCAAATAGTCAACCTAATGTGACAGATCCTGACATTATACAGTTAATGAGGGTATGAGGTTCTATGAACCCGGATTCGTAATTTATAGTTTTTTCTACTCCTTTTTGTTATGGCATTCAATTTGAATTCCTCAGAGCCACTTTAAGGCTATCTCAGCAGGAAGTGGTCTTTAAGCCATTATGCACTAGAATTTGAAAGTTTTGACATGTTTGAAGTGCGTAGTTTTTATGATAGGCTTCCTGGATTAATGTGTATTAAGGATTTTAGATACACTTAGGAGATCGTTGTCATTATTGGTTTTATCCTTTTGTTGGCTCTGATTAATCCTTCTAAAGCTATTGAAAATTGCATATTGCACAGTCCACTGTTAGCAGCTCTCACCACTGAAGCCATATCAAGCTCTTCAAAAAAATATTTTTAATTCATGCTTTTTTTTGTTTTGTTTTAATCTGCATGATATGTTCTAAGTAGGTCTCACCAGTGAAACCATATCCTGCCCTTCAAATTGGATCCCCTGTTTTGAGTTGGTGAGGCTCAGGTATCAAACATACATCTGTGCTTTCAAGCTTGACTGGCGGATTTCTCCAAGGGGATATGCATCACTCCCTTCGCAGGTGATTTCATTACCTGTGGATTGCAACTAATTGCAAGAGGAATTACCTTAGCCTTGTGATGCTTATGACTCATCAGTATTACCTCTGCATACCTGTCAACAGCTTATGCCCTACTGAAATGGGTGCTGGATCAAATATTGGAAACAATGTGCCTGTCAACACATCTTACTTTTTTCAATAAGGGTTTTCAAGTATAATTCTTCATAGCTTGTACATCATTGTCCTTACCCATTACATTAGAACATTAGGATAATTGCCATCATTATGGTATGGATACACACCATCTACACATTCGCAATAAGTTCCCTTGCAACTTATTTAAACAATCTCAACAAAAGCCCTCACGCAAGAGTGACATATGTAGTTAGCCACATCCCAACGCTTTTATCAATTATGCTTATCAGCCTCAACTCTTAATTTAGATCTGATTGCTATTTACTGTTTTATATTAGTTAATTAGGCTCTAAAATACAGTAATTGTGTTTATTTCTCTCCATTTTGGTGAATCAGATGTAAATCCTTCTGATTCTCTTTTCTAATTTCTAATCCGATTTTTCTGATTATGCTCACATTTTTCTTAGAGCTAAACGCTGTGAGCTTTATTTGTCTTTTTTTTTATCAGTTGTATGTTAAAACATCTTTCCATTAAGTATAGTCTTAGGCTCAACCCCTCTATTGCCATAGATCACTTTGAGGTTTGTATTTAGAAATTCTAAATACATCTATGTACTTCAATGAGGTACTTTGATCATGATGCTCACCTCAAAAATATTGAAAACCAAAAGAAAATTGATATAGCAAACAAGTTGTAACTTCTCAAGGAGGATATTAGTAAGCTTGATAATGAATCTAACCTTTTAGCATTTTTCATAGTTTGCTCATGACAAAATCCTATGCAATGGAAGTACATAAAGGTTTTGGCCAACCAGTTGGTGTATCTAATGCTCCTAATGATGCTCCCCTCCCATCACATTCTCAAGCTTCTTCCTCCATTCTCCCTTCCCAAATCCAATCACCTATTTTTCCCACCCCATGCTCCACTTCTACTTCAATTGCATTCCCCAACCTCTCTGAGCCTCTCACATCCCTCATTTGTATCCCCATTCTTGTTCCAACATCCCATATCCATCGTACTACCATTACCCCTTCACAACCTCTTTCACAACCCCCTCATACTATATCTTCCTTTATTATTCCTCCCCAACCAATATTTACCCTCCCCATGTAATGTACCCAACAAATTTAAATATAAAATATTTACCACTTCTTATCACCAAAATTTGAGGGTGGGGTAAGAGCATATTCAATATTTTTTTATTACCCACAACCCATGATGACACTTGGTGAGAGCATATAGTGGATGAGTAATTATTTTAAGAAATATTATTTCCAATATTAACAATACACAAAATGATTTAACAATGGATTGCAAAAATAATATAAATATGCTAGAGCTTCAAAGAACAACACACAAATATGAATAAAGCTTCCTCCATAACAAAATGTTGCTTTAGTGATTACAAAATATATGCTTCCAAAATATGTTAAATCTTCAGAAGTATGAAACTTGCTACAAATACTAAAATATATGCTAAAATTGAAACAAAGCTTTGAAGTACAAATACAATCTCTATATGAGATTGCCCTTAGGAAATCAATGGGTTTTTGTCCTCCAATCTCGAGGGAACCAAAGGGGTTTCATCCTTTGATCTCTAAAATCTAAGGGAACTTTTCATTTGTAAATCTTATAGTTGAACACATGACTCAAACTATGATAGAAAAGAGTAAATAAATTGGCAAATATCTCAAAGGTCAACAAGTTCTTCAATATATAATGCCAACAAGCCTTATTTGCCCTCCAAAAAAAAACAATTAAAATATTAATGAGGTTATTTCCTAAAAATAGCCACATTTTATCCTAAAACTAATAATTAATTTCTTGTCATAGAATTTATCATGAAGAAGTTCCCAAGCGTCATAGGGGTTAAAACAACCTTTTATGGAAACCCACACCCCCATATTATTTTTTATTATTTTAATTGGTGTTGCTAAACCATGACTCCTTTATTTAAAAATATATATCTTTATGAGGAAAATAAGTATAGGGTTTGCATAAACTAATTTATTAAAAAGGGAAATCACAAGTCCACCTTTCCCTAAATTGCTTGCCCACAAGCAATGTAGAGTTGGGTGCTCAAGAATCTCTAGTCCCTCCCATGTAGCATTTTATGCAGTTAGGTTCCTTGAATGAACTAAGTATTATGTGACGATTATGTTGCTTATCTTCTTTGCTCATGTTATGACACCAAAATGAGCTTCCCTTCATCATCCAATGGCAACAACTCTGCTTATGGTGTAATGCATTGTCCAAGTGCCCTTTTGAGTTAAGGCACATGAAAAACTTTGTGAATTTTGTTGTTTGTTGGAAATTCCAACTCATGAGGAATCTTACCAATCCTTCTCAAAACTTTGTAAGGTCCATAGAAGCAATTTTTGATCTTTTTAGTCTCATCAATTAATGGAAGTCTACCTATAAGGTTGCAGGCATAGAAAAATCATATATCCAATATTGAATGGCCTCTCAATGTGATGTAGTTGGTTTTTCCATACAACAACCAACAACTTTGTTGGAAGCTCTATTACAAACAACAATGAACTTTTGTCAATTAACACTTTTCTTGGACTTGCACTAAACACTTGCAAAACAACAAAACCCTATAAAAATATAGTGTTAAAGAGGATCCTACCTCAATCAACCCCCTCTATGGTATATTCCAACAAAAAACCACATGAAACACTAGCCAAATGACTTATGCAAGCCTAGGATATGGATATATGTGGCTACAATGGATAACAACGTTGGAAAATGTAAAAACCCTATAGTGTAAAGGATAATCCTAAAAAGTTGCACATGAAGAGGGTTTGGGATCTACTATAATATGGATAAGGTGAATAGTGGTAAGAGGTTGGACATAATTGGACAAGAAAATGGGGTTCCTAATCACTAGATAGAGGGAGAAAACAAATATCCAACATTTAGGGACAAGGGAAACAAAGCAAGACACAAGAGGGCCAAGAGTGAAGAGAAGCAAGCTCTAAAATATGAGAACACTAGAATAGAACAAGCTTCACAAGAAACAAATTTCACAATGAAACTATCACTTCAAAGTGTAAGCACTTGTAGATAAATGAATCGCAAGGACAAGGAAATAAGAGGAACAATGGATTTATTTATACCTTTTCAAAGGAACTAGGGAAAAATGAATATAAGTAATAGGGTAGGAAATGATCTACCCATAAAGTTTGGTGGCAAGATTCAACAAAATTAGTCTTGCTAGTTTGATTAGGGGCATGAGCATTGAAACAACTACCCCTTATGGGCTATGACTAGTTTTTAATATTAGGAGGTTCAATTCTCAAGAGAAGATAAAGGAGGTTAAGGTAAGGTGGTGGGAGGTGATTTCAAGTCAATTAGATAATCAGGGAGCAAGATATAAGGGAAACAAGGTAAAAAGAAGGGTCTAAAACACATGAGAGAAAACACGTAAAGTACATGTTAATTGGACAAGCTAAAAAACACATGGATAAGGATGACCAAGGCTTATATAAGGGTCTAAGAACATAAAAAAAAGGGGAAACACAAGTCCCATGAAGTTAAAGAAAGATTCATACATCTAAACAAGGTGTGAACAAGGACTAAACAAGAGCTAATAACACATACTAAAGGAAGTACCTAAAATGAGTATAACACATAGTAAAAGAAGGTGTAGGGTATATAATTTATTTTGTTAAACCTAATATAATATGGGGTAAAGTTATTTCTTGAACAACTCCTTCAAGTATTCCCACTTGGATATCAATGGCACTTTCAAATTTGCAAAGAGGATGCATGGTTTTCATACCAAATGAGAGAATGATTAGATGATTTCAACCTTGCAAACTATATTTGCGGTGCTTACACAACTCATGAAATTTTAAATAAACTTCTAATTGAGCTATTTAATTGTCATTTTTCACACTCACCTCTTCATCAAATGGTCGAATATCAATCTTCACTTGAATCTTGAAGAGTGAACTATTTCTATTGGGGGAAGGTTGTTTTATATCTTGTTCTTTATCTTCACTCTCTTTTTCTTTCTCCTCTTTCTCTTAAGTAATTCAAGAATTTTATGACAAGGCAAGGATTATATTTTATAGCATATCTAGTTTGAAAATTCATAAATAAATTTGTGTCACACCATCTTCTAACCTATGCAATCTTGCTTCATGTTCATCCATCTCCTATCCCTATCCCTTGTCATTTCTCTCACTACCCTATTTCACTCTTTGGTACCAATCTTGGGGTCAAATAGAACTAAATCACTACTCCTATTAGATCTCCTCAAAAGCATAACCCACAAGTACATATATATAATCTTCTTATATATTAACAATCATTTCATAGATTGTAACTTCTTGGAAATTATTTGAATTTTGTGTTAGAATTAGTTTTGTCGTTAATCTTGCAAATCCTACCCTAAGTAATTTTATTTTAATTATGTAGACGGTAAATAATATATGATCTCCAAACATCAAAACATGGTCAAAAAGGACACCCATGTGAGGGGAAATTATTCTCTACGATACTTTGATTATTGTGTAAAAAGATATTGAATACATAGGTAACTTGAAAAGGGTCAAATTGGGAGTTATAGAGGATCTTCCCAATTTGGGTGTTATGAAAAAGCATTAATTAACCTCCAAATTTAGAAAATTGGTAAATGGTGGTTATGGTAAAATCCATGATGCATATGGGAAGTGTAAGAGAAGTTACTTTTTATTCTAGGTTCCTCAACTATGACTATGGAGCATTGGAATCTTGCTAGCGGCTCATTATTTTGACTCCTAGTTTTTGGATATCAATGGGTAGTTTCTTGTTTTTTATTTTCCTCCTCAACCATGACTATGGAGCATTGGAATTTTGCTAGTGGCTCATTATTTTGACTCCTAGTTTTTGGATATCAATGGATAGTTTCTTGTTTTTTTATTTTCCTATATAATATAGGCATAGGATAGAGGTTTGTAAGGTTCTTTTGTGTGTAATTTTATTTTGCTAGATTACTATCTTTTAGAGGGACAAGTGGATTGTATTGGTGTAATTTACTATTGATATTAATACAAGCTTGGGTCACTTTGGTGGTGGAATTTTTTCCAGCAAGGATTTATCCATGCATATCTAGTGTCTAAATATGGTTTCCTTGTTTGTGTATGCTTCTCCATTTTTCATTAATATTTTATGATTTATCACATATTTAATTAGATTGAAACAATGTATTGTTAATATTCTTTTTGCACTATTCACCCTTTATTCAACATCCGGTATCAAAGCTATGACTTGATTTTTGAGAGGTGCCCCTTTGTTGAAGTGTTGTGCATTTTGTAGTTACAATGAGAGTATTCAAATTAGTGGTTTTGCAGATTTGAGTGTGGTTAGAGAATCATCTCAAGCACATTTTATTTGGAGATTGAGAAGTTCAATGGATTTTGGTATAAGTTCTAGAAACTAAAAATGGAGAATCTCTTGGAGGAAATATATTTATAGAGAGTTATGATAGACAAAGAAAATCCTACTACATTATAATATGAAAACTTAAAGAAGCTCAATAAGAATGCTTAAGAAACTATATGGATGTCTCTCTTTAATGAATTCTTTCTAAATGTTATGAGGGTACTATTGCATGTAGTTTGTGGAGAAGAATAGGTGAAATCTATCAAACAAAAAATATCTTAAATAAGTTGTATTTAAAATAGAAACTTTATTACTTGAAAATGAAGGAAGGAGACTCAACTATCAAGCATCAAGTAGTGCTTAAAATCTAATTTTGATTTAGCTAGGAATTATTGATGTCAAGCTTGATGAAGAGATGTGTATTTTTTTGCTTTATTATTTACTTGAATTTTGGGAGAACCTAATAGTTGGAGCTAGTCGTGGTACTATAAATCCCAAGATGGATGCATTATTATTATTTTGCTTAGTGAAGTAATGAGGATAAAATTCATGGATGAAGGTTCCAAAGATGTACTACATGTTCAAGGTACCCCCAAGGAAAAAAGTAGTAAGAAATAGGGATAAGCAAATTGAAATGGTGAAAAATAAGGCTACAAGGGGAGGCGGGGGAAGGGGGAGAGGGGGGGGTTCACCAAAATAATATGTGATATAGACCTATTTTCCTTAATTTCATTAGGAAATGAGATCCACATAAAGAATTCACTTACAACCCTTAGATGAGTCAACTCAATGAGGGAATCTATTGATTTCCTTATGATTGAGGACGGGGGTATCAACTTGAACAACACTTTTAGGAGAAAAACTAAAAATAGTAAATCACCACAATTATGCAAGATAACACTTGGATCTTCAATTTAAAGTATAACACATAGATAAACAATAAAGTTCTGACAAATTTGAGGTCTAAATGTTACACACTTGTCATAAAAAGCTTGTTTTGTGAGGCTTTCAAGGACACATTTGCCCATGGGCAAATGGGTCCAGGTCTCCCTTTCTAAAAAAAAATAGAAACTAAGACCTGATTCCTTTATCTGCACTCTTGATTCCCCCATATCCTACTGTCAGAAGATCAAAAATAAATTCAAGATTTGAGTTTTCATGGCTTGACAACAAAGATGACAAAAAATGCAACTTTGCAAAATTGCTCTTTTGAGATCTTCAACTTTTCTTCAACCTATAAATCTACACATACACAAGAGGGGAAACATTGTTTGTTTTCGATGAGTGGGGGTTTGCCTTGGTCAAACCCCATTTTGGTAATTAAACTTAAATTGAAATAATGAAACATGAAAGGAATGATGAATGAACAATTGCTATGTTGCAACTCACTAAACCCTTAAATAAACCTTTGGAAGTATGATTTCTTGAGCTTGATCTTTTATGAAATGGCTTCAATGGATGTGGATCTTGAATCTTGAAATATGACTTGAATGCTTGTTTGAATCTTTGAAACCTACATCACAATGTTAGCTCCAAAAACATGCATGATTGCAAGAGACTTTGACATGATGCTTGAGATCTTGATTGCTGCAATGAATCACTAATAAATATGCTCTTGAATGCCTTTGATCATAATATTTTCTCTTGTAAACTTGAATTATTCTCTCATGAATTTTCTTAGACTTCATTTGATAAAAAGACCTTGTATTTATAGGTATGTATCCTTAATTTCCTGAAAATTAAACATTACAAGCCCACACTGACATTTGAATTTAGGGACATTAAAATACTGCCAAAAACATATTTTAAATTTAGGTTCAAAGGTCTAGGGAGGCCCCATTCACCCATGGGCGAATGGGTCCCAAGTCCCTATTCCTTGAACACACGTTGGTTAAGGTAAAGTATTATGTGTTGGAATTAATTGTTGTCGAGTTTCCCCTTTGAAAAATGTAATTTATTCGGCATGTAGATATAAAATAGGGCTTATTAAGGTATAATTAAGTCCAATTTAATTGAGGGTCCCAAACAAAGTGTGAAAATATAAAGGAGTGCATTTTTCTACACTAAATTTTGCCCCCACTTTAGTGAGAGGATGACCTTGCGTGAAACTCACACTAAAGTAGACAATCAAGAGAGGTCTAATTGTACAATCATTGGAAAGATAAGATGACAAAGTTCAAGGAGGATGATCAAGCCCCTGAGATCTAAGATCTCACGACAAACTAACAAAGGCACAAAGAGACACATACCTTTGTTAAATATGCAGCAACAATGACAAGATACTCAATCATACAATGTCAAAGACAAAAAGAAAGGAAAAGAAAAAGGGGTGGGTCAACCCTCGACTATTTGTCCAACTCGATATGGATCAAACAATAGTTGTTTGTCCAAAAACGTTTACAAGTGAAACCCATTGTCCACTATGCAAATAACATGCGCGTTCACATGAGCTGGTGAAATCCGTTGTCCAGTACTAGGTGAGCCCCAAGAAGTGGCTAGCGAACCATACCAAAGGTATACCTCCTGATAACTTTGATTAGGCACCACACAATATGAACTTTGAGCTTCATAAGGGGATACGTATCACTCCCTTCGCAGGTGATTCCATTACCTGGGGATTGCAACTAATTGCAAGAGGAATTACATTAGCCTTGTGAATGCTTATAGCTCATCAGTCTTACCTCTGCATACCTGTCAACAACGTATGTCCTACTGAAATGGGTGCTGGATCGAATATTGGAAACAATGTGTCTGTCAACACATCTGACTTCTTTCAATAAGGGTTTTCAAGAATAATTCTTCATAGCTTGTGTCATTGTCCTTACCCATTACATTAGAACATTAGGATAATTGTCATCATTATGGTATGGATACACACCATCTACACATTCGCAATAAGTTCCCTTGCAACTTATTTGAACAATCTCAACAAAAGCCCTCACCCAAGAGTGACAAATATAGTTAGCCACATCCCAACGCTTTTATCATTTATGCTTATCAGCCTCAACTCTTAATTTAGATCTGATTGCTATTTACTGTTTTATATTAGTTAATTAGGCTCTAAAATACAGTAATTGTGTTTATTTCTCTCCATTTTGGTGAATCAGATGTAAATCCTTCTGATTCTCTTTTCTAATTTCTAATCCGATTTTTCTGATTATGCTTACATTTTTCTTAGAGCTAAACTCTGTGAGCTTTATTTGTCTTTTTTTTTTATCAGTTGTATGTTAAAAAATCTTTTCATTAAGTGTAGTCTTAGGCTCAACCCTTCTATTGCCATAGATCACTTTGAGGTTTGTATTTAGAAATTCTAAATACATCTATGTACTTCAATGAGGTACTTTGATCATGATGCTCACCTCAAAAATGTTGAAAACCAAAAGAAAATTGATATAGCAAACAAGTTGTAACTTCTCAAGGAGGATATTAGTAAGCTTGATAATGAATCTAACCTTTTAGCATTAGTAGATGCAGTTCATAGTTTTCTCGTGACAAAATCTTATGCAATGGAAGTACTTAAAGGTTTTGGCAAACCAGTTGGTGTATCTAATGCTCCTAATGATGCTCCCCTCCTGTCACATTCTCAAGCTTCTTCGTCCATTCTCCCTTCCCAAATCCAATCACCTATTTTTCCCACCGCATGCTCCACTTCTACTTCAATTGCATTCCCCAACCTCTCCTAGCCTCTCACATCCCTCATTTGTATCCCCATTCTTGTTCCAACATCCCATGACCATCGTACTACCATTACCCCTTCACAACCTCTTTCACAAACCCCTCATACTATGTCTTCCTTTACTATTCCTCCCCAACCAATATTTACCCTCTCCATGTAATATCCCCAACAAATTTAAATATAAAATATTTACCACTTTTTATCACCAAAATTTGTGAGGGTGGGGTAAGAGCATATTCAATATTTTTTTATCACCCACAGCCCATAACGACACTTGGTGAGAGCATATAGTGGATGAGTAATTATTTTAATAAATATTATTTCCAATATTAACAATACACAAAATGATTTAACAATGGATTGCAAAAAATAATATAAATATGCTAAAGCTTCAAAGAACAACACACAAATGTAAATAAAGCTTCCTCCGTAACAGAATGTTGCTTTAGTCATTACAAAATATATGCTTCCAAAATATGTTAAATCTTCAGAAGTATGAAACTTGCTACAAATACTAAAATATATACTAAAATTGAAACAAAGCTTTGAAGTACAAATACAATCTCTATATGAGATTGCCCTTAGGAAATCAATGGGTTTTTGTCCTCCAATCTCGAGGGAACCAAAGGGGTTTCATCCTTTGATCTCTAAAATCTAAGGGAACTTTTCATTTGCAAATCTTATAGTTGAACACATGACTCAAACCATGATAGAAAAGACTAAATAAATTGGCAAATATGTCAAAGGTCAACAAGTTCTTCAATATATAATGCCAACAAGCCTTATTTGCCCTCCCAAAAAAAACAATTAAAATATTAATGAGGTTATTTCCTAAAAGTAGCCACATTTTATCCTAAAACTAATAATTAATTTCTTGTCATAGAATTTATCATGAAGAAGTTCCCAAGTGTCATAGGGGTTAAAACAACCTTTTGTGGAAACCCACACCCCCATATTATTTTTTATTATTTTAATTGGTGTTGCTAAACCACGGCTCCTTTATTTAAAAATATATATCTTTATGAGGAAAATAAGTATAGGGTTTGCATAAACTAACTAATTAAAAAGGGACATCACAAGTCCATCTTTCCCTAAATTGCTTGCCCACAAGCAATATAGAGTTGGGTGCTCAAGAATCTCTAGTCCCTCCCATGTAGCATTTTATGCAGTTAGGTTCCTTGAATGAACTAAGTATTATGTGACGATTATGTTGCTTATCTTCTTTGCTCATGTTATGACACCAAAATGAGCTTCCCTTCATCATCCAATGGCAACAACTCTACTTATGGTCTAATGCATTGTCCAAGTGCCTTTTTGAGTTAAGGCACATGAAAAACTTTGTGAATTTTGTTGTTTGTTGGAAATTCCAACTCATGAGCAATCTTACCAATCCTTCTCAAAATTTTGTAAGGTCCATAGAAGCAATTTTTGATCTTTTTAGTCTCATCAATTAATGGAAGTCTACCTATAAGGTTGCAGGCATAGAAAAACCATGTATCCAATATTGAATGGCCTCTCAATGCGATGTGGTTGGTTTTTCCATAGAGCAACCAACAACTTTGTTGGAAGCTCTATTACAAACAACAATGAACTTTTGTCAATTAACACTTTTCTTGGACCTGCACTAAACACTTGCAAAACAACAAAACCCTATAAAAATATAGTGTTAAAGAGGATCCTACCTCAATCAACCCCCTCTATGGTCTATTCCAACAAAAAAACACATGAAACACTAGCCAAATGACTTATGCAGGCCTAGGATATGGATATATGTGGCTACAATGGATAACAACGTTGGAAAATGTAAAAACCCTATAGTATAAAGGATAATCCTAAAAAGTTGCACATGAAGAGGGTTTGGGAGACTATAATATGGATAAGGGGAATAGCGGTAAGAGGTTGGACATAATTGGACAAGAAAATGGGGTTCCTAATCATTGGATAGAGGGAGAAAACAAATATCTAACATTTAGGGACAAGGGAAACAAAGCAAGACACAAGAGGGCCAAGAGTGAAGAGAAACAAGCTCTAAAATATGAGAACACTGGAATAGAACAAGCTTCACAAGAAACAAATTGCATGATGAAACTATCGCTTCAAAGTGTAAGCACTTGTAGATAAATGAATTGCAAGGACAAGGAAATAAGAGGAACAATGGATTTATTTATACCTTTTCAAAAGGAACTAGGGAAAAGTGAATATAAGTAATAGGGTAGGAAATGATCTACCCATAAAGTTTGGTGGCAAGATTCAACAAAATTAGTCTTGCTAGTTTGATTAGGGGCATGAGCAATGAAACAACTACCCCTTATGGGCTATGACTAGTTTTTAATATTAGGAGGTTCAATTCTCAATAGAAGATAAAGGAGGTTAAGGTAAGGTGGTGGGAGGTGATTTCAAGTCAATTAGATAATCATAGAGCAAGATATAGGGGAAACAAGGTAAAACGAAGGGTCCAAAACACATGAGAGAAGACACGTAAAGTACATGTTAATTGGACAAGCTAAAAAACACATGGATAAGAATGACCAAGGCTTATATAAGGGTCTAAGAACATTAAAAAAAAAGGGGAAACACAAGTCCCATGAAGTTAAAGAAAGATTCATACATCTAAACAAGGTGTGAACAAGGACTAAACAAGAGCTAATAACACATACTAAAGGAAGTACCTAAAATGAGTATAACACATAGTAAAAGAAGGTGTAGGGTATAAAATTTATTTTGTTAAACCTAATATAATATCGGGTAAAGTTATTTCTTGAACAACTCCTTCAATTATTCCCACTTGGATATCATTAACACTTTCAAATTTGCAAAGAGGATGCATGGTTTTCATACCAAATGAGAGAATGATTAGATGATTTCAACCTTGCAAACTATATTTGCAATGCTTACTCAACTCATGAATTTTTAAATAAACTTCTAATTGAGCTGTCATTTTTCACACTCACCTCTTCATCAAATGGTTGAATATCAATCTTCACTTGAATCTTGAAGAGTGAACTATTTCTATTGGGGGAAGGTTGTTCTATATCTTGTTCTTTATCTTCACTCTCTTTTTCTTTCTCCTCTTTCTCTTAAGTAATTCATGAATTTTATGACAAGGAAAGGATTATATTTTATAGCCTATCTAGTTTGAAAATTCATAAATAAATTTGGGTCACACCATCTTCTAACCTATGCAATCTTGCTTCATGTTCATCCATCTCCTATCCCTATCCCCTATCATTTCTCTCACTACCCTATTTCACTCTTTGGTACCAATCTTGGGGTCAAATAGAACTAAATCACTACTCCTATTGGATCTCCTCAAAAGCATAACCCACAAGTACATATATATAATCTTCTTATATATTAACAATCATTTCATAGATTGTAACTTTTTGGAAATTATTTGAATTTTGTGTTAGAATTAGTTTTGTCATTAATCTTCCAAATCCTACCCTAAGTAATTGTATTTTAATTATGTAGATGGTACATAATATATGATCTCCAAACATCAAAACATGGTAAAAAAGGACACCCATGTGAGGGTGGGGAAATTATTTATTCTCTGAGATACTTTGATTATTGTGTAAAAAGATATTGAATACATAAATAACTTGAAAAAGGTCAAATTGGGAGTTATAGAGGATCTTCCCAATTTGGGTGTTATGAAAAAGCATTAATTAACCTCCAAATTTAGAAAATTGGTAAATGGTGGTTATGGCAAAATCCATGATGCATATGGGAAGTGTAAGAGAAGTTACTTTTTATTCTAGGTTCCTCAACTATGACTATGGAGCATTGGAATCTTGCTTGTGGCTCATTATTTGGACTGCTAGTTTTTGGATATCAATAGGTAGTTTCTTGTTTTTTATTTTCCTCCTCAACCATGACTATGGAGCATTGGAATCTTGCTAGTGGCTAATTATTTTGACTCCTAGTTTTTGGATATCAATGGATAGTTTCTTGTTTTTTAATTTTCCTATATAATATAGGCATAGGATAGAGGTTTGTAAGGTTCTTTTGTGTGTAATTTTATTTTGCTAGATTACTATCTTTTAGAGGGACACGTGGATTGTATTGGTGTACTTTACTATTGATATTAATACAAGCTTGGGTCACTTTGGTGGTGGATTTTTTTCCAGCAAGGATTTATCTAGGCATATCTAGTGTCTAAATATGGTTTCCTCGTTTGTGTATGCTTCTCCATTTTTTATTAATACTTTATGATTTATCACATATTTAATTAGAGTGAAACAATGTATTGTTAATTTTCTTGTTGCACTATTCACCCTTTATTCAGCATCCGGTATCAAAGCTATGACTTGATTTTTGAGAGGTGCCCCTTTGTTGAAGTGTTGTGCATTTTGTAGTTACAATGAGAGTATTCAAATTAGTGGTTTTGCAGATTTGAGTGTGGTTAGAGAATCATCTCAAGCACATTTTATTTGGATATTGAGAAGTTCAATGGATTTTGGTATAGGTTGTGGAAACTAAAAATGGAGAATCTCTTGGAGGAAATATATTTATAGAGAATTATGATAGACAAAGAAAATCCTACTACATTATAATATGAAAACTAAAAGAAGCTCAATAAGAATGCTTAAGAAACTATATGGATGTCTCTCTTTAATGAATTCTTTCTAAATGTTATGAGGGTACTATTGCATGTAGTTTGTGGAGAAGAATAGGTGAAATCTATCAAACAAAAAATATCTTAAATAAGTTGTATTTAAAATAGAAACTTTATTACTTGAAAATGAAGGAAGGAGACTCAACTATCAAGCATCAAGTAGTGCTTAAAATCTAATTTTGATTTAGCTAGGAAGTATTGATGTCAAGCTTGATGAAGAGATGTCTATTTTTTTGCTTTACTATTTACTTGAATGTTGGGAGAACCTATAATAGTTGGAGCTAGTCGTGATACTATAAATCCCAAGATGGATGCATTATTATTATTTTTCTTAGTGAAGTAATGAGGATAAAGGTTCCAAAGATGTACTACATGTTCAAGGTACCCCCAAGGAAAAAAGTAGTAAGAAATAGGGATAAGCATATTGAAATGGTGAAAAATAGGGCTACTGGGGGGGGGGGGGGTGGTCACCAAAATAATATGTGATATAGACCTATTTTCCTTTATTTCATTAGGAAATGAGATCCATACAAAGAATTCACTTACAAACCTTAGGTGAGTCAACTCAATGAGGGAATCTACTGATTTGCTTATGATTGAGGACGGGGGTATCTGCTTGAACAACACTTTTAGGAGAAAAACTAAAAATAGTAAATCACCACAATTATGCAAGATAACACTTGGATCTTCAATTTAAAGCATAACACAAAGATAAACAACAAAGTTCTGACAAATCTGAGGTCTAAATGTTACACAACTATCATAAGAAGCTTGTTTTGTGAGGCTTTCAAGGACTCATTTGCCCATGGGAAAATGGATCCAGGTCTCCCTTTCTAGAAAATTATAAACTAAGACCTGATTCCTTTTTCTGCACTCTTGATTCCCCCAGATCCCATTGTTAGAAGATCAAAAATAAATTCAAGATTTGAGTTTTCATGGCTTGACAACAAGGATGACAAAAAATGGAACTATGCAAAATTGCTCTTTTGAGATCTTCAACTTTTCTTCAACCTATAAACCTACACATACACAAGAGGGGAAACATTGTTTGTCGATGAATGGGGGTTTTCCTTGCTCAAACCCCATTTTGGTAATTAAACTTAAATTGAAATAATGAAACATGAAAGGAATGATGAATGAACAATTGCTATGTTGCAACTCACTAAACCCTTGAATAAACCTTTGGAAGTCTGAATTCTTGAGCTTGATCTTTTATGAAATGGCTTCAATGGATGTGGATCTTGAATCTTGAAATATGACTTGAATGCTTGTTTGAATATTTGAAACCTACATCACAATGTTAGCTCCAAAAACATGCATGATTGCAAGAGACTTTGACATGATGCTTGAGATCTTGATTGCTGCAATAAATCACTAATAAATATGCTCTTGAATGCCTTTGATCATAATCTTTTCTCTTGTAAACTTGAATTATTCTCTCATGAATTTTCTTAGACTTGATTTGATAAAAAGACCTTGTATTTATATGTATGTATCCTTAATTTCTCAAAAATTAAACATTACAAGCCAGCACTGACATTTGAATTTAGGGACATTAAAATACTACCAAAAACATATTTTAAAGTTAGGTTCAAAGGTCTAGGGAGGGCCCATGCATGGGCGAATGGGTCCCAAGTCCCTATTCCTTGAACGCACGTTGCTCAAGGTAAAGTATTATGTGTTGGAATTAATTTTTGTCAAGTTTCCCCTTCAAAAAATGTAATTTATTAGGCATGTAGATATAAAATAGGGCTTATTAAGGTATAATTAAGTCCAATTTAATTGAGGGTCCCAAACAAAGTGTGAAAATATAAAGGAGTACATTTTTCTACACTAAATTTTGCCCCCACTTTAGTGAGAGGATGACCTTGCATCAAACTCACACTAAAGTAGACAATTAAGAGAGGTCTAATTGTAAAATCATTGTAAAGATAAGATGACAAAGTTCAAGGAGGATGATCAAGCCCCCAAGATCTAAGATCTCACGACAAACCAACAAAGGCACAAAGAGACACATACCTTTGTTAAATATGCAACAACAATGACAAGATACTCAATCATGCAATGTCAAAGACAAAGAAAGGAAAAGAAAAAGAGGTGGGTCAAGCCTCGACTATTTTTCCAACTCAATATGGATCAAACAATAGTTGTTTTCCAAAAATGTTTACAAGTGAAACCCGTTGTCCACTATGCAAACAACATGCACATTCACATGAGCTAGTGAAATCTGTTGTCTAGTACTAGGTGAGCCCCAAGAAGTGGCTAGCAAACCATACCAAAGGTATACCTCCTGATAAATTTGATTAGGCACCACACAATATGAACTTTGAGCTTCATAAGGCTAGTAAACTGTATTATGCTAAGCACTTATGAACAAACATGGCTCCACTAGCAAGCAAGGTGTGTTATGCTTGGTGGCCATGGAAAACATGCAATAAGATATTCAAAGGGGTTTTTCTTAGTTCATGTAAGGTTTCTCCTTAGGGAACATCATGCCAGAATATCTCCAAGAGAGGACTAGTCGGGGATAAAAGATTCACAACTTAGGGATTGCAATTCGTAGCATTACCACTAAGAGGAATGCCATATGTTCAAAAAGGTCGCACTCTTGAAGGACATCATATCCAATGAAACCACCAAGAAGAAGACACATCACATGAAGTAAGAAGAGTGCACTAAGAAACATAAGTTATATTCAAAATGATGATGCCAATGTATGCCCCCACTTAAAAGAAATTGTTAAACACCATGTTGTGAGGAATTACTTTAAAGTAGAAGATGATAAATGCTAAACAATAAAGGAGACATGAGAGCTTATTTGGAAAGACCTATGTCAAGCATATGTTTCCAAATGAAGCTACGTCGTGAAAAAGGGTTGCCCCAAGTGAAATCTCAAACACATAAGGGATCCACAGATTTAGGGTCAGTGTATGTCTTTGCTACAATATAGAGCTTGGAAACGTCATCATTCCCCAAATACTCGTAGAATTGGAAGAATGACACATAAAGAGCGAAAAAAAAAGAAAATTCTTTTGGGTCAACATGGAAGAGACTTAGGTGTCTTGACGCCTTGTGTCATCCCCAAAAGGAAAACACAAGACAAAATAAAAGATAAGGTTTATGACATATAAAAGAATGTAGGTACAAATAAAGGGGTGAACATAAAGACATGTCAAACAAAGTGATACGAGGGGTCACATTACGCACATGCAATCACACACAAAGAACATAAAAAGAAGACAAATAAAATACTAGTCAAGCACATGTAAGTCAACCTATAGCAATTCGATTGCATCCCAATCTTGTTCATCATATGCAGAAGGCAACTAACTAGCCAAAGGGACAACAACAAGTGTTGTACTAGGAACATCATCAGGTTCAACACATGGTGAGTCACTCTTTTTAGGAGGATCATCACAGTTAATATCGTCTAAGCTCATGGAAGAGTTAAACAATAAATGCAGCTCATTATGCACTTCCTCATCAATCTTAACAGTCTCATCATCATCATCCAAGTTAATCACAACAAAAGGTCTAATGATAATATCCATGGAAGATTCTTGTTCTTGTTGTGGTCAAGATTTAGGATTGTCTTATTTTGGCGAAGGTGGAGGAATCATCATGCATTGCTTGAGTTTTTTGATTTTGATATGTTGATTCATCTTTTGCTTGTAACTGACAAGCAATAGCATGATGTCTATGCCTACACTCTCTAGCATTTCGGTTTCTTTTTGTATAGTTTTCAAGTTGTGATTGTGTAGGAGTAGGTTTATCAACCATAGGTTTATTTTCTTCCCGTAAGGGAGGAACAGAAGGAACCATGGGAGGTTGCTCAGCCACTTTCTCTTTAACTTTATAAACTTTTTTTATTTTAGGAGGCACAACAAGACTTATTTGGTTATCTCGTGGTCTCTTATAGGAAAGGGCAAAGGATTTGTCATGGGTTGGTCTTAGTTACTTGGAAGGGATTTTGGTTCAATCATGGTCTCATCAATGATGGGAGGCTCAATCATGGGTTGAGGCATATTGATAAGGGATAATTATGTTACGCACTTTGCCTTAAAATTTTGATAAGATTTGAAAAAGAAGTCCTCACGAGGCTTAATAGGTTCCATAGGTTTGGGCCAAAAAAAATCCAATGAGAAATTCCCACGAGAAGACATAGGATTAAAGCCACTACGATGCACAGTAAGTATTTGATTGTTAAAGGGAAACTTTAAGCATTTGTATATGACTGACAAGACGACTTTCATGGAGCGAAGCCATGGGTAGTCTAACTTCACATGAAATTGGTCTGACGGCGAGATGATGGAGAACGAGACATTCAATTTTTTCGGTCCAACTTGTAAAGGAAGAGTTATCAAACCTGTTGTAGGGAAATCAAAACCATTATGTGTTTAGATCCATGCTTTTGGTTGTTCATAAGTATCTTGATAAATTTTATGCACAAACAAGAATTCTTTAGTTATCACATTCTCTACACATACGAGATCAATTAGTATCCCATTAGTAGGCTTGTCATTGATTCTTCTAGCTATGTAAACATCGGGTGCATGTTTAAGTATGTCATTTTGTGAGAAAGCAATTTCAAGGGGCACATTGGTTAGGCCCTTATGAGGTTGAACTTCAATGATTCCAATCATACTATCCATAAAGTTTTCCTCATTATCATTCATGTTGTTATCATTCATGTCAACATTCATCACATCATTCTTGTTTTCACTAGCTTTGACAAAGGAGATGTTATGATTTGGCATAGGATTGGTAAAGATTTGCAAATTTTGGTTGGGAGGGGCAACATACTTATTACCTTGATCATTAACACCACCAATTTGAATGCGATTAGAATCAATGAGGTCTTGCACAATATGTTTAAGACACTTACAATGTTTCGTATCATGTCCATTTTTTCAGTGATAATGACAAAAGGCATTTTGTTTGTAGTTTGGAGGTAAAGGATTAGTAGGATCAAGAGCTCTAACAAGAGGTAAGTAAATTAAGTTCTTGTTTAAGAGCTGCAACATGATCGAATGAAGGGTATCGAGTAACGAGGTAAAGTGTCTAAGTTTCTCCCTAAATTGATATGGATTTGTTATTTTTATAGTAGCCACTTGGGAGTCAACATGTTGAGTTGGTTGAGGAGCATTGAGTTGTATAAATCCCTTATTTGGTTTCTTAAATGGTTGGTAGTTAGTTTGAGGCATGGATTTAGATTTTTCGGGATGGTTAGAGGGAGTTTTTACTTCATGACTACTAACCGAATTTTGGTAATCACAAAGGGTTGTACACAATTGTGTGAAGGAGGGAAATTTCATCATCCCAATCTTAACTTGAAGCTTATTTTGAAAATTGTCAATGAACATTCGTTGAAGATCAGGATCGAGAATCTTAATGTTGATTTGTGAGTAAAGCAATTGATAATGGGCGATAAAGTCAATAACCTTTTCATCATCCTTTTGCTTACATTTCTTTAAATCTGATAAGGTCATCTTGGGACCCATGTACACTTGGAAATGGTTGAGAAAGGCATCAACAAATTCATTGAATGAACGTATTGAATTATTTGGTAAGGAACAAAACCATTATGAGGCAGTGTCTTTCAAGGATCTAGGGAAGATTTTAGCCAAGATTTTATCCTCAAAAATGAAGTCACTACATAAGGCTATGTATGTGGAAAAATGACTAATAGGATCTCCTTTCCAATCATATTTCTCAAATCTAGGAATCTTTATACCTTGTAGCATTTGTGTTCTCAACATCTCCAAGGATAATGGGTTTCTTTTGACATATTGTGAAGGTTGGCCATTTTGATTTTGGTTCAATGTAGCATTTTTTGTTGGAGGGATGAAACAGTTTGTAAGAGTTGGTTAAGGACAAGATCATTGTTTGTGTTGTGAGATGCAAGTGAATAGGGTGGAGGTGTATATGTTTTTGGAGGACAAGTTAATTATAAGTTTGTGATGGGAGATGGGTTAAGAGATATGAGATTTGAATGCACAAAGCTAAAGGGTTTCCCAGTGGAAATACCTAAGGTAGTATTAACATTGCTAGTGGGTTGTATGGTTGTAGTAACCGTTGGATTAGTGTATGTTGAAATAGAGGTCATAGTTGTGGAAGGAGGAATTGGATTTCCACCTTGACTTTGACTGTATCCCAAATTTTGAGCACAAATAGTCATTGTAGGGACATGTTTAATAATGATATGAGATAAGATACACACAACTTCTATTCCTTGTTCATTATCAATCATTCTCCTCATGTTATCTATGATAGGAATCGTAGTACTAGCAATGTATTCAAAACTCACAAAGTCTAATTCTTCATCTATTTTTCTTAGGTTCTCTTGAGGGACATTAGCAACCATTGATTCAACATTAGTAACATTAGTTGTTGGTAAGGAGGTCATAGGAAATGAGGTGTCAAGGGTGTGGTCTATAGTGGGTTGACTAGTGTCAACACTGTGAGTGAAAGAGCTAGAGAACTCAAGATCCATGACAAATGTGTTAGTGCGAGATGACATGAGTCTCGAACTATGTCTCATGACAGTATTTGCAATATGACACCAAGTTGTGAAGCTCATACAAGTTTCACCAAACCTAAGGTGCACCCAAAATGAAGAATAGGCAAGAAACAATAAAAAATATGAAATGTAATGCAAAGAAATAATAATTTTTTAGATTTTAACAAGATAATTTTTTGATTATACTATGCAAAATCTTGAAAATGATGTCTTGTGATTCGAGTTTTGTATGTTTTAAATGCACTTGAATTGATCAATTAAACTTATTGTAAATGATTGTAGAAAACATAAATTCTGAAAACTGAAACTTAAAGCTAAATGCAAAAACATGGAATGCAGACAAAGAGTTTTTAATGCCCATAAATTTAGAAATAGGTCTAATCAAGGATTCATTCACCCATGGGAAAATGGGTCTTGTGTTAGGGTTTAAAATAAATAAATTATAGATTCATGAGTTGATGTATATGTTTTTAGATTCTAGTTGGAGACAAGTAGTTACAGTTTCAGATTTCTGGCAAATCATATCTAAATGAAAGTGTGAAATTATGTTAAATGACAAGCAAAAAGACCTAATTTGAGATGCAATTTTGATTCAATTTTTTGATTTAAGTGACTAATCATGCAATGTTATGTAAGCACCATGCAAAAGTAGTGAAATTTTTTAAATTTTTAAATTTTAAATAATGCAAAATGAAAACCTTAAACCTTAAATGAAATACAAACTAATGCAAGTAAACAACCCTAAATGAGATGAAAATCAATGCAAAGTAATTAAAATCCTAGATCTAGGGTTTGAATGGACTCCAAATTCAAAAAGTTTATAGTGCAAGAATGTTAGGTTCACCAGAAATGGTGAAAAATAGGGCTACATGGGGGGTTCACCAAAATAATATGTGATATAGACCTATTTTCCTTTATTTCATTAGGAAATGAGATCCACACAAAGAATTCACTTACAACCCTTAGGTGAGTCAACTCTATGAGGGAATCCACTAATTTCCTTATGATTGAGGATGGGGGTATCAACTTGAACAACACTTTTAGGAGAAAAACTAAAAATAGTAAATCACCACAATTATGCAAGCTAACACTTGGATCTTCAATTTAAAGCATAACACAAAGAGAAACTACAAAGTTTCGACAAATCTGAGAAGGTCTAAATGTTGTGCACTTGTCATAAAAAGCTTTTTTTGTGAGGTTGTCAGGGACACATTCGCCCATGGGCGAATGGGTCCATGTCTCCCTTTCTAGAAAATTAAAAACTGAGATCTTAGTCCTTTGTCTGCACTCTTGATTCCCCCAAATCCCACGGTCAGAAAGTCATAAATAAATTCAGGATCTGAGTTTTTGTGGCTTGACAACAAAGGTGACAACAAATGCAACTTTGTAAAATTGCTCTTTTGAGATCTTCAACTTTTCTTAAACCTATAAACCTACACATACACAAGAGGGATAAAATTGTTTGCTTTTGGTGAATGATGGTTTGACTTGGTCAAACCCCATTTTGGTAATTAAACCTTGAATTGAATTAATGAAACATGAAAGGAATGATGAATGAACAATTGCTATGTTGCAAGTCACCAAACCCTTGAATAAACCTTTGGAAGTCTGAAATATTGAGCTTGATCTTGCATGAAATGGCTTCAATGGATGTGGATCTTGATTCTTGAAATATGACTTGAATGCTTGTTTGAATCTTTGAAACCTACATCACAATGTTAGCTCCAAAAACATGCATGATTGCAAGAGATTTTGACATGATGCTTGAGATCTTGATTCTTGCAATAAATCACCAATAAATCTTGTCTGGAATGCCTTTGATCATAATCTTTGCTCTTGTAAACTTGAATTATGCTCTCATTAATTTTCTTAGTCTTGATTTGATAAAAAGACCTTGTATTTATAGGTATGTATCCTAAATTTCCCAAAAATTAAGCATTACAAGCCGACATTGACATTTGAATTTAAGGACATTCAAATACCACCAAAAATATATTTTAAATTTAGGTTCAAAGGCTTAGGGAGGACCCATTCGCCCATGGGAAAATGGGTCCCAGGTCCCTATTCCTGGAACACACATTACTCAAGGTAATGTATTATGTGTTGGAATTAATTGTTGTCGGGTTTCCCCTTCGAAAAGTGTAATTTATTAGGCTTGTAGATGTAAAATAGGGATTATTAAGGCATAATTAAGTCCAATTTAATTGAGGGACCCAAACAAAGTGTGAAAATGTAAAGGAGTCATTTTTTGTACACTACACAAATATTCATGTGCAAAGGAGAGTTTAAAACCCCTTGTAAGATTAGGTTCAAATCTTGGAACTATGGGAAACGAGGCGATCTAAAGAAGGGATTCAAAAATAAAAAGACCACTGATGATTCCTCTACATAAAAATACTCTAATGATGAAAATGGTGTTTTATTTATTAGAACTATTTATATTAATTATGGTGACTCATGATCGATTTAAGTACATCCTATCATGACTACTCAATGCAATAGTGGTTCTCTTCTTATAGAGCATATATGATGGCAATGAGGTTTTTTTCTAGTGACAACTATTCACACATGATCATTGACAAAGAGAAGATCAAAATTTTATTTAGTGATGGTGAAGTAAATATCTCATAGATGTGTTGCATATTACATGCCTTGCATGAAATTTACTTTTAGTTTCCAAGATTAATGATGTTGGAGTGCATGTCACATTTTCAAGAGTGATATATGTTGGCTAGAGGAAATCTAAAGGTATTATTTAAGATGGATGGAGCTACATATTGTAATTGCCTATGTGATTGAAAAATCTAATTCATGTATGTTGTGGCACCATAGGTTAGGCCATATTGGTGAAAAAGTTCTTAAGAATCTGATTAATAAAAATATAGTGGATGGTTTATTTGGTTATTCTACAACTTTTGACTTTTATAAGCACTTTGTGTTTAGAAAATAGAATAGAGTTGAAATTAATTATGGTAACTTACTAGGACAAAAAAATTATTGGAGGTTATTCATAGTGTTGTATTTAGTCCTTTGGATGTTGCTTCAATTGGTAAATAGTTTTATTACATTGTATTTGTTAATGACTACCCTCATTAAACTTGGTTTTATTTGTCCTCAACGAAAATTCTCTCAACGATCAACAACAATGAGGTTAAGGACGAAAATGAAGGTGGGGAGGAAGGGATTTCACACTATCATCTTATTAGGGTAAAGTGAAGGTGATGCAATAGAGTTTATTGCAACTCTCAACACTCCAAACTCACACAAGTGATATGACAAATTATTAAAATAATTTAAAACACCAAAAATCAACAACAATGAAAAATTTAATTACTTAATGACTCCTGCAAATTTTGGAATATACATTCACTCTAAAAGAGATTATAATGGCAGCCTTGAAGACTAAGAAATGCATGAAAAATTGAAATAAATAACTTGTTATAGGCAACAAAGTCTTCTATAGTATGCCTTTTTCTTTGTTCAACTTCTTGCAATCTCCTTCTTGCACCTGCAATTGTGTTCTGGAAATCAAAAGTACACAAATCCAATGAATTAACTAAAGTATTTGCTACTAATTTTTGTCTTCAAGCTACACATTCAAGTCTGAAATTGCTTCTCCCAGGAAAGCTACACCAAAGAACCCATCTCCTAAAATCTAGAACTATCAAAATCAAAATAAGGCAAAAACAAAGCCCGAAATTCCTACCAACACACTCCAACAACTTAGCAACCTTCAATTCCATGCCCCCTTTGGAAAAATTAGATAATGGCATCAAATGCAATTTTCTAACTCCCTAATGCATGTTTGCACCACTCCCAACAAGGCAAGCTTCTACTAGCCACACCGGAACAATTATTCCTCCATTTTTCCAATTTGAATTACAAATTTAAATTGCTAGTCAAACTCCTCTTGGACATCTAAATCTTTCTTGTAGCTTCATGGCGAATTAATTACATATCCAAAATTCACAACTCCTAAGAATCCCATGCCCCATTTTGCTTTTTCATAATTTAATATTTAAAATATCAATTTCAACATGCTTCCCAACACAAATTACAAGCCAAAATTTATCCAATTTATTAAATCAGATTTTTGGACATTAAAATCAATAAAATACTCTAAAATACTAATAAAAAACCATTCACACCAAAATTGATTAAAATTAGATGATGCAAGTTAGTTGGCAACCATAGATGCACCTGCATCAGAAGGTTGATGTAATGTGAAATTACACTAAGGGTCCAATTTTATGACATTGCAATGATGTCATCATGATATAAGTGTGATGTCATTATGGACTAGGATGGGATGATGTCACGATGATGTCAGTAGGATGGGATGACATTAGTAAAAGGATTGGGTGATGTCAATAAAGTACGACTTGCAAAAATTTTCAAGTGAACTAGACTTATGTTTAGATGCTAATGATCATGTTTAGATGGACCCCATACTTGCACAACACTTTGCATTTAGATTTATAAAATATTGGATGTACAAAAGGAAAAGCGAACCAAAGATATCACTCTCAAATGAGGAAGTTCATATAGGGGCAAATTCTCGTCAATGAACTTCACACGGAAAAGTTAGGTGAACTATATAGGTGGAAAGAGCGAAGTGAATTGGTTCAATGCTAAGGGGGCATAAATTGGGTTCAAACAAACCTTGAACTTCCATAAAGATTAAACTTTGATTTATGAATTGTCATGTGCAAGGAAATCCAAGTGAATTAGTTCTCAAAATTTCCATAAGGTGTAGTTCGGATGGGTAAAAGGACCCCATAAAAAAGACTTTGTGCAAGGTTTTCTAACTAAACTAGACATATGGGAAAATCCTAGTGAACTAAAACTTTTAACATTTGATCAATGTAGTTCAAATATCCATTGGGATCTCACAAGAGGCTTTTAAGTATGTGGAAATGTTTAACTGAACTAGACCAAGCAGAAAACATCATCTGAATAGAACATGCACTTTTTAAAGGGGAAGTTTGCTAGGAAGTTAGGCTTCTACAAAAGAAAGACTTATGTTATTTTTATTAATTTTTCCTCCTTTTGCAATGACTTCCAATTGGTCAAGACCTTGCAAGGAAACCCAAGTGAACTAGACTTGGTATGAATGGACAAGTAAAACCCCCAAGTAAAAATATGACTTTTTTACTTCAAGAAACTTCCTTAACATTTTTTATCCCAAAAAATAAGGAAACCCTTTCCCTAATTTTTTTGGTAAAATCCCAATTGTGGGTCTTGTTGGGGACATGTGTCTCATGCAAGCACAACAAGAATCCAACAAAATCTGAGAGAAAACCAAAATTTTTAACAAGACCAACACAAAACATCATCTTGACCAACAAGGATCTAGACTAGTTGAAAAAAGTCGAGAAAAATATGACATATGTAACAATGCACTCACCAGTCAAAATTTAAGCTTCATCACTTATGAAAAGTAATACTTCAAATATTGTCCATGCATGAGCAAATCCGTCCAAATCCATGATATAGTAGACATGAAGTTCATACCTCTTAGCTACCCCATAAGGCCCAAGTTATAAAGGGTCAAATTTCCCATGCTTTCCCTTATGCTTTGACTTGGTGTTCCATAAAAGGACCATATTTCCAACCTGGAACTCTCTTGGTGATGTCTTCTTATAATGTAAATGCTTCATAAAATGTTTTTGATACACATTTCTATCTTGTGTTTCTCTTTGTTTCTCATCTAATTTAGTCAATGCTTTGACCCTTAGAGATACTACATCACATTGATCATTATCCATATCTTGCAGCAATTTATACATTAGCTACTCTAAGGTGATAGGCATCCTAGCCTTTGCTCCATAGACCATTTCAAATGAGATTTTTCCAATAGAATTCTTGAAACTAACCCTATTAGCCCAAAGCATGTACTTGAGCTTGTCATCTCATCTCTTCTTATTTTGGTCTAATGTCTTATTTGTGATATTCATCAAGCTCTTATTACTTGGCTCAACTTGTCCATTACTTTGTGGGTGGGAAGGGGATGAATGCACTAAGTTTATACCAAACGTAGAACACATATAAATTACATATCTTGAGATATGAAGCACATGACATTATTAGCTAGGGTCCTAGCAAGAACTCCAAACTAATTTATTATGTTATTGATAAAAAATTCTACAACCACCTTGGATGTTACATTACGAGTTGGAACTACCTCAACCCACTCGGTGAAATATTTTATGGCAACAAGGATCTACTTGGCTCTAAATATCTTTTGGGTTGGGTTAATTGAAATCCTATCATTTTCTAAATAACTTCCTTTTACACTCTTATTTTATGCAGATTTGGTGTGGCTGACTATGTTGCCAGGTTTTGCACTAATTGCAAAAAAAATTGATTTATTTGTTGTTGACCTCTCAAGAAATCCTTGAATTCATCTTCCTAATCAACCATTTTCTTCTTACCTCCACCCCTAAATCCACTGAGATCTTCTTGTGTGACTACCTCTTAACTTTTTCCTTTCTCTTTTTAGAGCCCTTTGGTCTCTTTGACTCAGTTGCATACAAAAGAATAACCTAACAGGTTGACAAGAATACGACTCTGGTACCATTGTAATGTCCCTTCCCATTTTTTTCAATGAAAATAATATATTTGCAACAAAAAAACAATCTACACCAAATTTGAAACATACACAACAATCTTAACCCAACTATTTCCAAACATCAATAATTAATCATACTCAAATATCATATATCAACTAGCTAGTCAACTCATGAACTTGCATAGAATGAATCAAACTCCAACAACAATTGATGTTCATTATGATCAAATCTCTACAAACAAAGTATTGCTATGACAATCATTACAACAACAAACAACACATACAAATCTACAACAAATGATGTACATACAAAAAGACCTATAATATCATGAACAATTGACCAAGTATCAAACAAATACACCAATAGTTAGTTTTAAGTTCATTCATGTCCTTAGTATCATTCAAAATATAGTTATGTTGAATTTTCTGCTATGAAAATCTTCCTACACTTTACAATTCATTAGCTTCAAATGTTCTCTCTCAAGATATTAAGAATTTTTTTCATTATAAAGGATGAGATAATGAAATACAAGAACTAAAAAAGATCAAGAAATAATAATAATCTATGAACAAAGTAGTAGGAAAAGGTGAGAATATTCAACAAAGCTTGGTGGAAAAATGAATAAAAGAAAACTTCTATATATGATAAAACAATTGTTTAAAGATTCAAAGAATCTCTATATCATGTAACATGACGCTTCTGCCTAGCATAATTGGTTTTCTACGACTTGCAAAGAAAATTTAGCATGTCTTCAGTATTACTAGTCTTCCTAATTTAAATGGTCATACAAACTTGTTCTTAATAAATACCTTTAAAAAGCTCAATTTATACCCCTAGAACTTATGGAGTAAAAAAGTATATGTTTCTCTAGTGAATTTTCATTTCCCATTATCAGTCAAGTTATTGAAAAATCTACATGAGAAGATTTTTTTTTTGATCCATAAAATGCAACCGTGGTTGCAAATTTTTTAATCAAACACAATAAAGAAATTACATTAACTCTACCACGCAAAGAGAAAATAATCAAAGAGGATATGAGAACCTAAACTAGACAATATCAAGACACAACAGACGAAAGATAGAGGGAGGAAAGAAGCAAGACACAACTTTAAAGGAGCATAGAAAATTGCTCGCCACCACACAAAATAACTAAGCTTTTATATTATTCCTAGAGAGGAGTCCTTCCATGGTCCATTGGTAGCCCTCCTCCAAAGCCTCCTTTCCTTCGATACGAAGTTTTTCAACCTCATATTTTCTCCCAACTTTCTTCTTTGTGCCACCACAATCAGGTTTCAGTTTGTTGTTGGCAGTTTGAGAAATCCCAAGATTTCACGATGGAACTAGTATTGTGTCGAAGTCTAAATTTTCATGATTCATGTTGTCTAAGTCATCCATAAAGGAAAAAGTGCCATCACACTCAGAATCCTCCTCCGCCGACCCATAAGAGTCTTCAGAAAAAATTTCATGAGGAGGTACCAGAGGGGGAGAATAATTCACCAAAGGTTGCACAGGAATTGGATCTGGAGCAGGTTGGGATTCCATAAACACACCATGGTTCCGCCAGATGAAATCAACATCAGGAGAACCAACCTTCTTGACCCAAATTTTCAGCTTGATAGACCTAGATCCAGCCTGTCGCTGTAAAGAGCAAGCCTCAATTTTATGGCCCAACATGTTGCAACAAAAGGGCAAACCTTCAAAGTTTAAGAACTGAGTCTAGATACCATGAGAAGAGTGTATCTGGATGGAATGCGACAGGGGTTTAGAAATGTCCACCATTGCACAAACCCTATAGAACCTGCAATCAGGAGCCATGCCTTCAGCATCAAATTTCACAAAGGAACCCACCTGATTGATCAATTCACGAATGAGATCCACATTACACAACACCAAGGGAAAGTTATAGAGTTTCATCCACACAAGAATCAAAGTGATTTTTGCAGTAGCCGAATCAAAAAAGGGGTTCCAAGAAGAGATAAAGAGGCTTGAGCGCCCAAAAAACCAAGGACCCTACTGAAGCACAAAATTGCAATCCTCCATGTTGTAGAAAGTGAGCAAAAAGAATCCATAATCAAGAGCTTCAATCTTCAGAGTTGATAGGTTGCTCCAATTCGAATTCACCCAATCTTAGACAGAGGCAATAGACGAGCGTCTTTGCAAACACCTCAAAACCAAAGACCTTTTTCCAATGTCATCAGAAATCATCTCAATGCAATTGTCTGAGACACAAAAGTCCAAAGGTGCACTAGAAAGAACAACCTTTGTATCCCCAATAAAAAAAATGGAGTCACCAGGTTGAGGAGATTGCTCCATGATGGGCGGGGAAGGTGGAATAGACAGAGGAGCAGACGAAGATGATGGTTGTGGTGAGCTAGGGTTTGCCTTATGGATTTGTTCCAGACAAAAGGTAGAGCATTCGTGAAAAGGGTTTGCCCAATTCTTGCAAGCAACAATGGCAACTGGGTCAAGAGCAGGGGAAATCAGAATGACACCGGGTGACACACCAGCTTGAGTCATCCCCAATAGATCAAACCCCAGTGGATTTTGGCTTGGAACTGGCGGATCAAGAATTTCTTGGGCAGGAACCAATCGAAGAGCATATCGCTTGTGCCCAATCCAGCCCCACTGTCGCCATTGCCAAGCCCAGAACATGTGTTAAGCTTGGCCTTCGATCCACCCCGAGTCTTCCTCCTGGTGCGTCGTGCCCTTCCATCCGCGTAGGCCTACAAACAATTGGTGTCACAATCCTGGCGAGCTCCAGGACTTCCTTTGCACATTTTCACGAAAAGATTTTATGTTAGATATAGATAATGATTGCATTTTAGCTTAGTTCTCTCTCATGTAGATTTTAATAATAGAGGCAAAATTGAATTAGAGGTGAATAAATTCCTACTCTTCAAAGTTCTTTTGTAAAGACAATAAGAGCAAGCTTAAATTATGAGTGATCCATGTAGTAAAACATTCAATGTACACTCTCATGTAATGGGTACATGATATAAACAAGTATGTTTATAGTGATGGTGAAGGAAAGTAATGCATGTTATGAACCACACACTATTTGATACATATTATGCTTACCAATATAAATGGTAAGATTAAGTGGAAGGTCAAGATTTCTTGCAATTTTGGTGGAGGTACATGTGGGATTCATGGTAGAGGAGGAGATAATTTGAGTTGCTATAAATGTGGAGAATCTTGCCACATTTAAAGTGAGTTTAATCTATGTTCAGGCATGATAGACTATAATGGTCGACCTTCAAGTTGTATTCCATGATATCATTGAAATCCAAGTTATGAATAGAGTGTCTACAATCCAATTTGGTTTGGACAATGATTTTACAAAAAAATACCTAATCATCAAATGTAAACTTTTACATGCTTCAAAATGTTTAGATTTATACAAAAGTTTAAAGAACCCTATCCAATAATGGTGATTTCATTCTCCATTATTTGACTAATATCTAGTCATCAATTAAGACAAGCTTAGGTCTCTTTGGTGGTCGATTTTTCTTCAACATATCTAGTGTCTCAATGGTTTGTTCATTTGGGTAATGCTTCTCCATTGTTTAATTAATCTTTTATAGTTTATCACATGTTTAATTGGATTGAAGCACTTTATTATTAATATTCTTATTGCATCATTTATCTTGTATTCAACACTTCATACTAGCTTATTAGATGTAATGTCCCCACTTTAGCAGTTGACCAAGTGTGTGTGCGTTAGCCTTGTTCTACATGGTCCCAAGGGCTAACGAAGGGTTTAAGGGGATCCTAGAGTGTTTTGGCCTAGTCATTTCCAGTTTGGGTCAAAACGAAGTTGATTTACTCAGTTTCAATCATAGTTACTATTTTTAGTAAGTCAACAGGACACAGTGGAGACCAGTTTTGGTGATTGGATTTGATACTCCTCGGTGAGAGCTTTCCGACGAGCTATCACTCGCATTATTCGGAGTCCGATTGCTAATACATTTTAATGCCTGAAGTTTTATTAAAGTAACATTTAATTTAATTGTAAAATATTAAAGTATTACTTTAATATTTATTTTATGGGGATGTGTACCCAAGGGAGACATAAGGGGATATTTTAATATATGTTTTATATTGCACATCTTTTATCCCACATTTCCAATGAGAGTTGAGTCGACCCTTGAAAATAGAATAAAAGGAAGCGTTTGTGGCTTCATTAGATATGTTGAATATGAGAAGAAATTGGTGTGTGGGTTGCAGATCCGTTCTTGGCATTAGAGGACATCTATACTCTCTTGTGACATTCTAGACGTCATTCCCTTGGGGTTTGGCCTTTGGAATCTATTACTATCAGCTCCATTAACAAGCAGATTGGGTGCATCTTCAGCTACAGGCAGATTGGGGGTTTCGTTCTTATCTTCCTCTCTACTTGTCTGATGCTTATGTCACTTTGAGGGAATGATTTCAAGAAGATATTGAATCGTTTGAGGGCAGATTATAATAGTATTGTAGCGCAACACTATTCATGTTACTGTAGCACAACACTATTCACGCTACTGTAGCGTGACACTATTCATGGGTACTATTCATACCACTGTAGCAGCAGATTTTGTAAACATTTGATGAAACATTATAATGCTATAGAAATTCATGAGTTAACTTGCCATGTATTTGCTTCTTATTGAAATAATATTTTACCAGTAGTAGTCAGTTTCCAGATTGCATATTACTGTAGTTTCCTTCTTGTTCATGTTGTGTGTTTTCAAGTTTATGCCAAAACATAAAACAAACAAACAAATGTCTCATTTCCAGAAGTCATAAGGGAATTAAACATTAAACGGAGAAATAAGAAGTTGGATGCAAACTATTTGTCATAATTCCTTTCAGCAGTTGGTTTAGTCTTTTGGGCATTCAGGGGTGTCCATTACAGTGGTATCAGAGCAATAAGTCTTGCCATCCTGTGGAGGTCTTATAGGGAATTTGGAATAGCCAGATAGAGGGAAAAGTGTTTGACGAAATGTCAAAACAGTAAAATCAGAAATTAAAAACAGGTTAAGCATTTATGTTTGAGCATGCGACAAGGGCCTTATAATCTCTGCAATACCAGAGTAAGACAAAATAGGATTTCAGACTTGCAACCTAGTTCATCTGTGCAGGTGGACATAGAATCCAGTCATATAGACACAGAGGAGACATTCTTTGATCAGGACAACAATACGGGTGACCGAGATGACATGAACACAGGATTAGGCAGAGGCAGGAATACTGGTCCAGATCAGGGGGAGGTAATGTTCAGACAGTTACTAGATACATTAGAGCAAGGGCAGCATATGCAGCAGGAACAGAATAGGCGAATGGACATGATGTTGCAACTTATGGGTAGACAAATGGGCGTTAATATTAATCTAGGTGATGCCAAAAATGGAAACAATAACAATGGGGGAAACGATAACAATAGGGGCAATGATAATAATGGAGGCCGAGGCAACAATAATGGTCCTGAGAATAACATTAATGGTAACAATGGACTTGGCAACAATGGGAATGAGGCGGATAACTTTAGACACGTTGCACGCCCGGCTCGAACAACGAGCTCGAGACCTCTTCTACCCACCTTCCCACCTAAAGATCTGGTTTAACCAGTGAACGAACCGCAGATTACTAAATTACAAGGTCAGTTCAGGAGGGACTAGGAGGCCAGTGGACCCGAGTTTCAAGCAGATATTTCCCTCAAAGATTATATGGACTTGAGGATGAGACATATGTCTAGAGTAGGAGGGAGGAATCAAAATTTTGAGCTGAGAAAGAAAGTTGGAAAACTTTCCTTGCCTTATTATGATGCTTCAGGGAAGATGACCGCACGAGCTTGGGTGCAGAAGATAGATACATACTTGCAGTTGAATCCTATGCCTGAGGAGGAGGCTATCAAGTATGCGGCTATGCACTTGGATGGCGTTGCATATGAATGGTGGCATCATGGCATGGTGACTCTGGGACATAATCAGATTACATCCTATGAGGAATTCATAGAAAGATTGATTGAGAGATTTGACACTAGGGATCCCGAGTTACATTTCAAGGAGCTAGCATAGTTAAAACAGTCAGGTTCTGTGGATGCTTACATCGCCGAGTTTCAGTGTTTGTCGGTACTTGTTACTGATATCCCTCCTAAGAGATTGGTGGTGTTATTTTGTGATGGGCTTGCTGATCCATTACGAGGTTGGGTGAAGGGACATGATCCACTCACCTTAGCTGAAGCAACTAAAAAGGCACGAGATTTAGCCCCTTTGGTATACAAAGGAAAATACCATTCAACAGATTCTTCCTACCGCAAGGACAAAGACAAAAAACCATTTCAGAAAGAGTATAACAAACCCAGAGAAGGATCAAAAGGACTAGACAGTGAAACCTTGAATGAACTTTGAAAGAAGAAACTGTGCTTCCAGTGTAGAGAGCCTTGGGACTTATCTCATAAATGCCCTCTCAAGGCTAAGGCAAATCAAATGGAGTATTTTTCAGCAGAAGAGTTAGAGTCAGAGGGGGAGGATCAACACTCCGATTCAGATGAGAGTAACACTATAGAGGAGAGCAGCATTCCTAAGGATGAGAGATCGTTGGCACGCTTGATAGGGGCCCAGAAGGCAATCACATTTAAGGTTAGGGGTACTATCCAGGGGCAGAAAGTGATATCTCTCATTGACACTGGGGCTACACATAACTTCATAGATGCACAGTTGGTAGCCATGAGAGGGTTACAGACCGAGGAGCATGATGGGTTTAGAGTCATGGTGGCCAACGGTGACAAATTATTGTGCACTCGGAAGATATCTAATCTTCGCATTAGGTTTGGAGATGGCTATGGGTTGGAGGATGAGTTATATGTTGTGGACATGGGAGATTATGATGTCATCCTCGACATGACATGGATGGCTTCACTAGTTGAGTTCACACTCAACCTAGCGAAATTGGAGATGAGATTCCAGCACAAGGGCAGAACTGTGGTACTTAGGGGACTTTCAAATGGAGGCTACAGAGTAGTGTCCTTGAGGAGAATGCAGAGACTTTTTCGTCATGATGACATAGAGTGGGCAGCAGAGTGCTACATTATGCCAGCTCCACCAGAGCCATTGGTAAAGAGTCATCCACCAGATATCCAGAAGATACTTGACAGACACGCTAAAGTATTTGGCGATATTCCTCATGGGGTTCCTCCTGACAGGGGGATGGAGCATGTTATTGAGCTCGAGGAGGGAGCCAAACCAGTTATGATTACCCCTTATCGTCATCCTAAGAAACACAAGGATGAGATAGAGAAGGCAATTAAGGAGTTGTTGGAGATGGGGCACATTAGGCCTAGCAAAAGCCCATTTGCTTCATCAGTAGTACTGGTGAAGAAGAAGGATTGGACGATGCGCATGTGCATCGATTACAGGGCACTAAATAAGAAAACAATTAAAAACAGGTATCCCATTCCTAGGATTGATGAGCTAATTGATGAGTTGCATGGGGCATGCTTCTTCACCAAAATTGATTTGCGATCCGGATACCATCAGATCAAGATGAGAGCAGAGGACATTGAGAAAACAGCCTTTCGATGTCACTATGGCCACTTTGAGTTTATGGTTATGCCATTTGGACTAACCAATGCACCCGCTACATTTCAGAGTTGTATGAACCAGGTATTCAGGGAGCAGTTGAGGAGATTTGTCTTGATCTTCTTTGATGACATCTTGGTCTTCAGTAAGACCTGGGAGGAACATTCACATCATTTGGAGGAGGTGTTATCTATCCTAGAGAGAGAGTCGTTGTATGCCAAGGAGTCTAAGTGTGAGTTTGGTATGACAGAATTACTATACCTTGGGCATATTATTAGTGCAGATGGAGTTCGAGTAGACCCTGAAAAGATTAGAGCTATAGTTGATTGGCCTACTCCTACGAACCTCACACAGCTTAAGGGGTTCTTTGGTCTTTGCGGATTTTACAGAAGGTTTGTTAAGGGTTTTTCATAGACGACAGCGCCTTTGACAAATCTCACCAAGAGGGGGGCCTTCATGTGGATAGGGGCATCACAGAGGTGTTTTGAGCATTTCAAGCAGGTAATGTCTTCATGTCCAGTTCTAGCTCCACCGGATTTCACGAAGCCTTTTGAGCTTCATTGTGATGCATCGGGTGATGGGATTGGAGCAGTATTGATGCAGGAGAAGCATCCCATTGCATTCGAGAGTAGGAAGCTCCAGGGAGTTGAGAGGAGTTATTCTATCTATGACCGGGAGATGTTGGCCATAATGCATGCATTGGCCAAATTCTGATCATATTTGGTAGGTGGGCATTTTGTGATCAAGACTGATCACAACAGTATTAAATACTTCATGAGCCAGCGTGATCTTAATGACCGGCAACAAAAATGGGTTACTAAATTGCAGGCTTATGAATTTGACATAGAGTTTGTCAAAGGGAAGAAAAATGTGGTGGCTGATGCCTTATCTCAGAGACCTCACTTATGTGCTCTGGTAGAAATTTCAGGAGATTGGAGAGATCGGATTATAGCAGAGTATGTTGGAGATGCTTGGGCTTCTAGATTGATTTCTGGTACTATACAGGATGATCGCTATGAGGTGATAGATGGATTGATCAGAGTTCAGGACAGGGTTTATTTGATTCCATCATCACATTTGAGAGAGGCGATACTAAATGCATTTCATGATGCACCCACAGCTGGGCATCCGGGGGTCTTCAAGACCTACAGGCAGATCCAAGAGCGGTTCTCATGGAGAGGGCTCAAGGATGATGTTCAGAGGTATGTCAGGGAGTGTGTGGTTTGTCAACAGAATAAGGGAGAGCACACCTTTCCTACAGGTTTATTACAGCCCTTGCCCATACCTGATAGGAAATGGGAAAGTATTTCGATGGACTTCATCACTGGTTTACCACGAGTGCAGGGAAGGGATTGCATCTATGTGGTGGTGGACTGCTTGATGAAGTTCGCTCACTTCTTCGCTATTCTGTCCACTTACACAGCAACACAGGTGGCAGATCTTTTCTTTAGAGAGATATTCAGGTTACATGGGCTGCCCAGATTCATTGTCAGTGACCGGGATAGTAAGTTTATGAGTGTTTTTTGGCAAGAGTTGTTTAGGTTGTGTGGTACAGATCTTACACCTAGCACTAGCTATCATCCGCAGACAGATGGGCAAATAGAGATTGTGAATAAATGGGTGGAGGGATATTTAAGGAACTATGTAACTGCACAACAAAAGGCTTGGGTCAGATGGTTGCATATGGGAGAGTATTGTTATAACACCACTTATCATATGTCCATCAGGATGACTCCTTTCATGGCACTCTATGGTTATGAAGCACCTAGCTTCATGGATTTAGTTTTGGGGGACAGCAGAGTGCCCAAAGCCAAAAACTTATTGCGGGATAGTCAGGACATCCTGAAAGTGCTCAAGGAGAATATACAACAGGCCCAGAATCAACAAAAATTGTACGCTGATTAGCATCGAATAGAGCGTAATTTCGAGGTAGGGGATATGGTTTACTTGAGGCTACAACCATATAGACAGTCATCGCTCAAGAAGAGCGGAGCTGAAAAGTTGAAGCCTAGATTTTATGGTCCCTACAGGGTGATTCGCAGAGTGGGCGAAGTCGCCTATGAGCTTGAGCTTCCAGAGGGCAGTCGGGTGCACAATGTGTTTCATGTGTCTAGGCTTAAGAAAGCCATTGGTCAGAGTGTAGTGCCTTCTGCAGATTTACCCCCTTTGGATGAGGAGGGGAAGCTTGTGCTAGTACCCAAAGCTATTCTGGACACCAGAGAGAGGAAGCTTAGAAACAGGATAGTGAAGGAGTATTTGGTCAGATGGAGAGACCTGTCAGAGGAGGATTCTACATGGGAAAGTGAGAAGGTTATTCAGCAGGTTGGACTGAGATTGCTTGAGGACAAGCAATTTCAAGGGGGGCAGACTGTAATGTCCCCACTTTAGCAGTTGACCAAGTGTGTGTGCGTTAGCCTTGTTCTACATGGTCCCGAGGGCTAACGAAGGGTTTAAGGGGATCCTAGAGTGTTTTGGCCTAGTCATTTCCAGTTTGGGCCAAAACGAAGTTGATTTACTCAGTTTCAGGCATACTTACTATTTTTAGTAAGTCAGCAGGACACAGTGGAGACCAGTTTTGGTGATTGGATTTGATACTCCTCGGTGAGAGCTTTCCGACGAGCTATCACTCGCATTATTCGGAGTCCGATTGCTAATACATTTTAATGCCTGAAGTTTTATTAAAGTAACATTTAATTTAATTGTAAAATATTAAAGTGTTACTTTAATATTTATTTTATGGGGATGTGTACCCAAGGGAGACATAAGGGGATATTTTAATATATGTTTTATATTGCACATCTTTTATCCCACATTGCCCATGAGAGTTGAGTCGACCCTTGGAAATAGAATAAAAGGAAGCGTTTGTGGCTTCATTAGATATGTTGAATATGAGAAGAAATTGGTGTGTGGGTTGCAGATCCGTTCTTGGCATTATAGGACGTCTATCCTCTCTTGTGACATTCTAGACGTCATTCCCTTGGGGTTTGGCCTTTGGAATCTATTGCTATCAGCTCCATTAACAGGCAGATTGGGTGCATTTTCAGTTACAGGCAGATTGAAGGTTTCGTTCTTATCTTCCTCTCTACTTGTTTGATGCTTATGTCACTTTGAGGGAATGATTTCAAGAAGATATTGAACCGTTTGAGGGCAGATTATAACAGTATTGTAGTGCAACACTATTCATGTTACTGTAGCACGACACTATTCACGCTACTGTAGCACGACACTATTCATGAGTACTATTCATACCACTGTACCAACAGATTTTCTAAACATTTGATGAAACATTATAATGCTGTAGAAATTCGTGTGTTGATAACTTGCCATGTATTTGCTTCTTATTGAAATAATATTTTACCAGCAGTAGTCTGTTTCCAGATTGCATATTATTGTAGTTTCCTTCTTGTTCATGTTGTGTGTTTTCAAGTTTATGCCAAAACATAAAACAAACAAATAAATGTCTCATTTCCGGAAGTCATAAGGGAATTAAACATTAAACGGAGAAATAAGAAGTTGGATGCAAACTGTTTGTCATAATTTCTTTCAGCAGTTGGTTTAGTCTTTTGGGCATTCAGGGGTCTCCATTACATTAGAATGCTCATTGGAACATGTAAATAACTAGGATAACTAAAAATACCAACAAAAACAAGCATAGATAATGTTTGAAACATCATATTACCTAGGAGAAGCATCAATACGTGAACACTATCAAAAGTGAGCTTAAAACTCCTCAACCAATGATTCTTGACAAATGCACGTAGATGAATGTTATTTGAGACTGCAAATGAGCTCATGGTACACAAAATTCAAGCTAGACATCCATATTGTGCTTATAAATCCACAAATAACTTGTTCGCTATCTCGTTGTTCCATGTTCTAAATCAAATAGAAGGAAATCCCAAACATAGTAGGTCATGGACAATTTTCTCTTCTTACTTTAAATGCTTTTCTCACTTTGAAGGGGCAAATTTCACATTAACATTCACAAGGAATAGGAGGTACATTTTATATTAGTTACCTTACCTCAAGATAAATTTACTAAATTACAACTTCTCATAGATTGATAGTTACATAAGTATTGGGTTGAATACAAAATTGTAGGGGTGGTTATGAAATTGTCTCCTATTCAACTTGATGGTTTTGAAAAGGGCCGAGGTAATTACAAAACCAACCTTGTTGTGATTGATGATTTCATCACCAACTATAAAATACTCCAATTCTTCATCTCTTCCTCTATTTTGTTATGTTCTTGATATGCTCTAGATCATCCCAAGATCATCTTCATCATTAAAGACTAGTTGTTGACTTTGATTTATTGTAACAAGATATTTCAAATATTCACTATCTTTTAACTAAAAATGACAACCTTGTTATTTTGAACAACTAACTCGATCTATTTTACAAATCGATTATCTCTTTTCACAAATAAAAATAAATAAATTAATATAAAAAATAAAAAATAAAATAAAAATTAAATTTAACTCACTCATTACTATCCATAAGAAGAGATAGATATAATAAATGATTTTTAACATTTAAAGACAAGATAATCTAAGAAACAATTGACCATTATTTTAATTTCGTAATATTGATAATCTAATAAATATTTTGATGAAGATCTCTCCTATTGTTTAATATTAAAAAAAAACAAAAACATAAAAACAACTTCTTGCCAATCATTAAACAAAAGGAAAGCGTGTTGTCATTAACTCACGTTTGACAAGATATGTCACCTTGTTGAAACATGTTAGCTGTCTTTATCATTCCACCACTTGTGCCCTACACACGCTGTAATTTTGTCGTGTTGCTCTTTTATTTAATCCTTATCTTCTATACCATGATATCTCTTCTCTACAGATTCCACTTTTTAAGTTAGAACCATTTTCGATTTTCATTTACAAATTTGTATTCCAATATATATATAGTAGTTGACTTACAAATTTTCGTGCTTATCTATGCGTTTCTCTTTCATCTTTGTTTCACTGGCTTAGAAAAGTAATATTTAAACAATCTGTTTTATAGATGAACACGGATATTTGATAACAATTTTGTAAAAGAAGAATATTTTTCTTAATATAAATTTAGTTTAATTACGTCAATCAGCTTTTCTCTTTAAGAAAGGCTGAGTTGTTTTAATGGTTATAATAAAAAATTGGTGGTATGAAATATGTGAAAGATGTTTAATTATGGAAATTATCATTTTGTTGTACAGTTTAATCAATGATTTCAGCTTAATCAATGATTTCAATATAGTTTGCTAAATTTTATGTGAAGTTAAGGTTTTATTTTATTAAGTTACATTTGATTATTCATTTTTAAATATTTTTTTTATATGAATGAATGAATGAAAGATTTTAATGACGTCCACGAGACTAAACAGTCTATGGGACCGAGACAAAGAACTTAATTTGACTTCGAGCTCTTTTCGAAGTTGGACCTCCTGCTATTGATTTTGACTAGAAGGTTGGTCGTCTGATTGATCTCATCCTCCTCAAATAACTGCTGCATATTGTCCACCCACAAACTATTTGTGTACTGATTGTGGATATCTTCATAAGTAGTGCATTCCATGACGAAGTGCCATTCCGTCTCCACTGCTCCCTTATTACAGAATACACACGTTCTTTCTTCCCAAGTCTCTTTAGGTATCTTCCACCTACCAGTCTTGCATCTAAGATGGTGCGATCTCGTTCTCAATTGCGCAACTAACAACCTCGCCTTCCCTTTGATAGCTGCACCTAAATAGGTTTTTTCCCCATGATCCTTTGTTGGGTTGAACTCTTTGATGTAGTATTATTTTTTCCGTCCTATCTGATTTGACCACATGGCAGTCCTAAATTTTTCCCTCGCATAGTTTTTTATTTCACTATTGGTGCCACGACACTCATGCAGTTTGATGTCCCACTTGTTCAACCACTTGTTGTTCTACTTCATCCAAGTTTTCTTTCTTCGGTCTAGCGTCTCCTCCATAACCGTTTTGGGCCATCGGTGATTATCCATGTTTTCAACCTTCTTTAGATAACCTATCAACCGGGTTATCGCTGATGCCTCCAAAGGAAAAGCCCCCGCTTCAGCTAAAAGAATCTCATATAGATATTACAATGAAATATTAGCTTTTGTTCTAGTTAGTTTGAAGTCTAACTTATTTGAAGGTAGTTATGGTGAATATTTGAGTCTCTTTAATTAGTCAATAGACAACAATAATAACAATGTTGTAGTTGTTATGAAGTTTGATACTAGAAATAACACTGAAGAAATGATCTAAATGATAATCATAATGAAATAGATGTAAATTCAATAAAGTCCATTAGTTAGGCTTCTATCACCCCTCACAACTTTGTGCTTAGGAATGCCTCTAATGTTGCTACATGAGTTAAATACAATGACAAAAATATGAGTGTCTTTGTCAACATAGGTAACATGCCAAATTTGTCAAATCTGATTATTTCCATCACCATTGATTTGTTAAAAAGTCTACATGAAAATAATGTATTTTGGGTTCTCTTCTTTGACAAAAAATGAAATTGAATTCAATTACATTTGATTCTTGAACCTCATGGTGGAAATCATCAATGGTTATGATGACATAGGGACTACTAGATGTCTTACAATAGGGATGCCATGTGGAGTTCTTGTGATTTTGAGGTTTCTAATTTTAAGGTTTGTATAGCATAGAGGGCATCAAAATAAAAAGTATATATGTATTGTGGAAAAGGCCTTAATATATATGATTTGGGACCTCATAAGTTTAGGCAAAGAGAGATAACAAAAGTTACACATAATTTTGACAAGAAATGCAAGTTGGGGAAGATGGGTTTGGGCTTGTTTAAAGAGGTCTTTTGTCAAATAAAATGCCTATTGAGCTCAAAAAGGTTTTAGACAATTCACACCAAAGTAAGCAAAAGTTCATTGTAGAGGTCATGATTATTAATAGGCTTAGGCATAAGAATCTTATGAGGATTTTAGGATGGTGCCATGAAGATGGAGAATTGTTGTTGGTTTATGATTGTAAGCATGATGTACTTGATTGGGATTGACAATATATAATTATTTTTGGGGTTGTCTAGCTCTCCTTTATTCTCATGAAGAATGTGAGTAATAGGCGTTACACAAATATTTGAATGCTATTTAAAAAGAAATAACTATTTTAAATTAAACATGTTTATATATTTTAAATTTATATAATGTCATTTTAATGTAAAGGCTAATTGAGTTAATTGCCCATTTTAATGCATTAAGGCTGAGTTAACCATTTTTATTATTATGTCTCCTATACTATACACCCAAACATTACATAAACATTACCTTAGAACATAATACTTAAAAATATGTCAGTGAGTTCCATTGAACAATAAGATAACATAATACTTAGAAAATAGGTGAGTTCCCTTGAATAAAAAGTGCATTGCTAAGCATGTTGTTGTCAACTTGAGAAAATGAGAAAAAATGACACTTGTTCTAATAGGCTTTGAATTGTAAACTAGGTAACAAATTTTTGACTCTCATGAGTTCCCACATAACCAACATATTTGGATTGTTCTCATTATATAGGGAATGAGTAAAAAGGACTTAAGAATAATGACTAACTAGATTTAGGTAGCTTAAAGACTAGGCACATAATCACTTTTATTATTTCTTGTAGATCCACCTTTTATAATCTATTTTCCAATAAAGGGTAAAATGGGTTTTTGAAAGGGATCTAGAACCCTTAAGCAAAATTGTTACACCATTGGGAAATAAATGATAGAAGGCTAAAATTATGTCAAAATAGATCATCTTGACAAGACTAAAGACTCCAACTAAGATAGAATTCCACCACCTAATCAACCCACGAGAGCTACTTAAGAGAGCCTACATAGTTCCTAACCTACCCTAATAGACCTTCCATCCCCTTTTTGGGAACGTGGAACTAGACTAGATTCAGGAAGGTGTCTCCTTCTTTTTTGTACAATAGTAGAAGAACTAATGACCATGCACAAGAATAGGGCTATAAAGTAGAGAAGAAGCCAATCCATATATGCAATTTCTTGTACGGAAAAATTCAAGTGCAGAAAATTGCAAAGAAGAACAAAGTCACATAACACTCAGATTTACGTGGAAAAACCTGGTAAAAATATACCAGTAAAAAACCACGGGCAAAATATCTTTTTGTATTGATTCTCAGGAATTACAGAGTTACAACAACCTCGAATGAGATCTAGCCCCCTCTTCAAAAGGAGGGAAAGAATACCTCTCAAATCTATTCTAGCCTTTTTCCTTCTTTACACTCTTTACAAATGAGGGAATGCTCCTCTATTTATATACAAATTTGAGAAACTTAATGCTATAATTAAGTTCTCAAATTTTCCACCTCTAACCCTTCCAATGCCACCACTATAGTCATATTATTGATTAAGCCTATATGTGGCTCTCAATCATCTACAAGGTTGACAAATATAGAGTCCAGCTTGATTCTACTATGAATCACTTAAAAATTTACTAAGTCAACACAATATGACTCACTCAACTACATGTATGACACATATAGGAGTATAGTCCTAATTGAAGACAACTTGTATGACACATGCATAATTAGAGTCCTAATTGACTTCACATTCCAACATTTCCTTCATAGAAACAAGAGCACTCACTAGGCGTATTAGGAATATACACAAATTGAAGTTAATCTCAATAGTTATAATTGGACTAGGAGAGACCACCATATGAGAGGTAAGCTCAACATCATTAGAAGGATCATCCAAATCACTCAAAGAACCATCATCATTAGGAGCCTCAATAGAGAAATGACGTGGGAGAACATCCCACAAACAAGAAATGCAGATATTGGTTGTGCCCCTGGGTTGTTGGCAATCTAACATCACGATCAATGGAAAAACATCTATGGTAATTTAGAATGAAATAAATTTAAAGTCAAGGGATTGAACTTAAGGGTGATCTACCACTTGAAAGATGAAATCTAGTGGTAGTGCCTTGGAGATGTCCAAATCCACTAAAATTTGAGCACAAAGTCATATGAGTAAATGTCATAGTAGCATCTAATCAATTTGAATAAACCTCCCAAAAGTATTATCAATAGTAGCAAAGCAAGAATATTTCCAAAATGAAAGAGATTGGGTAATTGAACACACATATGTTGGATATTAAGAGGCTCAACCCCCATATTGAAGGAGGGCAACTAGGGCTTAAACACAAAAGAGTGCTTGCTCCACATCTAAGCCCCTCTTCAAGAACAACATCTTTTTCATTAGAATTTAAGTCAAAACAACAATAAAAAAAATCCCTTAGTGCAAGGGTAAATCTCAACATTGCTAGAGATAATGGGGCACCAAATTTTGGAAAACCATTCATGAATTTCAAGGAAGTTGAACTTTAGTTGGTTAAACAAATAAATCATACCTCAACCAATAAAATAATTATTAGATTTGAGCACTTCCTTACTAAAATATAAAAATGGATATGATGGAGCATAAGGAAAAGGCAAGTGCTTCCCATGCAAGGTAAGGTGATAGTAAGCAATTGCAACGATTTTATTAGAGGAAGTCACCAAAACATCAAAAGAGCATGGGGAATGGAAACCAAAGGCAACAAAATATTTCATAGCAAGAGAAGCACCTTTATCATCCTTGATAGTAGTCAAGCTTCTTATGAGCTCTACAAAGTTACAAACACACCAAGTAGAGATGTACTATTGAAGAAATTAAGATTGGTCTAAAAATAAGATTGATGCAACTATGATTGAGTGTTCCTTCTATGATATGCTATGAATTATTGATGATCCTAGTGAATTACAATATACCCTTAAATACATGATTCTAGACATACAACTCAAAATTTTTGGTGTGGAGTAACATATTATCAATCAACTCTATAAAATTAAGTGTGTGGTAGGATTTTATAGTTTAAAAGAGGTGGACTAGGCCACACTACATGGCCTAGTCCAAGGATTGGATTGTGCCATGTGGGCACAGTTTCATGTGAGGAAATATTGAGAATGGTGATTGGTTTGAACCATGAGGATTTATAATAGAAATTGGTTAGTGGATTCTAGTATTTTAAATAAATCAAATTGAGTGATTAGAATATTTATACATTTATGGAATTTATGTAAAGTGGCATGAAATGAAGGTAAAAGGTATAGGGTATACATTTTTATACTTTATAGTGATAAAATTTAAGATTTTTTTTTAAACTACACAACTAATTCAACAATATACACAATCTAACATTATAAATATATATGTAATTGCAAATAATATTGTTAAACATTTTAAAATGAAACTTGTTTTATAAATTATATTTAAATTTCATTGCGTATAGATATTGTATTTTTTAAATTTTTTTTAGATAACATATGAATTTATGAGTTCCTAGCTCAAACATTATTTTGACTCAAACAAAAGGTGATTAATATTATTCAAAAAAGGTTGTTACATTGTATAGACATTGTAGGTAGAATTTAGTGGACAATAATTTAAGGTTGTCTTCCTTTATTTATAACTAGAGGGGTTATCTTGGGACTTAATTGTTCAAACAATTATTATACACATAGGTTCATATCACTGGTTTTGCTTTTATATAGGCAATTTGTTCATTTTGAACTGATTTTTTTTTTGGTGATTTGTTTATATGAACATTTGGGAGAGGTATTAGTGGAGATATAATGCTTCCCCTATTGAACAAATTTCCCCTTTCACTCAATTTATTTGCATATAAGTTCACTAGGTCTTGGATTTCAAATAACTATAATCTAAAATAAATAATCTATAATCTATATACACATATACATATAATCTGAATAAATACATAGATTATTTATGTATGTATAGATATGTATGCATATGTACATGTATGTATGTATGTATGTATGCATGTATGTATATATGCATACCTATACATCTATCACATACATACAGATACATACATATGCATACATACATACACATACATATATACATATATAATATGCATACATATACACACACATATATATGTATATACATATGTATACATATATATATTTATACATATACATACATATATACATATGTGTATATGCATATATACATATATGCATACGTGTGTATATACATACATACATATACATATATATGTATATGTATTATATCATATGTAGAATATACACATATATATACATATATATACATATATATACATATATATACATATATATACATATATATACATATATATACACATATACATGTATACACATATATGCACACATATACATGTATACACATATATGCACACATGTTTACATATATGTATATATGTAAATATATGTGTATGCATGTGTATAAGTGTATATACATGTATACGTATACACACACATACATGTATATGTACATATACATATACATATATACACATGTATACATATATAACTATCGTAAACATTAATCTATATAAAATGTGTTGAGATATATCATTTTCGAGGTGTACATTTTTTTGAAACAAAATATTAACATTAAAAATAATACATTCAATTAGGTTCGGATTAGGAGCTCAACATTTAACATAATATATATATATATATATATATATATATATATATATATATATATTAAGCATGGTTTCAAAAAAATATACATACAATATATTAATATTGTATATTATTATTATTATTATTTATTAGACTGCAGAAATCGGGTAGCATGACCCCCTATAAATTGCAGTGCACCTGGTAAACTTTTAACATGACCGATGGCGTTGGTGCAACACGCCCTTCGGTACCACGAGGGTGGGGGAGACTAGACGTTGTGGCCAACCTCCTGCAACATGAAAGAATTAGCCAACCGAGCTAGGGCCCCAACCCCTTGTATATTATTATTATATGATATTATTTTATTATTATTTCTATTATACTATTATTTTAAATCGAAGGAAGAGATAATTTATACATATAATTAGTCTAAATGACAACCTATTTAAAATGATTTTATGTAAAAGATGCTTAGAAATATCCTTTTCACGCTACCTATTCCATTTATATATCATATTCTTTAAAAAGTAAGCATCAATAGAAGGATATCTCTAGAAACAAAAAAATGTTTTAATATTCGTAAAAATGTGCTATACATACGAGAAAAAATGAGAAGCAATGCATCATTTCAGATTCATTGAAACATATTTGTAAGAAGTACATCACATTATTTATCTACATGTCAAGTTGTTTTCCTTGCTTCATCTTTTAAGAGTGATGCAGATTGACCTCTGCCCTTGCAAGATGATCACTACCAACAAAAAAACAAATAATCTGCCATGCAAATCAACTTATAAAAGAGTGCTCTATTCCCATGAATCATACTCAAGAACATGATATGCAAAAGCTGAATATGGACATGTTCAAGTTATACCCAAAGAAAGATACTTCAATGTTCCCTTTATTCTAAATATCCAAAACAACACAAAACTTGAGTGCATAGTACATTAACTGCCAACAACATGGTTCACTGTAGACACCTACATTTCATACTATCTAGTTAGAGGAACAAAACCAAAATGAATGCCAAATAATGAATCAGACTGATAAGAAAACCTAAACAACAAAAGAAAAGTGCGAACACTCTTCCCAGTCACTTCCTCCTGTAAATTTTTAAGCCTTTTCCTTCCCCTTAAAAACATATACCATCCCCAAAATATATCCACTCCCACAACACCAAATGTCCTTATCTAAAATTAGAAAAATAAATTTATCTTAAAATAATCCCCATGACCCCATCCTTAATTTCCTGTTGCAGTAGAGTTTTAAATGCCCTTATACTGCTCACTACCCAAAAATATTGTAACTACCACTGACATTTTTATTACTCCAGAATTCTAGTGGGGAATCAATGAATGGTTTTCCGTCAAATAGTAATAATGTAAATGGTGACATTATTCTTAGTCCCTTCTAATGCCTTTATATGAGATATAGTGACAAATGTCAACCTCTCCTTTCTTTTTGTCCTATGCAATAATGAGTTTTGAAACAAATGAACCCTGATCTATTTATTTTCAATGTCCAAATTAAACGTAACGGTATTTGGAATAGTGACATTATTTTTAGTCCTTTCTAATGGCATCATATCAGATATAGACACAAATATTAACCTCCTCCTTTCTTTTTGTCCTATGTCAATAATTGGTTGTGAAACAATCAAACTTCAATTTATGTATTGTTAATGTCCAAATGAAATGGAAAAGTATTTCGATTGTGCAATCTCTTTCTAATGGTATAATTAAAAATGTATGTAGAATTTTATTTTATCTAAAGAATATCAATAAAATACCTCCAAAATAGTCAGTAAAGGCATAGTGTGATGGTAATTCGTGGTGTTGTGATTCTTGCCACCAAAGTTCAAATCCTTACGGGTGATATTGTTGAGTATTGAAGTTGGGGATGAGATCCCCCATTTGTGAACTCAAAATAGTTTACCTCCAAAATAAATATCTATTTATCTATTATATATATATATCTAATGGATATATATCCCTCAATCACTCAATTATAAAATACATTATTTATATACCTAATAATAAAATTAAAACGAAGACTATTCAATCCTTTTTTTTCATTCAAATACAATTAGTCAAAGTCATATATTTAATTGTTTTTCCAATTAAAAAAACAAAACTTGTGGGATAAAACCGGGGCTTAAAGCGCGAAAATGAAAACCACGGGAGAACTTTTTATAAGCACGGTTAAGATTATGTTTACAAGACTTTTTTTGGCTTTTAAATCTCTGTCACTATCGTACTCGATTCAGCGGGCAGTACATCATGGCCAATGAATGAATTCTATTTTAGCCTTTTAAACGTGCTAAATCAACGTATTATAAAGCAGAAATTTCCCGTTTACAGGCCAAATCAAAATCTAAATGTGAAGGATAATAGTTGTCCGTCAAAGATTCCCGACTGATGCAGGATATATACATAAAATATATACCATTTGCAACGTGTAGAAAATAACACAGACAATGTTCTGTGATAAAGCTTGCCGGTGCAAGATTTGTTTCATATTACTTTGCATTTATTTGCTTTCATTTATGACGTTGCCCATAAGCCCAGGATAGATTTGGTGCCAAATAAAGTGTATATTCTTTAAGATTGCTCAGATCCACTAAAAAGAGGCGGCGGAAGTATTTCAGCCAGGTGAATATTTGGTTTTGTTTATTATTGGCGATGTTATTTGGTTTATGGATTTAATGCTGAGATCGTTCAGGGCAAATTTATTTAGTGTAGCATTTAATGTTGCGCAGTTCAAGCATCAGAAACTTTAATATTGTTTGTTTTAATAGTGTTTGCATTTGATTGTTACGCTGATTAGTCTTTTTCATTGGAACTGCTTTTAAGAATTACATTGAGATTGGCAATCACAGCTTGATGAATGGGCTGGTTAAGCCACCTTTCACACCTACATATTGGAATTAGAGCAGCAGTGTTAATGATTAAGCTGTTCTGTTCCGCACCAATTATTGAAGGTTTGCATATAAGATTGACTTAGTTCTCCATCCAGCTCTGATGCCCACCAAGGTTCGAATCTAATTCTCATTGCAGTGAGCCTCTGGACTTTTCGCTCCACACAGCCTTTACACCCACCAAGTTTTGCATCTAGGTCTCGTTGCACTAAGCAGCCTTGCTTTTCACTCCACCCAGCCCTGACACCCACCAAGATTTGAATCTTAGTCCCAATGCAGTAAGTAACCTGACTTTTGGTTCCACCTAGCCATAACACCCACCAAGAATTGAATCTAGGTCTTGCTGCAGTCAGTCCTCCGACTTTTCACTCCACCCACACTTAAACCAAGGTCTCATTGCAGTAAGTATCCTGACCTTTTGCGGTACCCAGACTTGACACACACCAAGGTTTGAATCTAGTTCTCGTTGCAGCAAGCACTCTGACATATTGCTCCATCCAGCCCCAGTGGAGGAACAGCATGAACAGCTTGTTTTTGATGCAGCAATTCTTTTCTCTTTTCCTTTGGGTAATCACTCATTTTATTGCATGGAGGGAGCGAAGAGGTTTCAGTTGAGGTTGAACAACTTTTTTCCTTTGAGGGGATTCTCTTCTACTTTTCTGGCTTTAAGCACGTGGGTTGAACCTGGTCCTTTTATATGTCGATGCCCTGTTTCGAATAGTCAACTTAATGTGACAGGTCCTGACATTTTACAGATAATCAGGGTATGAGGTTCTATGAGCCCGGATTTGTATTGTATAATTTTTTCTACTTCTTTTGTTTTGGCATTCAATTTGAATCCTTCAGAGCCTTTTTAAGGGTGTTTCAGCAGGAATTTGTCGTCAAGCCATTATGTACGAGAACTCGAAAGCTTTGAGATGTTTTCAGTGCGTACTTTTTATGATATGCTTCCTGCATTAATCCATATTAATGCTTTTAGATACGCTTAGGAGATTGTCGTCAATTTTGATTTTATCGTGTCGTTGGCTCTGATCATTCCTTTTAGAGCAGTTAATTTGCTTGCTGTAAAGTGCATTATATGCCTCATGCTCTTCAAAATTTTATCTCTTTTATTCATACTCTATTTTGTTTTGTTATAAGCTGCATGATATGTTCTAAGTAATCCTCACCAGTGAAACCATATCCTGCCCTTCAAATCGGATCCCCTGTTTCATTCCTGATTTTTTAATTTTGAGCTGGTGAGGCTCAGGTATCAAACATACATACGCGCTTTCAAGCTTGACAGGTGGATTTCTTCAACAAGGGGATACATATCACCTCCCTCGCAGGTGATTCCATGACCTGGGGATTGCAACTAATTGCAGGACAAATTATTTTAGTCTTATGAATGCTTATAGCTCATCAGTCTTACCTCTGCACACCTGGCAACAGTGTATGCCCTACTGAAATGGGTGCTGGATAAAATATTCCAAACAATATTACTGCCCACGCATCTTTCTTTTTTGACTAAAGGTTTTGAAGAATAATTGTTCGCAGCTTGTGTCATTTTTCTTAACCATTACATTATAACATTACTACATTCACGTTGGTTATGAATTAATGATTAGGACAATTATCGTCATTCTGGTATGGATACACGCTATCTGCACATTCCTTGCAACTTGTTTTAACAATCTCAGGAAAAATCCTAAACCAAGAGTCCCAAACAGAACTAAGCATATTTTAATCCTCGCTTTATCATTTATACTTATCATTCTCATCTTAATTTAGATCTGACTGCTATTAACTGTTTTACATCAGTTAATTAAACTTAAAAATTAATGTAGGGTGTATTTATTTCCCTACATATTTGTGAACCTGATGTGAATCAAACATGCATCCTTCTGATTCTATTTTCTGATTTCTGATTCTACCCACCTTTTTCTCAGATCTGAAATCTGTGAGCTTTATTTGTCCTTTTCTCTTTCTTTGGTCAGTTGTATGCTAAAACATCTTCCCATTAGGTGTAGTCCTAGACTCAAGCCCTTTATTGCTATAGATCACTTTGAGGTTTGTATTTATTAATTTTGAATACATCTATGTACCTCAATGAGGAGTAGCTCTTTGATGATGATGCTCATTTCAAACATGTTGACAATCAAAGAAAATGGATATGGCCAACAAATTGCAACTTCTTAAGGAGAACATTGGTAAGCTTGATGACGATTTTAACCCTTTTACATCAGTGCTGCGCTCCATAGTTTGGTCATGACAAAATCTCATGTGATGGAAGTACTTAAAAGGTTTTGGTCGACTAGTCGGCAGATCTCCCCTCCCCTCCCCTCCCCTCACATTCTCAAGCTTCTTTTTCCATTTTTCCTATGTTCCACCGAGTCTTCGGGACGGGGGGACGGCGGGACGAGTTTCGGGGACGGCAATTTTTTGAGGGGATTTTAGGGGACGGGGGGACGGCTATATAGTATATATATATATAGAGAGAGAGAGAGAGAGAGAGAGAGAGAGAGAGAGATTAATATAGGGAAATTTCAGATACTCATATGAGTAATGATAATCATAACAATGAACATTCATAAAGTTGCAAATGTAATCACCAATCATATTGACATATACATCATAGAATCGAATTATCAAACAAATTAATACTACAGCTACCTAATTGCTTCCATCCATGGACCATAATTCATGTCAAATAGTCAATGTGCATATGATATAAAATAATAAAATGCCCAAAAGGCTACAAGTTTGTACTACAAATGTCAAAATGACAAAGTCACAAGTGTCCAAAACATAGTAATAGAAAGTTAAAAGTATGATGGCTGCCGCTACTTGGCATCTGCCAACATTGCATCAAAATCAGACTCGGAGTCTGAGTCACTGTCACTGTGAGGGGCTAGCTCATCTAATGCAACTCCAACCAATCCTTCCTGTTTCTCCTCATCCTCATCAATTTGTGCGACATCCTCTGGATCAATATCCCACCGTAATGCTGGAGTCTGTCTGTACTCAGGAGTCTGACGATCCTGGAGTCGCAAAGCACTATGCACAGCCACTAATTTTTCTGCCCGTCTAGAGGTCAGCCTATTCCTCTTGATAGAGTGAATAAAGCCGTATGTTGACCAATTCCTTTCTGCAGCAGAGGAACTAGCAACCTGTGAGACGAGACAAAAACTAAATTAGTAATTTTAATTTACTAATTAGGACATTCAATTTAAATTATGATTATATAAATGTTCAAACTTCAACACTAATCTAAATCAAATTATGTTAAAAACTTAAAAGTTAAAACTTAAACAATTAATCTAATGTATTACCTGTGAAAGGAGGCGAATAGCAAGCGTCCTCAATTGTGGTGCATCCTTCCCATGCCATGACCACCATCCAATAGGATCCCTTTGAGCTACTGTAGTTCTATCTACCCTGGCCTCTGGTTTGCCGAATGTTGGACCTCGGAGATTAACAAAGTCAGTGAACTGTGTACGAACTAGACTGGCCTCATCAATTGAATATATTTTTGCAAGGGCCTTCATAAACCCTTCTTTCACCTCATCATCATCACAAGGAGGCATCCTACCAGGTCTAGGTACATACCATTTGGGATTAAGAGCAAAGGCTGCCATATGAAGCGGGGTGTTCATAGTGTTCCACCGCCGCATCACAATGGGCCTAATTTTTTGCTCATATAATCCCGAATTAGGATCCCTGTCAGAAATTGCTTTCTTCATTTTTGCAAGCATGGAGTCAAAAGTTTCATAAATCTCTCCAAGACTTGGAGAGTCTGTATCAGCATATCTAATGACATCCACAACTGGTGAAATGATGGAACAAATATAGCTGCAAGCAAAAATTTGAAAAATCAAAAAAGACAAGTTAGAACTTAGAAAATCAAAAAATAATAAAATCATATTTTTTTTTTATAAAATCAGCAATCAATAACAATTTTTTACCTCACATTGGACCACCAATTATCATCAAGAATTTTTAGTTTGATGCTTCTCCCTTCTACAGTGCTTGCCATAGACCATCTACTCCACTCTGAATTAACCACCATCGATTGTAGAGCCTCCTGTACCTCAAGCATCCTCTCTAACAAAATAAAGTAGCTGGCATACCTTGTTGCTACAGGCTTGAGAAATTCTTTCCTTGAAAATGTCCTAAAGAGGGCAAGTGAGGTGTGATGGTTGCAAATAAACATCTGAATGTCTCTACCCTCTACAACCAGTTGCTGCACCCAATCTATCTTCCCTATGTCTTTCAATGCGTTGTTCATCACATGAACACAACAAGGGGTCCAAAAGATGTGCTTGTAAGCACTCTCAACCATCAAACCTGCTAATCTGCACACATGTGCTGAATCAGTAACCACCTGCACAACATTGGTTGCCCCAATCTCCTCTATAGCATCTTTCAAAAGATTAAATTGGAATTCTGCATCCTTGTGCTTTCCAGAACAATCAATGGCTCTAAGGAAATATGGACCAGCTGAACATGTGACTATGATGTTTATAAGTGGGTGTTGTCTAATATCGGTCCACCCATCCATGATTATAGAGCAACCTGTTCTAATCCAACACTGTCTCATGTCCTCCATCACCACACTCACCTTAGAATATTCTTTGTCAAGGAGTGTAGTGCGTAATTTATTTTCTCCAGGGGGAACGAATGAGGTACCAACTGCTGCCACATCTCTAAACATTTGTTTGAAATAGGGAGAACGTGCTACATGGAATGGGATGGCATGGGCATAGAAAAATTTGGCAATGGAAGACTCTGCCACATCTCGTGCTTGCACATTGAACATACTTACAATTGTATTTTGCTGCTCACTAGCAGTAGTAGCCTTCCTCTTCCCTCTTGTGGAAATATGAACATCACCCGCACCACTACTACCACTACCAACACTAGGAGTACCAAGCATAGAGGGCATAGGTGAGGTTGAATGTGCTGATTGAGTTTGCATTTGCTGATCTAGAGGCCTTCCTCCGGCCTCCATGTGCAATCTATAACACTCTATCCTCTCAAAATCTTTTATATCTATACAACCCTTGACCCCATGGCCTCCAAAACCCAATAGATGAGAATAGACTCTAGTATAGCTCCCATAATATTTATCTTTGCAAATGTGACATTGCCACAATCTACTACCCCCAGTGTTTTTCCCTTTGCCTTGGTCTATACGTGATGCTAGTTGAAGAAGAGGTTTTTAGGATTAAAAGGGCCTTTTGCATATTTTTTCAAATCTTCAGAAGGGATATCAAATAGGTTTGTTTGAGGCTGCCCCCTATGAACTGATTGAGTTTCTTCCCCCCTCTCAACATGCCCACTATCTTCACTATTGCTGCTCATTTTGTTTTGTTTTGATTTTTGCAAACTGAAAAATTAAAAAAAAATACAAAATTCATACATTTTATCATTTTAACTTGGAAAAAAATGGAAAAAAATGAAAGATAATGGAAGAACAACTTACCTCTTTCACTTCTCTTGCTGGTTGTTGCCTTAATGCTCTCCTTTTTTCCTCCTAAATGCTGGTTTTCTTCTCCAACAGCTCTTTCAAACCCTCCTCTTTCTCTTTTCACTTTTGCTCTTGGCTGCAATTTGTTTTTGGCAAGTTAAAATGAGGTCAAATGAAGGTAAGAAATGTTTTAAGTGGCCATATTAGGGTTGGGAGGGCATGGGGTCCACAAAGAAAAGAATTAAAAAAAACAAAATTAAATTTTTTTCTATTTTTTTGAGTTAAATTTGCAGCTGGAAAAAGGGGGACGGCCGGCCGTCCCCGAGACGGTCGAGGGACGGCTAGGAGTCCTCGATCCGTCCCCTGGACGGCTGGCCGTCCCCCTTTGAATCGGGGCCGTTTCCTTCAATCGGGGATGTACCCGATTTTCGGGGTCTTTTGGGGGACGGCTGTTAGCCGTCCCCCAGGCGTCCCCCGTCCCCGAAACGTTTCCGGGACGGGTACGGGGGGTAAAAACCCAGGGGACGCGTCCCCGTGGAACACAACATTTTTCCTTCCTGTTTCTCACTTTTAGTGTTTTAATTTGCACCTTTTATTGCACACAAAACAAAATAGATGTGCAATAAAACTGCCTTTTTAACTAGAAGGGGGAGCTCCCTATAAATTGAAAACTAACTTGAAACTGGACAATATGTATTTATAATTTACAAAGTTTTACACTAATTTTTGGGGTGGTTCATGTTTATCCCGAATAAAATGTAAATGTGTATTTTTTTGGGTTTTCCTTCAACAAGATGAAGTATTTTATGCTTTTTGACCAAAAACAAATTCTATGATTACATGTTTACATAGTTCAATTTAAAACAAAGACCGAGTAGGGTAAGTACACATAAAGTTGAATAGGCTAACACATAAATACAAACACTATGGTTGAATTAAATGTAAGACGTGGTACAAAGCCATGAGCTACCCCTTTGAGCTCACCTACAATACAAAGCTTGTAAATTTGCTGAAATGATTTAACCTTTAGCATACATAATGAGACATCTGAATAAACATTTATTAGCAAGATAGACATAATAATTGTTATGGAGTGAATAATACAATCTCAATAACATTGAATATTTGATGAACAACAACTTTAGCAATATGTCGGAGTGGAAATTACCATCAATGAAACTAAATGCAAAAATAAATTTGTATTGTTTGTGAAATTACTACATGAAAGTAAATAAAAAACTAATTGCTACTTCTAAATTTTTTTTGAATGCTTACATTATATACAAACTTTATTGCAAAATTCTATCCTCTAATACATAAACTAAAACCACGCAACCTCCAATTAAGCTGTAGATTGAATTTATTACAAACTATGACTTAATGTTTACATCTCTCACATGGCAAGAGATTTAAACTCCAAACTATAAATACTAAATGCTAAAAATAGTAAATGGTTGAAAATAGCACTGCCTCCTTGCACTGAAAATAGAGACTACCAAAAATAGCATGGGCTATAAATAGTTTTGGGTAAAAATAGCAAATCCTAGAAAATGCTTTTCTTTTTGAAAGTGGTGACGACCTAAAATGACATGAGTTATTATTTGTGTGGGATAAAAATACACTTTTGGATAGGTGGCTTTAGATGATTCTGATGATTTTGCAACTCTTCTTCTGAACATGGCTAATCCTCTGAAAGACCTTAAAAATATACCTTGATCTTTTGAATCCCTTTGATAGGTGTGCACTTCTACATTTTCTCATATGTCTGAAAACTTCTATAAGCGCACTTCTATGCCTTGATGTGTGCTTGTACATTGACTAGAAAATGTTTGACTGAATGGTTTGCTTTGTATTGGCATGTGTGTATGTTTAGGTTCATGCTTGAACACTAAAATCAAACATTATAAATTTTTTGCTTTCTTTGTCGAAGCATGCATCTCTGTTGTCATACACTTCTATAGTTTATTTTGAAGTGTCCTTTGACTTGCACATGTGCTAAACATTCTTCACATGTGTTTCCTTCTTTAATTGCTTAAATTTTTTGAACAAGCGATAAGTAGGAGGTATTTTCCATAGCGTGTCAAAGTGTGATATTGCTATTAGGATTGAACCGTGTAGTTTTACAAGTCAAAGTCAAACTTTTGAACCAGGTTCTCTTTGTGTTGGTGTGTGCCTAAGCCTAGGTGCATCCCTGTATACTAGCTTCAAAATTTCTAGAATTTTTTGCTCTTTAATGTGGCATGCTTCATTTCTTCAATTCTTGTGTATGTATTCTTAGAGTATTTTTAGGAGACCTTTGTATTGGCGTGCATCTAAGCCTAGGTGTGCATTTGAACACTATGCAAAATGACAACAAAATTTCTTCTTCTTTACTATTACACGTGCCTAAGTTTTCAAATGCATCTAAATATTGGATGATCAAAATTTTACATTGAAGACTTGTTATCAAATCACTAACACGTCCTCATTCCTTTTGGCACACTTGTTGTGATCTTTGTGTATAGACACACACCGTTGGTTGGGTGCATGCCTGAACACTGGATAATGAAAATGTAACTCAAAGATTTGTTTGTATTAGCACATGCCAAAATTCAGGTGTGTGCCAAAACATTTGATTTAGTTTCTTCAACATTTTCATTTATGTATAGAAATGTGCCTCTCCTCTCACATGCATGCTTGCCCTTTGGATGGGAAATTTCAAAATTTAAACAAATTTGCTATGATGCATGCTTCCTTTCCCAAATGTGTGCTCTCAATTTCTTCACAGTTCATTGTGGTGTGTTTGTCCGTGTTGTCATATGCTAATGATTAGGGCAAGAAAATTTGACATCTCCTCTTTACCTTGGCATGTTAGAACACTAGATTGAACACACTTGAATTGTAGGTTGTTGATGGGGTTTTCTACACATCTACTTTGTATTGGCATGTTCCTATACCCAAGCGCATGCCTATACATTAGACTTGAATTTTTTAAATTTTTACAACCCTTATTGAAGCACATGTCTACCTCATGAATGGTCATTTGTATCGGTGTATTTACTATCTCAAGCGCATGTCACTACTTTGAAGCTAGTTTTCATAAGGAAACAATCTCTTTATGAGGCACATGCCAATGTCTAGGTACACACCAATACATTGGTTTTTACATTTTCAAAATTTTGCTTCCTTTTACATCATTACGCCTCTAATTTTCTAGGCACACTTGAATATTGAAATTTACCTTGCCTTTTATTGTAGTGTGCACTATTGATCACTAAAATAATGGATAAAGAGGATTTGATCTAAGCAAGCAAATGAATGTCTTTGTATGGTGTGCCTTTTAGCTCTAAGTGTGTGCTTGGATGACAATTTTAAACCTATTGAAAGGTCCTTTGGTAAAACATGCCTTTAATTCTCAGGTGTGAACCTTCTTTGTGTGCATGTACACTTGCACTTGGAGCATGCACTTGTCATTATTACCTTAATCAATTTCTAGATTTGAAAGCCTCCTTTTTTCATCAAGTTGAGTCTCTTCAAGACCCTTTCTCCATAATCCTGCAAACCTTAGAACACAAAAAAAAGATGAGAAGATGAGGTAGATTGTTCAAGACTTGATCTTGACTTTATGAGAAAATGACAAACTTTAGTTTAAAAACTTTACACAATGTGAAATTTTCATATGGACACAACACCCATTCCATGCATGTCCTCCACTTCTAGTACTATTGAATTCCCCACCCTCTCACGCTCCTCTTGTCTATATCCCCCATTCTTATTCCCACATCTCGTATCCACCATTCTACCATTATCTCTTTACAAATTCTTTTCCAACCACCATATATTATCCCTTCCTTTACCATTCCACCCCAATCAATATCTACCTCATAGTTGGAAAACTTGGCAAAAACTCGGAAAAAACTCGACAACTTAAAATATTGCATAAACTTCATTAAAAACGCATTTTTTTGCAAAATTCAATGATAAGATGCATCCAATGAGTCAATAAATGAGTACATAGAACTTCAAGTTGAGTCTAGTTGTATTTGATTGATTTGAAAGCAAATTGGTTACAAAATGGCATCCTCATGTGGCATGTGTTGATACTGATAGTCTAAAACAAAATGAAAATAGCAAATTGTTTTTGTAAAACTGAAAGTAAATACTATATTAATATATTTTACAAATTTAGATCTTACTCTTCCCATGTCTAGTGAAAAGTAGGGGAGAGGTAAAACTAGACGATATTATAGATGAAGACTTGTAGGCAAACTTGGAAACTTGGACTTGGAGAGTACCTAGAAAACCAAATGAATTCAATCTGAGTTTGAGGGCAATGCCCCTAATGGGGTCAAGGGGCAACACCCCTCGTGGGGGTCTAAGGGCAATGCCCCCAATGAGGTCGAGGGGCAACGCCCCTTGTGGAGGTCTAGAGGAAACGCCCCCAGTGGGGTCGAGGGGTAGTGCCCCTCGTGGGGGTCTTGGGGCAACGCCCCTAGCGGGGTTGAGGGGCAACATCCCTCGTGGGCTCTCGGGGTAGTGCCTTGGGCGCATTCCCTGTCGCGATACAGGGCACACTCGAGGGGCGGAGCCCTCGCCACCAAGCCCAAATTAAGACCTCCAAAACCACACAAACCTTCATGGGAGAGTGTTTTTGCTAAAGGAAGAGCAACTGGTGGAGGCAAAAACTGAATCAGAATTGCCTTTATTCCGGCCACGGGGGTCTTTTTGCTGAATAGCCGAAACTCTCCGAGTTTTTTAGAAAAACTCACGAGTTCTTGCACCAAATATTTGTTTTCAAAAACACTCGCAAGTTTTTGGCGAGTTTTCCAACTATGATCTACCTAACCTATGTAATATCCTCAACAAATTTTAATATGAAATAGTTATCAATTTCTGATCACCTAGATCCCATGAGGGAAAGGTGAGAGCATTATAATGGATGGATTATAATGCTCTCACCTTTCCCTCATGGGATCTAGGTGATCAGAAATTGATAAATATTTTATATTAAAATTTGTTGAGGATATTACATAGGTTGGGTAGATATTGATTGGGGTGGAATAGTAAAGGAAGGGATAATATATATGTATGTATGTTCTCTAATATTAACAATGCCCCAAATAATGTACCAATTTCTGATCATTTAGATCCCATAAGGGCGAGATTAGAGCATATGAAGGATGGATAATATATATACATATTATTTCTAATATTAATAGTACCCCAAATAATGTAGCAATGGATTGCAAAAAATAATATAGGTATGTTGAAGCTTCAAAGAATAATACATAAATATGAATACAACTTCCTCTATATTAAAATATTTGCTTGGACAATGTTTGCAAAATATATGCTTCCACATATGCTAAATCTTTAGAAATACAGAACTTGCTGAAATCGATCAAGTAATATATATGTTGAAATCCAAATAAAGCTTTGAAGTACAAATAAACCTTTGCGTGAGATTGTCCTCAGGTAATCAAAGGGTTTTCATCCTTCAATCTCTAGGAAACAAAAGGGGTTTCAATCTTTGATTCTAAGATCCAATGCTTTTTGTCTGTGGATCCTATAGTAGGCTCAAACCACGAGGGAAAGGATTGAAAAATTTGGCAAATGTCTCAAAGGTCAACAAGCTCTTCAATATATATTACCAACAAGCTTCATTTTCCCTCTCAAAGATAGCAATTTAAAATATTAATGAGATTCTCTCTGAAAAATGGCCCCATTTTGTTTTTTGACTCATTAATTTCGTGTCATAGGATTTATCATGAAGTTGCCAAGTGTCCTAGGGGTTAAAACTGTTAATGTTATTGTGCAGCATCGGGTGTCACTTCCAGCCGACCTCCTTACACTAGTGTATAAATTAAATAATAGCCGTTGGCTATTAAATTTATAAGTGATAGCAATTTAATTATAAAGAGGCATGTCTCCTGTATTAAAAGATAATTAATTATGAAAGTGGCTCGAATTCATGAAGAGGCACGATTTTTGTTAAGGCCGACATCATGCTTAATAAGGACGCGATTTTTTGAAGGGATGTATTCTTCTATGAAGGCTGGCATGGTATTTTGAAGGGTCATGTCCTCTACTCATTCATGTATATATGATCGATGGTGTTTCATTGTTCATTCATTCACATTCAAGTTCATTAATATATTCGCATCTGTAGCAAAGGAAGTTCAGACGTATTCAGCAGATCATAATTCTGTAGCAGCTAATCGACTTCAAGGAGAAACATATTTGTTTGTATCTTGCATCTAAGAGAGGTGCTATTATTCATTGTATCAAATTGGCATTGTGTTGTGCCTGAATTGTAAGCAGATTTCTACTCTTATTCTATCAATATATAAGAGATATATTGGTTGGGTTTTTCTCCCTCAGGTTGGAGGGTTTTCCCAGGATATCTTGCAGTGTTTATTGTCTTGAGTGCTGCATTATCTGATTGCTTTCAGTTTACATTTCTGATCATTAAAAACTAACAACAACAACCTTTTATGGAAACCCATACCCCAATTCATTTATTATTATTTTATTTGTTGCTTCTAAACCATGGCCCCTTCATCCATGTAAGCTAATTATTTAAAAAGAGACATTTTAAGTCTGCCATTCCCGAAGTTGCTTGCCCACAACTCACAAGCAATGCAAAGTTGGGTGCTCAAGAATAGTCCCTCCCATGTAGCATCTTTTGCAAGTGAGTTCCTCCAACAAACCAACTATTCTTTGATTGTTTGGTTTCTTAGCTTTTTCTCTCATGTATCGTAGATGGCTTATAGCATCAAAATGAGCTTCCCTTCATCATCTAATCATTGCAACTCTATTGATAGTATAATACATTGTCCAAAATTCATAGCAGCAAAAATTTTTTGTGGAAAAATCGGCAAACCAAAAGTATAAGATTTTTTGAAAAAATCAGGAAAAAATCGGATTTAAAAAAAACTTAAAAAATTGTAGAACAAGAGATAAAAACTATTATTTGTGAAATTGAACGACATTTCCATGGCATAGAGATATAGAGAGCAAATAAAATAAAGAGTTTAACTAATGAATTGTAGAATATAGATTTTTGTAGTTCATTTCATATCGCTGATTACATTGCATTGCACATCTTTCAAACTCAAAGCATTACTTCACATTGCATATTTAATAATTAGATGCTGATAAATGACAAAATTTCAATTACAATATAGTTTTTTACAAAGTCAACCTAAGCAGTTATGCAATTACTTCACATTCAGAACTAATAACTAGGAGCAGCTGCCATTTACATTTGCTTGTCATAGCATTCCATGAGACCACATTTCATGGAGGCATTTTTTCAAACAGTTCATTGCCTTGTCTATGCTACCCCATTTTTCATACATGTCTACCAAAGGATTTTATCAAATAGTTCATTGCCTTGCTGCTATGGCTAAAAGCCTAAAACAAGTGCTTTCGAATAAGCTATGGATGCTTGGAAAAAATCTATCAAAGCATAATAGTAAGCAACAAGCTATGGTCTCATAGTTTTTTTTCGTGCGAAAATCAGTGCGATTTTATTCGCAGTTTTTTGCAAGTTTTAAATGTGTTTTTTTGTGATTTTGCAGTTTGAAACGAGAAAAATTTGTTGACCAAAAAGTCAACAATTTTTTCAAAAAATTGGGGAAAAAATTGTTTAGCTTGCCGATTTTTTTAAAATTGCGATTATTCGAGATTTTTTGCAAATTTATGCTTCCATGGTCCAAATGTCTTTTTAGGCAAGATACATGGAAAACATGTGAATTTTGTTGTTTGCTGGCAATCTGTTACACCCCGAAATTGTATAGCTACTATTCTAGCAATGCTTAGAGCATTATGTTTGTATGGAAGAATAAAGATGAATAAAATGTGTTGAACCTTGTTATCAATTTAAGAATCTTTTACATTTTATGATTGACTCATTCTATGTTCCTCTGATTGATGTTATTCTTGGGTAAACAATGCATGAAGGAGAATAATTATTCTTGCTTTTTGAAATATTGATTTATATACTGTAAAATGTTATGAGCAAGTAACTACTGTGGTTTTGTGCCAATGGATGCAGGAATAGGAACCATTCCTCCAGGCGGAGGGGAAACATCACTCGAAAGAGGGGCTTGGTCGGATAACCGGTAAAGTAAATCAATTGAGCATACACACACTTCACTACAGGTTTAGAGGAACTAAGTCAAATAGGTTGGTCTTGATAAGTCATCCATAGGCTTTAGGAGTTTTGGATTACTTATTTGTGCTTTGTGAGTGGTGTCACTTGTAAATTTGATTTGTTGTTCTGTGACCTTGGATGTGAAACATGTTTGGAAATATGTACCTAGGCAGGGTGTATGTGTATATACATGTGTCTCTCATATATATGTATCTATATGTATGACATGGCGATACAGGCGTACGATGGGCAATCCATTATGCTATACGTATGTATCGACATGGCATGCATACACCTACATACACATGACGGGATAATTGGCTTACACATCTATAAACATATACACACTACCTATTATGTGTGATTATAACATTATGGTGTTATCCTGAATTTGCATATATACATATATACACATATTTACATGAATAGGTATATTGAAAGTATGCTGACTGGCTCGCAATACATGTATTTAATCAATTATTATGTAAATGTGTATATATATATATATATATATGTATAAATGCAAATATATATATATGATATTATACAAATATATATGTTATTATAGTCTTACCAAAATAAATATATAGGTATATTTAAATATTAAATATTTAAATAATATATAGACATATATTTATTTTGAAGAGAAATAAAACTATAATAAAATATATAATAAGATAATATATTATATATATATAAGAATATATATATTAAATAAAAGAAAGTTATTGGAAAATAAGGGACTTAACATTATTAAGTCATTTGGTAAATATCGAATATTTTCACCATGGGGAATAAAGCTATGAAATCTATTGGAAATATTTAGTATTCTTTTCACCGTAAAAAGCTGGGAATAATATGCCAAACATCAAATTGGAAATATTTCATCCTGCATTATAGTTGAAACTTTTGAAAGGAAATGAAATAAGCGTTGCTGCAAATGTGCGCACGGGGAAGACTAGGTCGCGGAGTTGCTTGAACCGCAACTCCAAAAATGTTTGGAAAAGCCTAAAACAAAGGCCAGGTGGGACACCATTAGGTTGGGACATTTTCCCACTATGAATAACACCCGCCAAATTTTATAAATGGCGCCAATACTGGAGGACGCCTGTAGGTGTCAATCGAACCATTTTTCATCATGTGTTATTTGAATCGTTCTTCACTGAGAAGGGTCGACTCACCTTTTAAATGCCGAGTAAGGTTCTAAACTACTGCCACCATGAGTTTGACATTTTCAAATAGATAGAGGTGTCGATTCTTATGCCAAATTTGTAGGATGGCATGAGAATCCAAACTCTATAAATTGAGCTCACTTATCAATTTCACCAATTCACACTTTGCTTTCATCAATTTCGAATTTGCTTTCTGCAATTCATAATCACCCATCATAATTCTGTGCAAGTCTTGAGATTTTCACTGCTGCATATATGTATGTACGCATTTGCTGTAGAATCCATTGTGAGAAAAACAGTAACCAACATTACCAGTAATTGAATTCCAGTCATTTTGAGCTTCAAATAAGAGTTAGCATCTGAAAAGAACAATTAGGAGAGAGAGATTATTTAAAGGAAAGGAACAAAGGAGCTGTCACCAGTTGAATCAAAAGCATTCAAAAGCAGCAAGAAGGCCAACTTAAGGAAACAGGCATGAGAAATACACTTTTTTAAATCTCTGTTTAAAAGTAGAAGAAACCATATGATTGTTTTATGCATTAAACTGTATCAAAGCATAGGTGGATCATCCTAGTGAAAGAGAATGTATATTTTCTGTTAGAATTGCCTTGACTAAAGGAAATGGCTTGTCTGCAAAATAATTATAAGGGAATGGGAAACTGTTATCTTTACTTTACTTAAAGAAAGGGATTTTTAAGTATAAGGGAAAGTGTTTAAAGATGGATTGCATTTTGTATGTAAGTAACCTATATTGTATGATCTCCTTATATGGAGAATACGAGGAAACTAGCTATTTAATACTAGGACCAGGATGAAACCAGTACCAAGGTTAGTCTAAAGCTTAAGGTTAGTAGGTTAACTGTGATAAGCTAAGTACTCCGTGGATAAAGATTTTCGGAATAGGAGTTACCTGAGGGACACTTGTTGACTGTATTTCATTTCCTAATTAGGTAGGTTTTTTAGGGGGTCTGGGGTGATTGACTACCCATGTTAAGGACTTAGCCTCCGCGTAGGATAAGACAACCTCAAGTCAAACTGAACCTGACATAGTGCATGTAATAGATGACCGTCTGTTTAATACTGTTGAAACACTTTGGCCAAAGTAGTGTGGTACACCTACGTCCACTTAGACTGTGAGACGACTACACTGTCAGTTCACTGTTGTCCAGATTGCATACTAGATTGAGATTGTGGGATTACTAGGATTTGGTTATGTAGGACACAACACTATGCTCAGTTGGTTAAAACAGAACCAGTTACTCAACCAATCTCTTTGTAGAAGGGAGGGCTGTTTATTTAACAGTAAACGTGCGGGGGACCGCAATTTAAGTCCGTGGTTGGCGGAAAAGCACCTGAGTGATGTTTCTCCTCCACAATAGACTTTTGATATACCAAGGTTTGAAAGGGAAGATCTTGGACCATTTTATTCCTATTTGCTCAAAAGCTTCCGAGCTATGTTCTATACTTGTATGTATTCTTACTCTGTTATTTACTTGGAAAGGAAAGTAATGATGTATTGTATCAATTGTTTCTTTAAAATGAAATGTTGCAGTGAAAAGAAAAGAAAAGTTTATTTACTCTATCATTATGTATGTTTTCCATGTTTATTATTTGTGAAAGTAGAAATTTTTTAATTACCTAGGATGGGGTCATTACACAATTCCAAGCCATAAGCAACTTCACCTATCCTTTTGACAACTTTGTAAGGTCCATAGTAGCAAGGTTTGAGCTTTCAAGTTCCATGTTGCTTAATGGAATTCTACCTATAAGGCAACCATGTCTCCAACCTCAAATGACCTCTCAATTTGGTGTTGATTTGCATAAAATTTTTGTTGATTTTGAGCCGCTTGTAGGTGATCCTAGAGGGACCTCAAAATATTATGGCAATGTCCTACCAAGTCACTAGTTGTTGGTACCACGGTTGAAAAACTTTGCAAGTGCTAAATAGGAACGCCAATTCTTTGCTCACGATTGACCAAGACCATGCTCGTTGTAGCCATGTCTAGAAACCTTTTTAAAGCCATGACCATAACAACATTCTAGTTTGGCAAAAGGATATCTCTACCAACATTGTCAAAGGCATGAATGGAGACATTAGATGGTTAGAGACATTGAATGGAGCCATTGTTGATCAATATACACTTGATTGACCAATATACTATAATAAGAAGAGGTAAGCTTTTGAGCTAGATAGAATAAGGAGGAAACTTAGAAGGGAGACAAGTATTTTCTATAGTGTTTGGAGACATTGAATGGAGCCATTGTTGATCGTAGAGGCTATTTTTGTTGGCCTCAAAGAAGATGGAACAAGGATCTTCAATAGTTCATGTTGAAGAATCTCTATAGGAAGGAGAAGCCTAGATAAGATCCCAAAGGGAAATCTTAGTTTGCGTAGACAAAAGTTTTCTTAAGAGATTGTGCTCCTTAGTGTTCATAGAAGGAAGACAAGAAGTAGATGGTAGAATAGGTTTTGGAATAGGTGGGGAAATATTAATAGGGTTGTTTTAGTTCTATCTAGTGTCACGCATGGTTCATTGTGTGAAAATTAGTGGCAAGTGGAGCCTTTTGTATAGCAATTGTAGAAGTAGGTAGAATATGAGAGAACAACAGAGGAGGAGAAATTGAGGGTTTAGGAAGACCTTGAACAAAATAGAAGGTTGAAAAGGTGGGGCTGAAGGAGAATGCTCATTCACAAAAAATCAAGGGAAAGAAGATGTAAGGATGGAACTAGGCAACATGGGAGAAGCAATGTGTTGTTGCTTAACATCTATAGGTTGGTTATTAGCTCTTATGATAACATGTCTAGTAAGTTGAGGCATAAAGGAAAATGAGTGGTAAGAAGGGGAGGTGTGTGAGGGTTCCTAGGAGGATTACAATAATGAAACCAACCAAAGACATATTGTTTAAGAAAACCTATAAGAGAGGCTACAAAAGTGCTATATCATAAACCCAACTAGAAAAATAGGAAAAGTAAGCAAATTACCCAGAAAGAGAGATAAGGGACTCTTCTAAGGGAAGAGGAATACCAAATCTAACTATAAATGTAACATGTTCATGGAAACATAAAGATAGAAGGGAGATGAGATACATGCAGCATATTCCATTTCAAATAAGAAAGGGCGTAAGAGAGCATTTATCTATTTATAATAGCTTGTTGACATGAAAAAAGAAAAGGAGAGTACATTACATCACATTCATCTACACTAGAAGAAGAGAAGAGTATGCGATATTTTCTTATGCTGAACAAAGAGCAAGAGAAGGGGAGGAAACATGTTTATATGATGGAACAAGTATGCTAGCATGAGAAAAATAAAGAGTATCCTTGATTTTTGTAAATACATATGGAATGGACAAAGGAGATGGATTGAGTGTAATATTTTCAGCATTGAGAATAATAGGAAAAAAAATTGAGTTCTTATCTAAAACATTGCAAGCAAGAGAAGGAAAATAAGAAAAATCACTAGATATCTTATAGGTGGCAAGTTGTAACAAAGGAGCATAAGGTAGAGGGTAAGGAGTAGAGAGGATCTCCACTAAATCAAACCATATGCCATCATACATGCAAGAATAGGAAGACATAAAATCTACATCTAAACAAGAAGGTATTATCCACAAACTTATTTGAAAGATCCACGACTAGGGTTTAGACTCATGGTAGAGTTTTTTTTTTGGGTTGTCATTTTGTCTAAGCCCATGGCTAGGGCACATAAAACCAACACGGTTAGGGCACAAATTTGAGCATTTTGTAAGGTTTTTTAAACAACGGCTAGGGCATAAGGTTTCACCATTTGCTTTGTTGGACTATTTGTGAAAGATTTTCTATCAAGGGTTTTTGTGAGCTGTTTGGTGCTTCACATTGGCGTCACATGCATAAAGTTTTGTGGGTGAGTTGGGTTTTGTAGGAATGCATGCACACATTAGGGATGATCCAACTTCAAAGCCTATCCTTGAGGAGATTGAGACTGGAGGTCAAGCTGCAATGATGAATTATTGGAATGTTTCGAACCTTTTTCAGGTTATGGGTGTTGGGATTCCAGGTGACAGTGCCACTTTTCCAATTAAGGTAGTAGAAGCATTAACTCTAATAATTACATTCAAATTTCCTTTTTGTTGGAGCTGCTCTAAATGACCAGCACAATGAAGATGAAATTGAAGAAGAGTAATGGTACAAATATAAAGGTAAGCCTTTTGTCCATCATGTAGCTAGTGTTAGTAATGTTGAGGGATTTAAGAATGTCCTCTTACTTGATGTAGACAAAGATGGAGCAGACTTATAAGGTTGGACAGCCATGCATTTTGCCTATGTTCTTGAAGCTAATGTTGACACACTTTGTCGCCATGTTGAAGATCATCTAGCTGCATTGTCAGGAGAGCCTAGAAAGATTACTATGCTGAGATGAATGATGAATTGCACATATTTGAAGAAGCCCACACTTTTAAGACAAAAAGAAATACAATATAGAGTAAGTTCAAAATGGATGGTTGCCTAGTTAGCTTGGGAGTCTATGGATCTTGGCAATCATAACCTTATGAGGGTTATGAGACAACTTGATGGAGCTTTGTGATTGTAGCTTAGCATGGATTGTTGTCAAATGGTTCAGGGGTCAGTGATTTGGGAGTTAGGGGACGTGGTAATCCGAGAACTCAAGAATTCAGCTTGGGAGCTACACCTTTATGAGGGTTCAAGGCAGCTTGGTGTATATTCTGTTTTCAATGTAAAGATTTTGAAGAATGGCAAATTCATGGTTTAGGGTGTTTTTAGTTTGATATGCTTGTGTTAGTTTGCTTTGGTTTTCAGTGTAGTAAGTCTTCAGAGGGGGTATTAGAATAATATTAAACAATTATTAGAAGATAAGGCTTACTTGTGTAATAAAGTCACTTTAGTGACTAAATTTAGATTAATTTATTTTTATTATTAGTTTATTATTGTTAGAATATTTAGCATTCATTTGCCATGCATTGTGTTTATCTCACTCCAAAATCTATATAAAGAGGTGAATGTCTTTGTAATCATTGATCCAATCTAATAGAATAATTTTGTGTTCTATTTGTTTTTACAACATAGTAAGAATGGATGATTTTGTTGGGATGGTAACTTGAATGGTCATGTGAATATATAATCCTTACGATATGTGTAATGATACATGAGCAAGTGAATGATTGAAGGCCAACTCATGTGGGCTTATTGTGTTATTTGTGTGTTGGTAATTAGACTCCCAAGACCTATAGGACTGCACACTTAGGTTAATTATGTAAATTAGATCAACTAGTCTAAGGTGCAAACCCTTAAAGTAGTATGTGTTAGATTTGTTTTCTTGTACCATCAAAGTACCACAATGGTAGAACTAAGATACAAAAGCTGACATCTATGGAAACACAACCAGGGTTGAGAGAAGACAACTATGGGGGCATATGTAGAGGAAAAACATTCTCTTTAAGTGTAGCTTGTCCTACTCACTCCTAGGTGATCATTGAAACCATACAAATTTGGCATGCTCACAAATAAGCTTATTGCTGCTCCAACATGATAGAAGTCAAGGAGTGTTCTTTGTCTATAGAAATAATTGGCCATATCATAGATAACCAATTTTTACCAATAGCATGTAGGTGATGGATGTCGGGAACTTCCCACTTTTATAGGGTATAGACATGCTTTCGCTAGTGACATGTAGGCAATGGGTGCCATGTCTACCCATCTCAAGAGTTCAATTTAGGAACTGATGTATCAAAATGAATGTGTGTGCTACTAATGTTGTGTGGTGTGGAAAGTATGGTTCTTGATGTTTCAGTTGTTAAATTAGTTCAAGTGATTGATAGTGCAACCACTTGTCTAAGGTGAAGTAAAATCGTAAGATACTTTGATTTATGTTTATTTGGCTATAAAATGACTCCAAATGTGTGAATCAAGGCTAATCTAGGTGCATATGATAGATGCTAGGAGCTAACTACCATATGTGAGGGTTTAGTTGACTTTCACCAGAAACATGCAGGTGATAGATGCGAGTAGCTACCCTATACTTGTTTAGATCAACTTTGGTAGCAACATGTAGAGAAAAAATGTAAAAAATCCATTGACTTGAAGTTTATTGAGTTGTGGAATTATTATTAAAGGCCACATGTGTGTTGTTACATGTATGCCCTTGCTGATGATGACAATAGTATGGAATGCTTGTCTCATCATCACAATTGGTTGTAAAATAGGATAAGGATGGACCCACGATGTAGTATGAGATGCACTAGTTTTCCTCTTTCTTGTTGTCACTTTATTGGAAAGGGCTTTTGTGTTAGTAAACTAGGGAACAAGAAGATGCATGCAGTATGGTCACATCCACTTCTTATCGCCATCTGGTCATTATGTAAATGCGATGTATGTATGAATTGGTCACTATGTATGTATGTTTCTACATTTTGACTTTATTATACTAACATTTATTTGAGATATGCTTGTCATCATGTTATCGTATGTGGGTTATAATGGAAGTATAAACTTAATTAATGGTTGTGGTTCAAAAGAGTGGTCAAGGTTGTGAGGATGACATCTTTCTATTATTTTGTGGACTACAAAACCTTTGATTCCCTTAAAGTGTTACATAGGCTGAGCCAAATAATTGGTTCTTTGAGGAATGGGTCTAGGTCCAGGGATATATCATGACATAAAGAGTTTAGAATGTAAGTTCATGGCATACAATTGCTACCAATTGCCATGGTTTGGTAAGGTTATGAAGCTAGCACTTCTAAATTCTAATAAGTTATTAAGTTATAGAAATATTTAGTACCACAATTCAAAGTGGACAAACATCAATAGGAAAGTTAAGAACTAGAACATGTTAAGTAGTTTGGTCATTTTATTTGCATTCCATGAAGTAGAAAGATTATCAAGATATGTGATGTGTTATGCTTTAATAATAAAACTATAATCTGAATGAAGAAAAAATGATTTGGTAGTAATGAAGGGTGGTTATTACAAGAAACTGAATGACACCAAGTGAACAGTCTGAATGTAATATATCGCTGGAGTAATTTAGTGTGTAGCTTAGAATATATAATGAAAATAATGACTAATAATGACTATATAATGATACTTAAATCATAAATGTACATGGTTGCTATTTATCATGCTTTATGCAAGGCTTGCCCTATTGACACAGTTGCTTTTTATCATGTTATATGCAAGACTTGTTGATATGTATAATGCTTTATACAAGATTTGCACTTGCTGCAGAATTCTGAAACAAAGTGGGGTGAGGGGCTCTGTTTTATTGTGAAACCATTTGAAGATATTCATATACATAAAACTTGGTCTGTTTCCTAATAAGATTTAGGTTAATTTGGTTTCATTCTTGGCTATTGCATTCAAGTTATGAGGACTTATTTTTAAGTGATATATCTGCTAAAATTTTTTCTTTTTTATGTCATCTGCACCATTCATTCTATACAACACAAATCTTCCATATCTGCTGTCTGAAGAATAATATTTGCTAATTATTTATAAAATATGGTTTTATGTATACATTGGGTTTTGGTAGTTCTTTTCTCCTGTGGATGGCTATATTTAGGAAAATGAAAATGCAGGGACTGGAAAATTTTCTTCACTTACTGGCACATATCTCCCTCTGTAATCATAATGATATATGCTTCAAGGATACTGATGCTCAATTTATATGTTCGGTACAGCAGGTCCAGCAAGATGATTATAGTGGAAGACATGCCTTTGGCAATCATACTGATGCTTCTATCCCTATTTTGCCTGGGCTCATGGCCCCTATATTTTAATATCTTGGAGCGACGTGGAAGGTTACCACAACATACATACCTTGATTATGCTGCAACAAATTTTATTGTTGGATCTGTGTTTGCAATATTTCTAGGACAACTTGGAGAGGAACCTCCAAACATGCCTAACTTCATCACCCAGTTACAGCAAGTATGGAAAATATATTCTTCTTTGTTATTTAACTAAGCTTATCTCTCTGTTAACTTTTTGGAATTTCCTTTCTGTGTTGATTCATAGAAAATTATGAATCAAATTTGGGAACACGGTTTGGGAGTTGCATAATTTGGCGGACTATTCTTTTATAATTCACAAATTTTACATAGTGAGCTCTGTAGATGTGGTTCATATCAAAGAGATAATTTTTTTATTTAGATACTCAGGCTAATAATGCTTGAGTTGTCAGTTCATTCTTTACTGGACCAACTTGACCAACATAGGACACAGGTGCCTTTCAATTTTATTGACAGTAGAAGGCAGAAAATGGAGATTTGGCTCTACAGAAAATGACTTGAAAGCCAAAAGAAGTTAATGAAAATGTTTAAATACCGGGGCCAACAAGACTGTATCCTCTTCCAACTCAATTAGGAGAGAGGGAGAAAACTCAACCATATACTAAAGAGAAAGGGCTTCCCAAGCCAGCTGACAGGTAACAAGAAACAGCAAAAGGATTTGTGTACAACAGGGTAAAAAGCCTTCATGCCTTACTTTTCTCTATGCAAAAAATCAGATTCAACTCTCTGCAAAGAAAGAATAGGTATCCAACATATCAAACTCTATTCCAAGGCTTGTATCGAATACTGCTTCAAGACTGGATTAAAATTCTTTTCGTAGACAAATCATCATCTTACTCACATCCAATATGAATTTGTCTGTATCAGAATTAAAAATGAACTTCTTTACATGGTAAATTGTAATGTCCCTTACCTGGTTTGCTCTAAAATTCGCCTGTAGATTACGTTTAGGGTTTCTTCTTTCCAAATGAATGTTCTTTTTAATGAAGTAATCTTGGTTTGAAATCTGTATTCACCATATTAACAACATTTCCACATACACATTTATATGTTAGCATTAATATCCAGATATCCAAAATATAAGCATAATCATAAATGCAATTTAACAAGCAAGAGGAGTGTCATGGGTGGATCTGCCCTAAAGCCCTCATGTTAGGCACGGGAGGTTGCCTACCACAATCCTCCTTTCCTAACGGCTTAGTACTTGCATTCTCCACTCATGACAACATCTCAGCAGACACTCGCTCTATTAGGAGAAAGGAACCATAAAGTCCATAGTGGTCTCAAGGCCTACCACCCCTCCATGGCCATAGCGGAATCCTTAAGTGGGACCCCCACCCCTCCATGGCCGCAGCGGAATCCTTAAGTGGGGTTTTTAGGCACCACTCACCCACAGTTCGCCTTTCCTAATAGAGTACAAGCACATAGAAGACAATCTTTTAGCAATCGAATACATTTGCCTTTATTCAAGATTTATTTCATGCCTATCATCAAATATATTTTCATTTATCAAGGGTTCTCTAAGTTCATCATTTCCTAGAATAATTTTCATTATGATAAGATAAAAAAAAAAAGCATTCTATCAATAATTAGATTAGCCATATCTATTTCTTATATTCAAAATATGCTAAATATTATTGCTAAGTGAATACATCACCTGAGTTGTTATATCTTTCCATGTTTCCTTACTCGCCTCCTTCCTTATACTGAATTGATCATATGATGAGGACAATTCATAAATATACATAATCTACTTGTGTTTATATTAAAGAGTCATCATTACTTATAATTATATATATATACTTCATATATATATATAATTATTCTTTTACTTATATCCATTAGTATTCATATATGTTTATATACTTATTCTTTCCTTATTCATATATAGTCTTTATTCATTATAAAATTTATCTATATCTAGGCATATATACTTGTATGCCTATTAAATGATATGTATATATATTAAATGGCTCTATATTCCAATACATAACAATCATTGCTGCTGCTGTTCTCTTTTTCAATGTTTTTCCCTCTTGCTTATTTTCCTTCCTTCTATTTATACCATTCAAGGTAGGTGACTCATGGGGGGAATGTATTGTTTGGTGAAAGAGGTGACTTTTCATAAAATATATCCCTTTGTTAGATTTAATTGCTGCCCTTTTAAACTTGTCAAATGTTTGTTTATTTTATTTGTTATTTATTTATTATACTTTATAGTTTATGTTTGTTTATTTAGATATTATATTTATGATTTTATATTTGTATTATATCATATTTATGATATGGATTATAATATATGTTATTCAATGATGAGAATAATGGTTAAATGGTGATTATATTTATAATCATAATATAATAATAAATTTGCTACTAAAATATATATATTTGTATTTCAATATTTGTTTATTCCTTTGTTCTTTTTCGGGGACATGACAGTAGACTGATCTAGTCCAGGTTCTCGTCTAGCTCCTATAATTCTGCTACAAGAGTGTTAAGGAAAGAATCACCCCTCACTTCTCATTCATCAGAAGTTACTTGTGAGCCAAACATGTACTGTATTTCCATGTTCTAAAACATTAGGATCTCACAAGAGGATCTTTGTGAGTCAACCTTATTATCCTCTCGACCATTGACATTTATTTTGTTTTACACCCTTTGTTTCACTTCTTTGGATAATGCTTCTTTTAGAGTGGATGCAATTTCTCTGGGCTGACTTGCCACCACCAAAACTTGTAAGCAAGTCATCAGATAGGTTGAAGATCAATATCTCAATCTTTTGTGCCTAGCTCTTCTTTTGGCTTGTACTCTTTGTCTAATATTTCTGGAGCATATTGTGCTGTGCCTTCGATCCAAAATGCCAATGACCACCATGATCAAACAAGTTCTTAGTCTAATAATGTGAAAGATCCATCATCATCTCGAACATCAAATAATTGACCATAGCATTATTTGAATTGATTTTAAGAGGCCTAGCTTGACTTTCAAATTTGAAATCACATCTTTGATTTTTTGAACGAACCTCTTCCCATAAAGTGCAACCCCAATCCTTTGCTTCTTTCTATTAGTTTGTGGAGCTTGATCATACTTTGATGTTAAATTTTTAGCGACTTTGGCAACCCGGTTTCCCCCTAAATTAATTAACGGGGGACTGCAGGGGGGGCGGAGCCCCTCTTGCAGGGTCCGGGTGGAGCAGCCCCCCCGGCAGGGGCCCAAGGGCGGAGCCCACAGTGGGGGTTTGGAGGCAATGCCCTTGAAGCAAAAATTCCTTATAAATAAAAAAATTGCTGACAATTTTCATTAAAAACGGTTTTCATAATTGCCAAAATTGTAGCAATTTCTTGCTTCGAATTCAAAAGGCCAAGAGGCGCGGGCACGTGAGGAAGTTGAGCAGTCGCGCGTGAGGCAGATTGAGCATTGTGTAAAAGTAACACGTAGTAGCGCGAAATAGTTATTGGCGGTTTTGAGTAGAGAGCATGCAACAATAGGTTTTGTTGTGCACAGAGAAAAACGTGAAGGTGTTTAAATTGCACGCAACAGGGGATATTGCTGCTGGTTATTGTAATCTATATCTTGTTGGAGATTTAATAAAATTGGACTGCTGTTTGTGGACATAGCCCACATTGGGTGAACCATGTTAAATTTTTTTTTTCTCTGTGTAATTCTTTCTGTTCTTTAATTCTGTGATCTGCATTGTTTAATTGATTAATTTATTGCTCCATCCTGCCTGAAAATCCCAACACTTTCATTGACTTTCCTCATTACAAAGAGACTTGGAAGTTTGGAACATAAATCTCCTTAGGTACCAGGGTTTTTTTCACCTTGCATGCAGTGAAAGTGGGAATGGTTAGTATCAACCTTGTAAGACATTGTAAAAAGCTATAGTGTTTTATTTGCTCAATCCTTAAATTGAGTTCCATGTTTGATGCAGGATATTCACTAAGACTTTATCAAATAACTTTGCCGGTAGGCTAGCTCTTTGGTTGATATTAAATTTCTTTTCAATGATTGGTCATGAACTCTTGTTAAATGTTAGAGCCTTTCCTTGTCACTGATTGATTGAAAGAGACAACTAAACTTGGTGATTATGTGCTCATAGATTTATAGAGAAACCTAGTTGTAATTGGTGCTGAATTATCTGAAAATGCTTTGCATCCACTCGCTTTGTCAAACACCTAGTAACCACAATGATATACCAACATCTTCTTCTTGTGCATTATAATGTTCCAATGTAGACCAATCCCCTTGATTCCAACACTTCTAACATCAAATGTAGAGACATAACATCCTTTTGCTATGGTTTCCTCTTCTTTTGTCAATAATTTTCCTTGCATCATGAAATTGTGTAAGATTCTTCCACCTTATCTTTCGTTGAATGATTGTAATAAGCACCCTTTTTTTGAATTTTTCAACTGAATTGAAACTAGAATGCAATGTCTTTTTCACCTTTTGATCACCCAATTCTCGATATGGGAAAGGCGAGGGCATACAGTGTATAGGACCACACCCAATTATCTAAAATGTAGCAACATGAAGTGATCAAATTAAGTAAGTCACACAATTCAACAAACCATCTTTACCTACACTTATTTAGTGGAGTGCGTTTGATGCAAGAACTGAAAAGAAACACTTCTACATTTATTCAGTGGAGTGTACAATTACAATAGACACAGTCACTTCTTGCTTATACAGCGGAGTGCAAGTACAATAAGCACAGACACTTCTTTCTTATTCAACGGAGTACAATTACAATAAGCACAGACACTTTTCACTTATTCAATGGAGTGCAATTACAATAAGCACAAGCACTTCTCGCTTATTTAGTGGAGTGCAATTAAAATAAGCATAGGCACTTTTCACTTATTTAGCAGAGTGCAATTACAATAAAGCAAGTATGAAACCACTGCAATATGAGCTGATATAAAGATCTGACCACAAAACTCAACTACTGCAACATTCAAACTGAAGCCATATATCATAGGTAAATAATGTATTCAAGTACCGACAAGTATACCTCTAATAGATGACACAAGAAACTGATGTAAGACTGATGTAACTCTGTAACTGCTATTTGTCCTTAAAAGTCAGAATTGAAATCTTTGTCAACCTGCTACAAACACTGTCTAGAAGCACACCAAAACCACCCAATTGCAAACTACTGAAAACACCCCTCCAAAACTCCTCTACACACACCCAAGATCACTGGAAACAATAAATTATCAAATTGATAATGAAAACAGGCATCAACAGGTCTGTAATAGCTCAGTGAGTTGCTGATAAAGCATAAACAATAGATACAAAAACCAACAAAGCTCACCAATGACCAGTAAGCTGACCTGGTAGAAATTTGGCATCAAATAACCAACCCTAGGTGCCTCCAAACTGAAACAAATTAACATCAAAAGTGAGTTTCACTTCCAAACTTCCCATGCCTCATCCGTAGCTGGTACGATCCAGGCAGCAATGGTATGACTCACTTTGGAGGTAGTACGACCTCCTAATGATGCCACAAACTCCTCCACTCTTGGTACGTCTGGGAGCAGTAGATTACAAGGTTAAAACAACATAAAATATATATCAATAAATTCATCCTTATACCTGCAATTGTTAATGGTATGGCTAGGCAAGAAGTACAACCTGCTTTAGGATGTACTACCAGCATGAAATGATCTCCCAATCGCTGTTCAAACACCGTAAACACCACTAGTAAAATCTAGAAAACAACAACATAATCAAAACTATCCATTTCTGCAACAACAACTGAAAAATTCACTTTGCAACTCGCTGATGGTTCCTGGATGAAATCACTCTAACCAGCTAGGTAGGGTTTTCATCCATGAAATCAGTATTTTCGAGAGGGTTTTTCTTCCTCAAGAAAATTTGAGATGAAAGTGTAAAGTTACCTCAAAATTTTTGCAATTTTTCCCAGTTTGACAATGCAAGCATTTTGTCAAACAATTTATTTTAATTGCTGTTCTGAGTTGATTTCAGATGGTTTTAAATAGAAATGGTATACAATAAACTCATCACATGAATCACTCACTAATTTCAGTAATTTAGAAAATATATTTATCAATTGCCAGCACAATGGAAATATAGAGTTAACAACAGCAATATATTTCTGAGTATGGTATTCATATTCCAGAATGAATACTATTTAATAACATATTTCCAGAATTCATGAACAATGATTAATGATTAATCTCTGACTTGGAAATTGATTTAGCAGCCTTCCAAATTACATTTTGGGAACATTAATAAGCAATATAGTTGTCTTTGGAAATGAGGCGGCACCTTAGCAAATGCCACGACTATCATGAAATATCCATGTCTCAATTAAAAGCTGGTGCCTATGTTAACAGGCTGATAGTCTCCAAGAAATGCTGATATGCTCCTTTGACTGGTGCTGACCTCCACGTAGGAGTCTCACACCCATACAAACTCCAACACACCTCTTATGGAAGATCTGTGACAGCCAGGAAAAACATCGATTGAATTAAAAGGCTCACAACCTCCTTGTTTAGCCTCACGCCTAGCTTTGATGCATATGGCTCAAATAGAATGCCATCCTCCATACAATAAAAATATCTCTGTGTATTGAATTGCCCCCAAAATCTGAATGATATCTAATATAATCAACCAGCAAATTTGAGGAAGTGCTTGCATTTGATTTGAACTGGAAATATCGTTGATACTTCAAATTTGTCTTCAAAGGAGACTCAAAAATTTGGAATTCAATCGGTAATCCATAGGCTAGGGTGGATAGTTTCACCACTGAACCTTGCGCTTCTCAAGCTCCTTGAGCTTCACAACCAACCATGAAGGAAAACAAAATAATCTCCAATAATCAAATGAGCTTCCAAAATTGTATTTTGTATCTTCTTGTGAATAGGCCCTCAATAATATTTTCCTTCCTTTAATAATTTAAATATTTGAACTTTAGAGGGTAAATATAATATTAAAGTGAGTTTCAATATATTAATATTTCACTTAGGTCAATAAATATTAATTAAATAATATTATTCATAACATTTGAATTTAGGACGAATAATATTAAATAATTAATAATCGATTCCCTTAATTAAAAATAGCCCATGGGAATCATATAGGCTATTCAACCTTAGGAGCTGCTAGTTGGAAGGGGACATTACAAATAGGTTCTCTTTGAAGTAGAAACAAATATCATAACATGGCTAACCTCAACAATGAGCTCTCAATCTCCTTCTATAACATTTTGGAGGTAATAAAATAATAATTTAATTTTTTCCTCAAAAAACTCGTTTTTTCAAACTAAATAATTCATTACGTGTAAACACTCCCTTGTGCCTAGGCGTCTCCCTGAAGGCACAACTTAAAACACTTTTAAATAAATAATTATACCTTAGTTGCCTTTTTAATATTTCCTCCTTGGGACAACTTAAGTTATAATTATTTAATAATTCAATAAATCACCCAAGTTGTGGAAAGCATCAAAATGAGATAAATGTGAATTTTTGACCATACCATAATATCATTGAGGACTTAGGTTGATGAACCAAAGCAACTTGGTGATTGTCTAAAAATAGCATACTTCTCTAAGAAGTTTGGAGAGCTCCCAAAAGGAGGGAATCGCATTTTGAAAGCATCTTGAGGCTCACCAAGATCACTTGAACTCATTGCCATGAACAAAACCACTGCTTGATCAATCTTGTGCTCTCCGAGAAAATTGGAGTTCTTTCTTGCTCACCAATTAGTCTTCGGGAAAACTTGGAAATGGGCTAATTGTTCAAAAATTGATTATGCTTGAGGAGGGGACATTGCAGTCCTCCCTCCCCAGAATTCAATGTCCTCAAGCAAATGCAAGTTTGGATTTTTCAAAATCTGCTCACTCTCCCAAGTAGCATCCTCAATGGGAATATTCTTCCACTTGACTAGATACTCTTTGATACTCATCTTCTTCAATATGCGCTCTTTGAAATCAATCACTGCTTCAAGTATCAGGATGAGTTTCCCTTCTTCATCCAATGGAGATAACTTTGAAGAGGCAACCGCATTGTGTTCAAATTCCTTCTTGAGGCGAGATACATGGAACACATTATGTACTTTGCTATCTTTAGGTAATTCCAACTCATAAGCCACTTCTCCAATCCTCTTTTTGATCTTGAATGGACCATAAAATCGCGGCTTAAACTTTTCTAGTCCACTCTTTTTAAGAGTAGATTGCTTGTAGGGCTGCAACCTTAGATACACCATATCTCCTACCTCAAATGTGCACTCTATACGGTGGTGATCTGCATACAACTTCTGCTGGTTTTGTGCATGTTGAGGGTTGTCTTTCAAGGATTTCATGATATCTTGACTCTGCTGCAACAAATTCTTAGCTTGGGGAACTCTACTATCACCAAATTGGAGATCAATGAAGCTAGGAGCTTCATATCCAAAAGTGTCGCAAATGGGGACATTTTTATTGACATGTGATAGGTAGAGTTGTAGCAATACTCACCTAAGTGAATGTCATGTCCCCAAAATCACGACACTAAAAACTCTAACCTTGGAATACGAATGAATAAATTACATATTAAAAATATTATTATAGTTATATTTATCAAATATAATGTTGTAAATATTAAAATATGAACACTAACAATTTAAATATTATCATAATACTAAAAAATATAAAATAATAATAATAACTATATTTTAAGAATCATATAATATAAAATATAAAACAATAAGCATAAAATAAATATATTAAACATGGCAGCAATCAACAATTAAAATATTGGAGGGCATCAATTTATAAAGGCTGTGATTCCCTTCCTAAGGGAAGCAACACTTAGACTAAGGGCATAGATTAATAAAATAAAAGAAAGACTTGGAGGGAAACAATAAAAGGAAACAAGGATCATACCTTCTCAAGAAGGTTGCGTCTGGTCTAAAAGATGCATCGCTTCACTTAGGCATAGAAATATATAAATAAAGTGAAATCGTTGCAAGGGAGGGGGCAAATGAAATGGGAATCATGAAATAAAAAGAAGATAACAAATTTGAGATAGATATTTCTGAGTAAACAACAGATTTAGGAATGAAATAAGGTAGTATGAATCAGGAGTGAAGAGAAAGGCAAGTAAAAGGATTTGAGTACAACAAATCAGTTGGAAATAATAATAATAATATATATAAACTTATATAGAATATATAAGTATATTATAAAATCATATATATATATATTATATGTATGGTATAAAGGTTGATGGAGGCGAGTAAGGAACCAAAAAGTGTGGAAAGATACAACAACTTAGGTGATGTACTCACTTAGCAATAATATTTAACATATTTTGAATATAAGAAACTAATATTGCTCATTTGATTATTGGTGCAATGTTTTCCTTTGATGTTATCAATATTATAATAGTTTTATGAACTAATGATGGTTCCTTTAGCATTATCATGACCATGAATGAAACCAAAGGGTATGATATAGCGGCATTTGGTTTCCATCATTGTTAATATTACATTGGATAGTATCATTGATCATAGACAAACTAAATATGATGAGAATTGGCATTGTTGTAGTAATATAGATCCATGTACTTTTTTGCATTATGTTACATTTTCATGCATCCATATAATACTCTCAAACATGATACATAAATATAGATAATTCAATAGTAAATGCACAAGTAACTGTACAAAGATTGTTTGCTCCGTGACTGTTATCCTATTAGGATAGGGGGAAGCATTCCCCAAGTGGATTCCCTAAAAACCCCACCCTCAGGCCTGTAGGCCCAAGCAAGGGATTGGTCATGAAGGGTGGGGGTCCCACCTCAACATTCTGTTACTTAGGGGTGTGGTAGGCCGTTGGCCCTTGGTACTTAGGGTTTCCCCCTCCTCTCCTAATAGGGCCATTGTCTTTTGAGATACTGCCATGTGTGGAGAATGCAGGTACTAAGCCGTTGGGAAAGGAGGATTGGACAAGCAACCTCCTGTGCCCAACATAAAGGCTTCAGGGCGGATCCACCCATGGCACTCCTCTTGCTTGTTAAATTACATTTATGATTATGCTTATATTTTGGATATCTAGATATTAATGCTAACAAATATATGTGTATGTGGAAATATTGTTAATATGGTGAATGCAGATTTCAAACCATGATTACTTCGTTAGAAAGAACATTCATTTGGAAAGAAGAAACCCTAAACCTAATCAACAAGCGAATTCTAGGGCAAACCGGGTAAGGGACATTACAGTGAAGCTATCTTACCCTTGATATAATCTTTGACAATTGTGTATATCTGACACACATCCTAATGGGCAGCCCCTCTCATATCTGAAATATTTTGTCTATAATCAAATTTCATACCATGCAACCGTTAATACTTGTATCTTTCATTTTGTATTTTACTTATCAAATTTCTAATTTCAAGTTTATGATTTAATTCAGCATTCACACTGCACATTGTGGTCTTGACCGTCTCTCCTCATTTTGTATATTTGTTCAGATCTCCAGCCTCTAATATACTTATTGTGTTTTCAACACTCAGGTCTCTTGCTGTCTAAATCTCAAATTCAATTTTCACCATCAATTTTCCATTATGAAAATTGTGCTGTATAATTTTTGTTGTTAATTAGCTGCTGTCAAATTCGTGTAATCAAATTATTGCTGTCTATTGCTGATTCTGTTTTGGGTTTCAAACTTTCAAGTTTCTTGCTTGCCTTTCAAATGTACCTAATCCAACAGCAACCCATCTCATTATAGATCTAATTGCTTGAGATCCGGTTTGTTACTCATCTTTACAAGGTCTTGAACTAAGGTTCATCCTCATGGTTTTGTTCTTGTACAAAAGTAGCCTTAGCTCCAAAAAGTCTAGTGTTAAGCTTTATTTCCTATTTCCTATAGGTCTGGTTCTTCATTTTTTATGGATAGTTTAAAGAAACTCCCAAGTTCATCCCTCTGATTTGGTGTATTTGCTAATCCAAGAGCTACATGACTAATATTAACAACAAGAGGCATTTTATCCAGCTTATGTAGCAGATGATGAGCAGGTTCTAGTTATTTATAAAATTTCCCATGGAACCAAACATCTCATAATGGCTCCAAGCCTCCACTTAGAAACTTGCTTTCATCTACACAATGTAGCTTGTTTCTTTTACTTCCTACAGTTGTCAAGGAAATGGATGATTGCCCTTTGATACCATCTATTCTACACATTTTGTTGTGATGCTAATCACAAAGCATCCTGCACTTCTTAGATACTTTTCCACATGTTTTTCAGCAAAGATATTGTTTTGGAGACTGCAACTCTTTTGTAGTAGGTTCTAGATCATTATTTGTCCACCCTATTACCTCCTCTAGTGGTTGGATTCATAGGACATGGTGATTGACACCGCATTGAGCCCGTTTGTATCACTCCAATTTTGTAGTTGTTTTTTCTTCATTGGGCCATTTTAAAATTGAAAAAATCAATGATGAACTTTCTATAAGCTTTCCCATTCTCAGTTTGCTCTTGTGAAGCTTCCTTGTAGCTCCAAGATGGACTTGTTGTGACCTTTTTCACACATCACCCCATCAAGATGGGGACCCCCTAAATTTTGCTCCATTCTGGTCTTTTGGCTTTGGTTCACTCTCTCTCTGGTCTCTGGTCCTTCCGGGGATGTCCCGTCGTTTGACCCAGGTTGAACTATTGGTTAAGTCTGGGTAATTAGGGTTTTCATCCTTCAGGCTTATTTAAGGTCAAACCGAATCATAAAATTGAAATCTAAGCTTAGTGCAGTAGTCAGAAGACTTCCAGCAGAGTCCCCCTAAATTTTCACTGTATTCCGGCAACTTACTATTTTTAGTAAGTATTCAATTTGGGACTATTTTATTGAGATTTTGGAATCCTGTCAGTTCCACTGCATCCGGATAACATCAAGCTGCCTACACGTAAATTTTGAGCCAGATCAGACGACTTGCTATTTTTGGTAGTTCAGGCTTCAAGAGCCATTTTCAGGGTTTCCACATGAGCTTTTCAGATGCATGCCTGGAGTTTCCTTCTGGGTTTTCCAAAACCTTCATAGTGATGTAACATGCAAACCGAGACGACCACTTTCAGAGTTCAGCCTTCGGAGGCTATTTTTAGGGTTCGCATGCAGTGTTTTTCAACGCATGTCGGGTTTTTCTTTATGGGTTTTTCGAGAGCTTCGCAACGATGTGACTTGCATGCGGAGAAGATCAAAGTTTAAGGACTTACTATTTTTAGCCAGTGCATGCATGCAGACCAGTTTTCTGGGTTTTTCTGGGTTTTTTGAGATCCCACGGGCAATATGACATGCGAAACCATCCGGCAGTGGATGAGTCACTTTTCAGGCGGTTTCTATTTTTAGCAGGTACACTCTGGCAGCCGCCCAACACTCCAGTTCAGCAAGCAGAACGACATGCAGAAGGAACGAAGTCGGAGACCGTTCGGGATACATGCAAGTCAAATTAGGGTTTCCACTTTTATAGGGGGTAAAATCCAAAAATAGCCGAAACAAAGTACCCCACCCATGTCAGCACACTTCAAGGTACCTGCTGGCAAAATTTGAGCAAAGTCGGAGAACTTACTATTTTTAGTAAGTCAGGGCACGGCTATAAATAGCAGGTCTGCACCCGAGGTTGGCATCAGAGTAACACTCAAGCTATCAAGATCAAGCGTTGCAACTTTCAGGCAAAACGGAGCTACTGAAGTCAGAAAGTCAAAACTTACTATAAATAGCAGGTGGCTATAAATAGCAGGTCAGGGCAGAGGACTGACAAAACAGGTTCACAAGGTGAAAAAGATCATCTGATGAAATTTTCAGGCAAAACGGAGCCTTAGAGGTTGAAAATCAAGGGATTTGCTAAAAATAGCACAACTTGCTAAAAATAGAATGCGTAAACAAAGGCAGGTAGAGGCATGGAAAATATTCTAAGTGTGGGAAAACGAAAGCACACCCATGAAAATGCGCCCTCACCTTGGAGAAAATGATGCTTGGTAAAAACGCCTAAGGCATCAAAATTAAAAGCTCACCTAGTGATTTGCACCCTCACCTCAAGGATTGAAGACTAAAAAGTTTGTAAGTCATAAAATCAAAGTAGCCCCTTCCAAATGCGCCCATAGAGAAAATGAAAGCTCACATGTGTAAATGCGCCCACCTAACAAAACAGAAGCATGGGGTCTCATTTGCGCCCAAGGAAGGAGAGGATAGGTGAAAAGCGGCTAAGTATGAAATTGAAAGTGCAACACCTCATTTGCGCCCAAGGGTAGTGATGCCTTGAAAAAGTTCTAAGGCGTGGAAAGTGAAAGCTCACCTAGTGATTTGCACCCTCACCTCAAGGATTGAAGACTCAAATTTTCCAAGGCAAAAAAAAAACGAAAGTAGACCCAAGGAAATGCGCCCACCTTGATGACTCTCTCAAAACGTTTAAGGCATGAAAATGAAAGTGGACCCATGTAAATGCGCCCACCTTGGAAGTGCCTTCAAATTCTTCTAAGGCACGAAATGAAAATGGAAGCTTGGCCTAGCATTTCCGCCCATGATGAAGAGGAGATGGCCGAAATTCTTCTAAGGCATAAAATGAAAGTAGAGAGGTCAAAATGCGCCCTCAAGAAGATACATGGCTTGAAGAAATTCTAAGTGGTGAAAGTAAAACCAGACACACCCATATGCGCCCTCAAGAAGATAAAGTGGCTAAGACTTGGAGAAATTTCTAAGTCAAGAAAATGAAAGCTCAAGACCCCATATGCGCCCAAGGTTGCTGGAGAAAATTTCCTAAGGCAACGAAATAAAAGTGGAACCTAGCAAATGCGCCCTCACCTTGAAAGGATATTCTAAGTGTTTGAGAATTTTCTAAGTGAGAAATCAAAGCTTGCATGAGTAAAATACGCCCAGGAGGCAATAAGATGCTAAGGCACGAGGAGTAGAAGTAGACACATGAATATGCGCCCAAGTTGAAGTGGAGATTTTTTTTTAAAATTTTTCTAAGTGTGGAAAATGAAAGTGGCCCATGCTAAATGCGCCCTTGATTGAAAATGTTTCTAAGGCGTGGCAAGGGTAAAAGCTAGCAAAATAAAACATCACTGACTGAAATACGCCAAAAAAATATACGCCTATGGTAGAGAAAATGTTAGAAATATTTTCTAAATGGAATAACATTTCACTGGGGAAAAACACGTCCTTGGCATGAAAAGATAGCTTGATGAATTTTAAAATTTTCCAGAGACATTTAAAGGCAGTGGAAAGTTGACGAATTTTTTCAAGGCGGAAGCAACTAAATATTTTCCATGGGTCAAGTGAAAAATCAAATGAACCCGTTCAAAAGGCACCCATGGGTTGGGAAATTTTAAAATTAATTTCCTAAGGGAAATTTTAATATTTTCAGAGGAAATTCGTTTTGCCTAGATTATTTTCCTGACGGAAGTTAAATCTCAGAGGATGAATTATTTCGAGCAGGCGCAAATAATTTTTAATCACTCGGAGTTGAACATTTTAATGAGAGAATTTAAAATGTCTAAGGCAAATTTTATGAAATCGAGGATTTAAATGACAGACATTTTAAAAGTTGGAAATATATTTACAACTCCCACGAATTTTTTTCGAGTTGAATTTATTTAAACACTGCGAGATTTTAAAATGGAATTCAAGTGATTGTTTTTCTCGCGAGTTGTTTAAATCGCCAAGAGTTAACTGGCAGACTAAGAGGAAAATTCGAAATTTGAAGAAGAAGGAATCATTATTAATAGCAACTGCCATAATGACCGGCTGACGACTAGCCCACTACTGCGCTTGAATTAGAAGATTCCGAACGAAGAGAGTGGAAAATTGATGAAGGTGCTAAAAATAGCCCCAGCACTACTTAGCAGGATTCTCCGAGAAAAGTTATTTAAACAATCTCTTCTCTCATTTCTCCTCACATTGTTTCGAAGTTGAAGTTGCTGAAGAAGTTCTTGAGAGATTGAAATATTTTCCAAGTGGTTGAGGAGAGAAATTCTGTGAGAGTTTATTTTATTTCGGAGTGTTGAGTTGCTGAAAGTACGAAGTGCTGGAGAAAATTTCATTTGCCGAGACTCTTTCTTTCGAAAAGCTAAAAGTGTGTTGCTGCAACTTCGAAGTTGAAGGTTGAAGTTATTTTCCGGAGTTGCTGGAGAATTTAATTCTCAAAGAGCTGAAAGTGGAGTTGCTGCGAAGTTCGAAGTTGTATACTGGAGAGCTAAGATTTTATTTCCAGATTGTTGAAGTCGCTGCAGATTTGCAAAGTTGTAGAAGATTTCTTTTCTCTGGAGATCTTTATTTTCAAGCTACTGAAGGTCGAAGTGTTGAAGAAGTTTAAACGTTGAGAAGTTGAGGAAGTTTCATATTGCTGGCAACTCTTTATTCCTCTAACTGCTGAAGTTGACAAAGTGAAGTCAAGGTTCGAACTATTTGTGCTGGAGAAATTAGCTACATTGCTGAAAGTTATTAGCTTGCTGCGTTTTTTCTTCACCAGTCAGAAGTGCAGTTGCTGAGAGTTGTCTCCAAACTCAGAGATTTTTATATAGTTTGAGGTTTGGAGTTAGAAATTTATGCTGAGGAATTTTATTTTCAAAGCTAACTCCGTATTCGCAGCCATCTCGGGAATTGTTTTATTTTATTAAAAATCTGCAGTCTAGCTTATTATTCTATTTTATTTTTGCAGATGGCCGGAGCAAAGGATGTTGCAGGAACAAGCAGAGCCGCAGGCAGAGCTGCAAACACTGAAGCAGGCAAGGCTGGCTCATCCCGGCAGGCAATGATTAAGAGGCTCGCTAAGCCATTTCTCCCAAAGTCAGCAATAGTTTCAAAGTTGGCAGGATTAAATGACACCAACCTTGGTTCATTTAATCTAAATGCACTCAAATCGAGGATGTTCGGGCTAGGGGGCCATCAACCATCAGTCACGGCACATAATATAATGAAGAGTGGAATCTACGCAGCTGCTGGTTTTCCGCCAGCAATTCAGTGTCCGGAGCTAATTATGGAGTGCGCCAATCACTACAAGCCAGAACGTAGGACGATTGTCTCTCCGGATGGTAAACTGCTCGCCAACTTCACACCGGATGCCATCGGAGAGGCATTTGGGATTCCAACTGCTGAGGAGATGTTATACAGGACAAACAAAGAGGGCAGATAAGATGTACTCTTCCTCTTTCGAAAGAGTCACTGCAGTCATCAACAGAGTTTGGATGCAGAAGCCGAGAGGCCACCCCGCACTAAGCTCCCAAAGCAGATAATTGCCGAGGACGTGAAACAAGAATACTGTGATTTGATAATGATGTTGAGCCGGGTGAATGGGAGTGCACAGGCTTACATTTTCGAGCCTTGGATGTTCTACTTCATCGAGATCATCTTGGAGGAAAAGGAGTGTGTCGATTGGGCTAGGATGATTAGCAACCACATCGATGAGCAATTCAGGAGCCTGAAGGTGACGAAGACTTTCTACATGAGCTCATATGTAATTTACATGTTGGCCAGAATGACTAAGTACAGAGGGATTTCGTACAAGGAGCCAATCGGCTGTGCCCCTGGTCAATTCAAAATTCATGAAGCCTGCACACAGCTACATTTAGCTAACATTGCCAACTATAAACGGGCAAATGATGCATTCACAATGCACATTGCGAGGACGCTTCAGCAAAGGACGCAGCAGAGAATATCTAAAGAAGCACAGACATTGATTGAGGAATATGGGTATTGGCTCATCCAATTCCCGAAATTCACATATATTAGGCTGCAGGGGTTCACTTTGTATCCGTATCGGTTACCACGATACCCCACTGATCACATAGTAATGCTTGAGATATCTAGGCAATTGATTGCCTACGATAAGATTCAGAAAAGGAAAAAGAAGGGTGGACTTGATTTCCCTATCACCATGGGAAATTCCATTGAGGTGTGTCCCTCTTTGCAGGCAGCCCGAGAGGCAGAGGACGAGCTGCAATCTTATCATTTGTCATATCACACAGGCAGGCAAGATTTCGATCCTTACGGGAACATCCGGATGGTACAGAACGTTGAATACCGGCACAGAGCTCATCTGGAGGACTTCTGGGCAAATGCAGTGGATGAGGCTGAGATAAGAAGAAGGATGTTTTCCAGACTTCCTCTCAAGTTGATTAGAGAATGTGAGATTATTCCAGTTCCCGACCAGGTGGAGGAGGATGTCAACGTCATGCAACCCGACTATGGGTCAGTTAGGGATACTCCTGTCCCACCACCTGATTGGTCCGAGCCAGAGATCATGGACTTGGACACTCTTTCTATCCCGGTGATGACTTTTACCAGGACTTGGGTCGACAGACATGTATGCAGACTTAAGAGCAAGTCGATCGCCCTTACTTATAGCTTGATGGGTGACCCAAGGCCGTTATCGGTAAAAAGGGGGAAACAAATTGCTCAGACATCGAGGGCACAAGTGGAAGTGCCAACCCAACCGATACCGTTGAGGATAGAACAAGCATCACCCGTGCACTCACAAACTCAATCTTCGAGTTTAAGAGTGGTTTCATTATTTGCCGATCAGAGGGCAGGATTAGAGGAAGAGCGGGGACTTGAGGAGGTAGATCAGCCCAACGCCCGGGAATCAGCTAGTGTCAGTTTATCCAGGGGCGGCCAACAGGAGGAGGAAGAGGAAACAATGGCCGACACCCATTTTCAGCAGATGTTGGACACGGCTTTGGAAGAAGAAGAAAACACAGAACAAGGGACCCAAGGGTCGGGAGATACCCAGCTTATAGAGGAGGATGAGCCTGAGCAGACCAGTGCAAGAAGAGAGGAAGTGCACGAGATGGAGGCAACAGAAGAACAGCCCCTTGTCATTTGTAATCCACAGCAGACAGTGCCTGATTGGCTTTCCGACAGAATGAGGAGAGAACCCGAGGATGACACGGATCCGGCCATTGAGATGGAGGAGTTCCTTAGGAGGATCAGTGCGCCACCAGAGAAGAAAAGGGCCCGAAAGTTTTCAAAGATCTCGACTGACGAGTCAGGCTCTCGCACGCTTCAGGTGGCTATTCCGAGGGAAGATTGTGATCGAACCGAGGAGAGGCCTGAAAATTACGTGATCACCACAGTAGAGTTGGGTCGTCCTACGGGAGCCCAAGTTATCGAGGAGTTCGATAACTCCTATCAGGCATTGAAGGATCAGTTGCTCCGCACGGAGGGGAAGTATAAGAAATTGAAGAAGGAGCACAAAACCTTGATAGGATACATGCAAAATCTAGCACGTCCAGGTGAACCAGCAAACCCAGCAGTAGAACGTCCATCAGAGCTTCCGAAGGAGTCAGTTGTTGCCTTAGAGGATTTGAAGAAAATGGAAACGGAGGCGGACAAGTGGGTTAGCCGTGTTCATACTGAGACAGGGAAATTCATGGAGGACCTCGCCGATGCTTATCGACAGGCCTCAAGTATTTTGGCACGGATGGATATAGTAGATCAGGCCTGGGGTGATACTCGCATCTATCAAACGAAGACTGTACTTCGTTTGGGGCTTTGATGCATATACCTCTAGAAACCTTGGTGGATGGAGGTGTAATTCAGAGAGGTGATAGGTATGATTTCACCAGTTGGTACTCCTCGGTGGTCACAGGCCGTGGATTTCACGACGCAGCAAGGGCAGATTCAGCTAAAGTGAGGAAAGCAATGGGCAACATCTTGGGGGGAGTCCTCAATACATTAGAAGCCATATTTGCTAGAAAGTTGGTCCCAGAGGAGATAACTGCTGATGGCTTGAAAAGTAGACTGCCTCCATTCTTCTCAGCTGCGAGGTCACTTGTCCTGGATGACTTTGAGAATGTCTCCACGTTCTCTAGTATAATTCAGCATACCCAGGACGCCTTGGTGACATGGAGAAAATCTTACATCAGATACGGACAGACGGTAGCAGTCTTGGAGTTCCAGCTCAACCATATTCCACCGATCTCTACACAGGAGGTTGAAGCAGTATTGGCCCGGTTGATCGAGTTTGCTATCCGGGAGAAGGCCAGTGGGAACGCGCTGCTTGATGAGGATCTTCTTGATGATGGTAGTGGGCATTAATTGCTCATTATGATTCCTGCAGGGGAGTGGAGAATATTCTGTGCATTCATTGCCCACTCCTCTCTGTGGCGGTTTTTAGGGCAGAAACCCTAATCAGGGCATAGGTGGCTCGATCTGAGCCCTTCATTGTAATTTGATCTGAACCGTCCACTGAATTGGACTTATTATAAAAGGGGCATCCCCCCTCATTTGTAAATTATTAGACATTAGATCAAGAGTTGAATCAGAGCTAGAGAGTAGAAGGCATATAGCATTTAGCTTAGAAGTTAGCTTTAGATTGAGGAGGGAAGAAAACTTTCCTTTGAAAGTTTTGTAAAAGGTTGTTGTGAACACTTTTCATAATACAAAGAGTTTCATTGCTTGGTGATTTCTTCTTTGTTATGAGTAGCTAGCAAGGCCATTTCGTCTTTCCAATTCAAGGTAGATAGAGTAAAATAGATTTTATTTCATGCAAGTAGTTGTTAATTGTGGAGTGTGGCGTTGTGATTTAAGCATATCTTCTTCATCCATACCACTAGCGGGCTTACTGATGGTAAGTTCGCCTTGCGTGGTCAACTGGAGTATCAGCACTTAACTTCGATTATGGTTCATATGTTTGTATGCGTCGTGTTGACGGTATGAACGTGTTGCGTCATAGTTTGAACATTTTCTCATCCTTTGAAGATTGCACCAACTTTTTCGGAGTTGTTCGAAAGAAGACAAAGCGAAGTTTGGTTTGAAGATTGTTTCAGTCGATCTTCGTCCTCCACCCTTTAGAAGTAGATTTGTAGAATCCCTATCCCTATCCCCTTTAAATTCTGCATTTTCTGAGTCAGTCTAGATACCAGAACCATATTGCCAAATCATTCACGTCCTAATTGCTTCACGGAGTTGAACAACTACGTAAGTCCCCTTGAAATAACCAGCAAAAAGACATCAACCAACTGTTTCTATTCGCGATAAAAGGAACCTTGGAGTCGAACACATGAACTTTCAAGCAATCTTAGCATGTGGGACAGTTTGATCAAGAGAGAATAGAGTGACCGTTGGGCAACTTTATTCTGTGCTGGCGCTGTCATAAAAAGCACGTCAACAGGACTTTCATAATTTCAATGTTGGCATCTCTTGCTTTATTGCCTCCCACAAATTCTAATCTCAAGTAGGGGGAACACTCGTTGAGTTCATTTTAGCAACTCCTATCTCAAGTTCTATCTTGAGTGGAGGCTCTATTTATTTGCTAAATGAATAAACAACTGTTTAGTGCAGAGTAAACTGATTACATACACATAATTGATTCATACCAGAATTGCAGAGTGTAGAGAAGGGGGATTCGCTACTCATGAGTTCTCTTCACTCAGAGAGCCTCACGGGACGAACTGCCCTAAACTACCTCAAAGGACAGCGACGAGAGTTCTAGAATCAGAAAGAGTAGGTCACAGAGATTCTTTGGACAAACCGACAAGCTCTCGACCAAAGGACGTCACCGCAGAATGCAGTCGACTGCGCGGCATGCTGGCGTCTCATACGAACCAAAGAGCGAGTTTATCACAGAAAACAGCAAAGTGGCTACTCGCAAGCTAATTGTTAAGAACTTCTAGAAAGTGATAAAGCATCAAAATGCGATAAAGGAAATAGACTGAAATAAAAAAGATAAAGACAAGGATAAGAAGGGAAAGGAAATGCTTACAACTGTGTGAATGATGAAGCTTCCAGCATGTGAATGTCTTCAATACCTGCACACAAGAGAGAGAGAAAGTGTTGGGGCTATATAGGGCTTTGACTTTTGGTGTTCCCACCTCCACAGACAACCAAGATAGAGAGAGAGAAAGGTATGAAATGAAGTAAAGTACACAAAAGCACTACAAAACAATGTTATGCTACTCAACCAAATAATAGAGGAGAGGAGTGAAAGCTTACCATCTCCGCCCAAAGCGCTCAAGGCTAGTGGGGGAGAAAATGAGAGGAACTCAAGCCTCTGTTGCCGTGGTGTTTTGTTCCACACTTGCTCTACTGAAGTGATGGAGTGTTGATGTTGCTGCTGTGAAGTGTAAAGTGTTGCTTGGGATTGAAGAGATGGTGAAGAAGCTGCTTGGAGCTTGTGAAGAGATTGTAGAGGAGTTGATGAAGAGCTAAGAGAGGGCTTAGGGAGAGTTGGAGAATGAAGGGATCCAAAATGAATGAAGAAGAGGTGTATTTGAAGGAAAGAGGAAGGAAAACGGCCATAGTCGGGTCGGTCGACCGAAGAGGGTGTTACAAATCGACTCCCAATGAGAAGTGTAACGCCTTTGAAGGCTCCAGACGCGAGAATCTGTCAGGGACATGTTGACGGGTGTTTTATGACCACAAACACAGAATAAAGTTTCCCAACGGTTACTCTATCCTCTCTTGAACAAAGTATTCTGCATGCTAAGATTGCTAGAAAGATCATACATTCAACTCCAAGGTTCCTTATGCAATGGATAGTCTTAGTTGGCTTGATGTGATTTTCTGGTTATTCCAAGAGGTCTTACACAATTGTTCGATCAAAGAGAAGAACTTGCAGGACTCGAAGGATTTATCAATGATGCGCAGGTTTCTTAAACTAATCGAGAAAATATTGAAATTAAAAGGATAGGGATGAGAGATTCTACTGTCTACTCTAAAGTGGGATGCAAAGACCAATTGTTGCAAGCTTAAACCAAGTTCTGCTTCGCCTCACTTCGGACAGCGTCTATAGAGTCGGTGCAATCTTCAAAGGGATAACGAGAGATATTCAAACCACGACTCAACATGAAGATACCATCATAACGACGCATACCAACATATGAACCGTAATTGAAGTTAAGTTCAAAGTGTTCTAGTTGACCACGCAAGGCGAACCCACCGTCAGTGAGCTTGCTAGTGGTATGGATAAATATAGCTTGCTCAAACCAAACACTACATTCCACAATTACCAACTACTTGCATGAAATGAAATCTACTTTACTTTAAGCTACTCTTAAAATTGTAAGTGAATTGGAAAGACGAAGAAGTCTCGCTAGCTACCCATAACAAAAGATGGAACCATCAAGCAATGATAACTCTTTATATTATGATAGTGTTCACAACAACTTCTTACAAAGTATTCAAATGGAAAACTTTCCTTCCTCCTCAATCTAGGCTAACAATCTATGCTAACTTCTATGCTATTCTCTCTACTCTCTATTCCAATCTTTGATTTTCTGATTTAATTATTTACAAATGAGGGGGGATGCCCCTTTTATAGCTAGCTCAATCCAACGGACGACTCAGATTCAATCACAATGGAGGGCTCAAATTGAGCCACTTAAGCCCTAGTCAAGGTTCTGCCCTAAAAACCGCCACAAAGAGGAGTGGGGTAATAAATGTACAAGAGATTCTCCACTACTCTACAGGAACCACTATGAGCAATTAATGCCCACTATCATCCAAAAGAATCTCATCCAGAAACGCATTCCCACTATCCTTCTCCCTGACTACAAATTCTATGAATCTGGCTAATGTAGCTTCAATCTCCTGAACTGAAATGGGTGGAACGTGGTTGAGCTGGAATTCAAGCACTGTGACTGCCTGTGCTTGCCGGATGCAAGATTTTCTCCAAGCCTCTAAGGCATCTTGAGTACTTTGTATGATGTTGGAGAAAGTTGATATGTTTTCAAAGTCAACCTGCACAAAAGATCTCACGTCCGAGAAGAAGGGTTCCAACATGCTTCTCAGGCCATCTGCAATCACCTCCTCTGGGGTTAGCCTTTTAGCAAACAAGGCTTCAAGCGTGTTGAGGACTTCCTCCTGTAGGTTTCCCATGGCTTTTCTAACCTTGATTGATTCCGTCTGCGTTGTATCATAGAAGCCTTGGCCAGCGAATGCTGAAGAGTACCAACCTGGGAAATCATATTTGTCACCATCCTGGATTACTTCTCCTCCAACCAACGTTTGCATGGGTACTTGCATCAAAGCGGCCAAGCGTGGGATAGTTTTATCTCGATACATGTGCGTTTCACTCCAAGCTTGGTCAATATTTTCCATGCGAGAAAGAATGTTGGAGGCCTGCTGGAAAGAGTAGGCGGGATCATCAATGAACTTTTCTACTTCCACACAAATACCACCAACCCATTTATTTGCCTCCAACGCCATCTTCCTCAAATCCTCCAAGCCGCTGACTGATTCTCTAGGAAGCTTAGTCGGGAGATCAACTGTCGGATTCTCCTACCCACATGGACACGCAAGGTTCTGCACATATTTGATCAATGTTCTATGCTCCTTATTCAATCTTTTGTACTTTCCTTCTGTATGGAGCAATTTGTCCTTCAAAGCTTGGTAGGAGTTATCACACTCCTCAATTATTTGGGCTCCTGTGGGGCGACCCAACTCAACAGTAGTAATCACATAGTTCTCCGGCGTCTCCTCATCTCGATCACAATCTTCCCTCAGAACAGTTACCTGAAGCGTGCAAGAGCTAGACTTATCTATTGAAATCTTTGAGAACTTCCTAGCCCTCTTCTTCTCTGGCAGTGCACTAATTCTACTGAGGAATTCCTCCATTTCGATCGCTGGGTCAATATCATCCTCAGGATCCTTCCTCATTCTCTTCATGAGCCAATTGGGCACTGCCTGTCGCGGATTGCAAACAATGAGGGGTTGCTCCTCAGTTGCTTCTTCTTCGCGCATTTCCTCTCTAACAACACTTTGCTGAGGCTCGTCAATCTCCATTTGCTGAATACCTTCTCTTGAACCTCGAGCCTCTTGCCCCGTAGTATTTTCTTCTTCTAGTGCTGTTTCAATCATCTGTTGGAAACGATTATCTGTTGCCGGTTCCTCTTCCTCTTCTTGTTGGCTCTCCCTTCTGGGTGCGTTGACACTTAAGCTATCTGATTCCCTGAGTGGTGGCTGGTTTACCTCAAATTCTCGCTCTTTGTTAGATTTATTTCTCTGGCTTCCAAATAGTGGAAGCTCCCTCATACTCGAGGACCGAGTTTGTGATCGTGCAGGCGATGCTTGCTCTACCCTCTGAGGCATTGGCTGAACCTGTACTTCTCTCCGCGGCTCAGCAACTTGGGCAATCTGTTTTCTCTTTGTTGCTGACGGCGGCCTATGATCGCCCATGAGATTATAAGTGAGAGCAATCGACTTACTTTTGAGCCGACTCACATGCCTCTCAACCCAGCCCCTCGTGAATGTCAACATCGATATGCATAACGTGTCCAAGTCCTTGATTTTCGGCTCAAACCAATTTGGTGGTGGGACCGGTGTGTTCTTTACTGACTCATAGTCAGGCTGTATGACATTGACGTCCTCCTCCACTTGATCTGGAACTGGAATGACTTCACATTCTCTAATTAACTTCAAGGGTAGCTTGGTGAACATCCTTCTCTTGACTTCGACATCATCAACTGCATTAGCCCAGAAGTCCTCGATGTGAGCCCTGTGCCTGTACTCCACACCTTGTATTATTCTGATATTGTTATAAGGATCGAAATCTTGCCTCCCGGTGTGGTATGTAAGGTGAAAGAACTGTAGGTTGTCCTCAGCTTCTTTGGCTGCCTGTAAGGAAGGACAAACTTCACTTGAATTCCCCATAATGATTGGGAAGTCCAATCCTCCTTTCTTCTTTTTCTTCTGAATTTTATCATAGGCAATGAGCTGCCTAGATACTTCTAACATCACCATTCTGTCGGTGGGGTATCTCGGTAATTTGTATGGATATGAGGTGAACCCCTGCAGTCTAATATATGTAAATTTCGGAAATTGGATGAACCAATATCCGTATTCTTCAATCAATTCTTGTGCCTCCTTCGATAGCCTCTGCTGAGTTTTTCGCTAAAGAGTCCTCGCATTGTGCATGGTGAAGGCATCATTCACCCGCTTGTAATTGGAGGTGCTAGTCAAGTGTAGCTATGGACAAGCCTTGTAGATTTTGAACTGTTCAAGGCCACACCCGATTGACTCCTTGTAGGTAATCCCTCTGTACTTGGTCATTTGAGCCAACATGTATACAACGTACGAGCTCATGTAGAATGTCTTCATTCTTCTCAAGCTCCTGAACTGCTCATCAATATTGTCGCTTATCATCCTTGCCCAATCAACACACTCTTTCCCTTCCATTATAATCCCGATGTAATAAAACATCCAAGGCTCGAAGATGAATGCTTGTGGACTTCCGTTCACCCGGCTAAGCATCATTATGAGATCACAGTATTCCTGCTTCACGTCATCTGCAAGAATCTGTTTAGGAAGCTTGGTGCGAGGAGGTTTGGACTTCTGCATCCAAACTGTATTTATGATACCAACACATCTCTCAAAGGTGGAGGCGTACATTCTGTCAGCTCTATCTTTCGTTTTGTACACCATCCTCTCAGAAGTGGGAATCCCAAATGCCTCTCCAATGGCGTCAGACGTGAAGTTGGCAAATAACTTGCCATCCGGAGAAACAATAGTCCTTCGTTTCGGCTTGTAACAATTTGCGCACTCCATGATCAACTTCAGACACTGAATTGCTGGTGGAAAACCAGCAACTGCATAAATTCCACTCTTCATTATCTGGTGCGCAATGATTGATGGAGGATGGCCTCCCAGCCCATACATTCTTCCTCTGAGTGCCCCCAAGTTGAACGAAACGAGGTTGGTATCACCCAGCCCTGCCAGCTTTGAAGTAAACTTTGATTCAGGTAGGAATGGCTTGCCCAACTTCTTTATCATTGCCTACTTGGATGCACTGGCCTTGCTTGCTTCAGCATTTGCAGCCTTGCTTGTTCTTGCAATATCTCCTCTTCTTGCTTCAGCCATCCTGCAAAATAAAATGTAGACGTTAGATTTCAGACCTAGAAAATAATTCACCTCGAGATGGCCACAATATGGAGTTAGATTCAAAAATAATAGTCTTAAGCAAAAAAAAAAACTTCTAACTCCAAACCTCAAACTTTAAATTCCGGAGCTTGACACTTTCAACAATGTGACTTTCGACACTTAGAAAAATTCGCACCAGCCTGATACTTCAACACTTAGAAAAAAAAAACTTCAGCACTTCGATTCTCAACACTTAGAAAATATCACTTTAGCTTGATACTTTCAGCAACCTCAAGAATTTTCTCTCACTTAGCAACTTCTCAACTTCTCAAGAAATTTCTTCTCACTTAGCAAAAATTCGCACGTGCAATTGGTGAGAAGAAAAGAAAAACTTCATTGCTTAAATAATCGTGCTAGAGAATCTTGCTAATTTGTGCGGGAGTCTATTTTAGCAATTTCATTAAATTTCCGCTCCCACTACTTAGAAATTTCCCAGTTGTGGCGAAGTGGTGGGCAAGTTGTCAGCCAATCGTCATAGAATTTTCCTTAATTGGAGATTCCTTCTCATGCAAAATTCAAAATTTTCCCTCCTAACTGCTAGTTAACATTTCGTTATTTTAAATGCTCGCAAGGGAATTACTTGATTTATTCCGAAATTTCCATTTTGACTACAGTTAAATCCAACATTATGAGGAAATTAAAAATTTCGAACCCATTAAAATCTTCAATAAAAATCTATGGGGAAATTTTATATTTGTTTCAAAAACATCTCGCCATGTGATTAAAATCACAAGCCAAATCATTCCACCCTCGAAATTTAATCTCCCTTAGAAAATAATCCAGGCAATTTTTAGAAAATATTTCCCTTCGGAAAAATATTAAAATTCCCTTAGAAAAATAATTCCCAACTTCATTAATTCATGGGCGCACTTTGAAGGGGTTCTTTTAATTTTTCACTTGAAAATATCATTAACGTTCAATTCTCACCCCTTTGAAAATGTTTCGTCACCTTGGGCGCACTTCACCACCTTGTGTTTTATTTCACTTGCCTTAGGCGTATTTTTAAAACTTCTCATTCTTTTATATCACTTGGAAAATTCCCATGCCTTACTCCTTGCCTAGGCGCCTTTGACCCCATGTGTTTTTCATCTTCAACTCGTTTAACTTGCTAAGGGCACATTTGAGGGTGTCTAGATTTATTTTCGTTCATTTAGAAATTTCTTCAAAGACCCTTTACTTCAAGGGCGCATTTGAGGGTCTTCACTTCTGTTTTGATGCCTTAGAAAAATTTCAAACTTTATCCCATTCATGGTGGGTGCATTTGCTAGGGTTTGGTTTTATTTTGCCACACTTAGAAAATTTTTTAGTTACCCCCCTTCATGATGGGCACATTTCAAGTATCCTTATTTAAGCTTCATTTTCCTTTACCTATCTCATCAAGGGCGTAGTCTAGGAAATCAACTTTTGTTTCCATGCCTTAGGCGTTTTTTAAACCTCCCCCTTTGCTTGTGATGGGCGCATATGATCCTTTTAGCTTTTATTTCTACGCCTTAGAAACTTTTGGGTGGTCTCTTCATGATGGGCACATTTGCTATGGTGTGCTCTTATTTTCCAAGCCTTAGAAACTTTCCAAGGCATCATCATCTCCCTTGGGCGCATTTGACTTCATGTACTTTTGTTCCGTGCCTTAGAAACTTTTTACACCTCCACTCACCTGGAGAGCGCATATCATAGGTGGAGCTTTCATGTGAGGGCGCATTTAAGGGTGGCTGCTTTGATCTCCAACCCCTTAACATTTTTTTATCATCTCCAACTTGCTTCATGAGGTGGGCGCATTTGGGATGAGTGGCTTTTATTTTCCACGCCCTAGAAACTTTGATGTTGCTCCATGCTCATGGGCGCATATGAGGGTATAAGATCTCATTTCTCCATGCCTTAGTAAAATTTCAAGCTACCTCCACAACTTGGGTGCATCTGGAGGGTGGAACTTTCATTTTTCAATGCCTTGGAAATATTACAAGTCCTCATTCCTCCTTGGGCGCATTTGATAGGTGGAGCTTCAAGTTTCACGTACTTAGAAAATTTCGAGACCTTCAACTGACCCCTGCCTTCTATTTTTAGTAATCTCTGGAGACGTGTGATTTTTCAAGGGTTTTCACCTGCTTTGAACCTGGAGTTGGCTGGATGTGGCCCTCGTGGCTTGATTAACTTGTTTATACCTGTTGTCCATGCTTGCTTGCTATTTTTAGCCCACCTGTTACTTTTAGTAAATCCTTGATTTTTTGATTTTTGCAGCTCCTCTTGACTTGAAATTTGCTTCATGTGCTTCAGATGACTTGTTTGACCCGTTCACACTTGCCCTTCACGTTGACCTGCTATTTTTAGCCCTGAAATGACTTACTAAAAATAGTAAGTATGTGGATTTTGGTCAAATTTTACTACTGGATTCTCTGAAGGACGTTGATCTCAGTGAGATACCTCAGTTTAACATTTTCTCGAATTTCACCCCCTATTTTAGGCATGAAAGTAGGAAACCCTAATTTGACTTGCATGTGCCTCAAATGACCTCCGTTTGAGTCCATTTCTGTTGCATGTTGCTCTGTTCGTGAAATTGAAGTGTTGGGGAGCTGCTGGAGTGAACCTGCTAAAAATAGTAAGTGCCTGAAAAAGTGTTGAACCAATTGCCGGATGCATTTTCATGTCATATTGCTCGAGAGATCTCAAAAACCCAAAAAAACCCAGAAAACTAGTCCACATGCGAGCACCTGCTAAACATAGCAAGTCATCATTTTGACTTGCATGTCACATCATCGCGAAGCTCTCGAGAAACCCAAAAAGAATATCCTGACATGCATTGAGAAATCACACATCGAAACCTTGGAAACTACCCTTGAAGCCAAAATTGCTAAGCTCAAATTTTGCGTGCAAGCACTTTGAAGTGTCCTGAATGTGGTGAAGCAGTCAAAATTCCAAAATCTTGAGGGAAAGACCCCAAATTAAGTTCTTACTAAAAATAGTAAGTTGTCAGAATTTAGTGAAAATTTAATGGGATCATGCGTGAAGCCTCCTGGTTGCAATGCCAAGCTTAGATTTCAATTTGCGAACTCAATTTGACCCTAAAGAAGCTTGAAGAATGAAAACCTTAATTAGCCAAAATTTCCAATTAGGTCAAGGATAAGGACATCCTCGAAAGGACAGAAAGATCAGAGAGAGAGAGAGATGCAAAGCCAAAGCCAAAAGACCAGAATGGAGCAAAAATTAGGGGGTGCCAATTTGAATGGGGTGATGTGTGAAAAGGTCACAACAGGACATGAGTGTGCCGCGCGGGTGTGTCCGACAGTTATTCCTCTGTCGATGCTCAAAATAGGCACCAAGTGGAACGAAGGCAACGGGCTTAGGTGGAATTTCACCTTCGGATTTGGTTTTCTAAAGTGCAAAGGGGTAAAAGGGAATTTGTGTTAGGGGTGCAAATTCACGCTTATACGTTTTGCCCCCACTTTAGCGAGCACGTGTACTGATGAGTTCTTCGATAAGGTAGATCGAAGTAGTAGAGTTAGAAATGTATACCTGTACCATAGAGGAAGCAGAACGCGATCTGGCGAACCCGAGAGTGCAGGACAAGAAAAGGACTTCATAACTCCACGAAACTATGAAGTTGAAGAAAGAAAACGCCTCATAGACCCATAGACCTGCAAGGAAGGCATCCTCCAAGAACTCTCACATGGAGGAAACCAAGAAAGCGCCTCACAGATGTCATGTCCCCGAAATTGGGCAACTAGGTGACAAAGACATTTTTAAAAATATTAATGATTTGATACCCTTATAATTACAATATTGTCTTTGACAATTGTAATAATAAAAATATTAAAGAAGCCCATATAAAAATAAGAATATGGTTAACAAGGAACATTAAATAATAATCACATCACTAAATGACGAGTTATTGAGACCATCTGAGGTTTATACAGCGACCTTACAAAGATATTTGTCTCCGTATTGACTTAGCTTACTATGATTTCTTGTTGGCTTACGAACCTACTCTCAAAGTCTCCACAACGTCACCCTCACAAACTTCTGATTACCTTTGCATTCTTTCTTGGTACTTAGCGAATGGGGAACACGAAGCTTGGGAGGAAACCTTAGATCACACGGCTTCTAATTCATGCAATGAGTCCACACTTCGACCCGTCCTCTATGTCGAAGAGAATATAAAGCCTTCAGCTACATATATCTAGAATCCTGAAGATGGGAATGTTAATAGTGGATCGATGGGATGCCCAATATCGAGAGTGTACCAGTAAAGGTTAGATATAGCACATATGAGAATATGGAGTGCCACTTGAAATCACGACTATACACTGATGCAGGAGGTATCAATATAGTTTACACAAATTACTGTGGAGTACGTCTATGCCTTGAGCCGACTATTCAAACTTATCGGCTACAACCATTAGTTTCATAGAAATGTCGTAGCCTCCATCTCATTTATGGAGACATTTTCATAATCATCCTCCCTATGGGCCACTCCACTCAGGTTCGGGCTTCTATTACAAATATCACAAATTCAATATTAGAGGAAAGTCATATTCAGACGTATTAAGAAACCGCAATCAAAGTCTATGCCATCAAAAGCAAAGATTACGGATAGGCAAGTTTAGGATTAACGGAAATGATTAATATTTATTTAAAGAGGATTAATTTAGAGTGAGGAGTCACAGACACTACTGTTCAAAGGGGCGCACCCCTGTATCTAGGCATAAGATATAAAGGCAATAGGAAGGAAAGAGGAGGTGGGCAGGAGAATGGAGTTATCTTTAATTAGAAATGATAATTTATTATCAACTACAAGATAGCGATATATATTCAAAAAGGATAAAAGTGAATTATTTCCAAATACTATTAGCCCCTGAAAGGAAAGTAAAGCTTATCATTAAAGTTAGCAGTGGTATTTCTACCCGAGTATCCTGAAGTAGAAGACTAAGAAACAAACATTGAGACAAATACATGGGGGAGACCTTACAACGATTTCAGGTGAGATTACTTACTTAGCTCTAATATTTAATTATCCTTAATCTGACATAACAATGTTGCTTGAACCTTGAATGCCCAATCAATCTATGCATTATTTTGGAATGCACACAATCTCCTCTGATGTGTTGGAACCTGTTGACGTGCCTTTTTGTGACAGCGCCAGCACAGAATAAAGTTGCCCAACGGTCACTCTATTCTCTCTTGATCAAAGTGTCCCACATGCTAAGATTGCTTGAAAGTTCATGTGTTCGACTCCAAGGTTCCTTTTATCGCGAATAGACTCAGTTGGTTGATGTGTTTTGCTGGTTATTTCAAGGGGACTTACGTAGTTGTTCAACTCCGTGAAGCAATTAGGACGTGAATGATTTGGCGATATTGTTATGGTACCTAAACTGACTCGGAAAATGCAGAATTAAAAGGGGATAGGGATAGGGATTCTACAGATCTACTTCTAAAAGGGTGGAGGACGAAGATCGACTTAAACAATCTTCAAACCAAACTTCGCTTTGTCTTCTTTCGAACAACTCCGACAAAGTTGGTGCAATCTTCAAAGGATGAGAAAATGTTCAAACTATGACACAACACGTTCATACCGTCAACACGACGCATACAAACACATGAACCATAATCGAAGTTAAGTGCTGATACTCCAGTTGACCACGCAAGGCGAACTTACCATCAGCAAGTCCGCTAGTGGTATGGACGAGAAGACTTGCTCAAATCACAACGCCACACTCCACAGCTAACAACTACTTGCATGAAATAAAATCTATTTTACTCTATCTACCTTGAATTGGAAAGACGAACAAGCCTTGCTAGCTACTCACAATAGAAGATAGAACCACCAAACAATGATAAATCTTTATATTATGAGAGTGTTCACAACAACTTCTTACAAAGTCCTCAATGGGAAAACTTCCTTTCCTCCTCAATCTAAGCTAACTTCTAAGCTCTACTCTCTAACTTCTATCTCCAATACTCTCTAGCTCTGATCTATCTCTGATTCTAATTCTAATTGTTTACAAATGAGGGGGGATGCCCCTTTTATAATAAGTCCAATTCAGTGGACGGTTCAGATCAAATTACAATGAAGGGCTCAGATCGAGCCACCTATGCCCTGATTAGGGTTTCTGCCCTAAAAACCGCCACAGAGAGGAGTGGGCAATGAATGCACAGAATATTCTCCACTCCCCTGCAGGAATCATAATGAGCAATTAATGCCCACTACCATCATCAAGAAGATCCTCATCAAGCAGCGCGTTCCCACTGGCCTTCTCCCGGATAGCAAACTCGATCAACCGGGCCAATACTGCTTCAACCTCCTGTGTAGAGATCGGTGGAATATGGTTGAGCTGGAACTCCAAGACTGCTACCGTCTGTCCGTATCTGATGCAAGATTTCTTCCATGTCACCAAGGCGTCCTGGGTATGCTGAATTATACTAGAGAACGTGGAGACATTCTCAAAGTCATCCAGGACAAGTGACCTCGCAGCTGAGAAGAATGGAGGCAGTCTACCCTTCAAACCATCAGCAGTTATCTCCTCTGGGACCAACTTTCTAGCAAATATGGCTTCTAATGTATTGAGGACTCCCCCCAAGATGTTGCCCATTGCCTTCTTCACTTTAGCTGAATCTGCCCTTGCTGCGTCGTGAAATCCACGGCCTGTGACCACCGAGGAGTACCAACTGGTGAAATCGTACCTATCACCTCTCTGAATTACACCTCCATCCACTAAGGTTTCTAGAGGTACATGCATCAAAGCCCCCAAACGAAGTACAGTCTTCGTTTGATAGATGCGAGTATCACCCCAGGCCTGATCTACTATATCCATTCGTGCCAAAATATTTGAGGCCTGTCGATAAGCATCGGCAAGGTCCTCCATGAATTTCCCTGTCTCAGTATGAACACGGCTAACCCACTTGTCCGCCTCCGTTTCCATTTTCTTCAAATCCTCTAAGGCAACAACTGACTCATTCGGAAGCTCCGATGGACGTTCTACTGCCGGGTCTGCTGGTTCACCTGGACGTGCTAGATTCTGCATATATCCTATCAAGGTTTTGTGCTCCTTCTTCAATTTCTTATACTTCCCCTCCGTGCGGAGCAACTGATCCTTCAATGCCTGATAGGAGTTATCGAACTCCTCGATAACTTGGGCTCCCGTAGGACGACCCAACTCTACTGTGGTGATCACATAATTTTCAGGCCTCTCCTCGGTTCGATCACAATCTTCCCTCGGAATAGCCACCTGAAGCGTGCGAGAGCCTGACTCGTCAGTCGAGATCTTTGAAAACTTTCGGGCCCTTTTCTTCTCTGGTGGCGCACTGATCCTCCTGAGGAACTCCTCCATCTCAATGGCCGGATCCGTGTCATCCTCGGGTTCTCTCCTCATTCTGTCGGAAAGCCAATCAGGCACTGTCTGCTGTGGATTACAAATGACAAGGGGCTGTTCTTCTGTTGCCTCCATCTCGTGCACTTCCTCTCTTCTTGCACTGGTCTGCTCAGGCTCATCCTCCTCTATAAGCTGGGTATCTCCCGACCCTTGGGTCCCCTGTTCTGTGTTTTCTTCTTCTTCCAAAGCCGTATCCAACATCTGCTGAAAATGGGTGTCGGCCATTGTTTCCTCTTCCTCCTCCTGTTGGCCGCCCCTGGATAAACTGACACTAGCTGATTCCCGGGCGTTGGGCTGATCTACCTCCTCAAGTCCCCGCTCTTCCTCTAATCCTGCCCTCTGATCGGCAAATAATGAAACCACTCTTAAACTCGAAGATTGAGTTTGTGAGTGCACGGGTGATGCTTGTTCTATCCTCAACGGTATCGGTTGGGTTGGCACTTCCACTTGTGCCCTCGATGTCTGAGCAATTTGTTTCCCTCTTTTTACCGATAACGGCCTTGGGTCACCCATCAAGCTGTAAGTAAGGGCGATCGACTTGCTCTTAAGTCTGCATACATGTCTGTCGACCCAAGTCCTGGTAAAAGTCATCACCGGGATAGAAAGAGTGTCCAAGTCCATGATCTCTGGCTCGGACCAATCAGGTGGTGGGACAGGAGTATCCCTAACTGACCCATAGTCGGGTTGCATGACGTTGACATCCTCCTCCACCTGGTCGGGAACTGGAATAATCTCACATTCTCTAATCAACTTGAGAGGAAGTCTGGAAAACATCCTTCTTCTTATCTCAGCCTCATCCACTGCATTTGCCCAGAAGTCCTCCAGATGAGCTCTGTGCCGGTATTCAACGTTTTGTACCATCCGGATGTTCCCGTAAGGATCGAAATCCTGCCTGCCTGTGTGATATGACAAATGATAAGATTGCAGCTCATCCTCTGCCTCTCGGGCTGCTTGCAAAGAGGGACACACCTCAATGGAATTTCCCATGGTGATAGGGAAATCAAGCCCACCCTTCTTTTTCCTTTTCTGAATCTTATCGTAGGCAATCAATTGCCTAGATATCTCAAGCATTACTATGTGATCAGTGGGGTATCGTGGTAACCGATACGGATACGAAGTGAACCCCTGCAGCCTAATATATGTGAATTTCGGGAATTGGATGAGCCAATACCCATATTCCTCAATCAGTGTCTGTGCTTCTTTAGATATTCTCTGCTGCGTTCTCTGCTGAAGCGTCCTCGCGATGTGCATTGTGAATGCATCATTTGCCCGTTTATAGTTGGCAATGTTAGCCAAATGTAGCTGTGTGCAGGCTTCATGAATTTTGAATTGACCAGGGGCACAGCCGATTGGCTCTTTGTACGAAATCCCTCTGTACTTAGTCATTCTGGCCAACATGTAAATCACATATGAGCTCATGTAGAAAGTCTTCGTCACCTTCAAGCTCCTGAATTGCTCATCGATGTGGTTGCTAATCATCCTAGCCCAATCGACACACTCCTTTCCTTCCAAGATGATCTCGATGAAGTAGAACATCCAAGGCTCGAAAATGTAAGCCTGTGCACTCCCATTCACCCGGCTCAGCATCATTATCAAATCACAGTATTCTTGTTTCACGTCCTCGGCAATTATCTGCTTTGGGAGCTTAGTGCGGGGTGGCCTCGGCTTTTGCATCCAAACTCTGTTAATGACTGCGGTGACTCTTTCGAAAGAGGAAGAGTACATCTTATCTGCTCTCTTATTTGTTCTGTATAACATCTCCTCAGCAGTTGGAATCCCAAATGCCTCTCCGATGGCATCCGGTGTAAAGTTGGCGAGCAGTCTACCATCCGGAGAGACAATCGTCCTACGTTCTGGCTTGTAGTGATTGGCGCACTCCATAATTAGCTCCGGACACTGAATTGCTGGCGGAAAACTAGCAGCTGCGTAGATTCCGCTCTTCATTATATTATGTGCCGTGACGGATGGTTGATGGCCCCCTAGCCCGAACATCCTCGATTTGAGTGCATTCAGATTAAATGAACCAAGGTTGGTGTCATTCAATCCCGCCAACTTTGAAACTATTGCTGACTTTGGGAGAAATGGCTTAGCGAGCCTCTTAATCATTGCCTGCCGGGATGAGCCAGCCTTGCCTGCTTCAGTGTTTGCAGCTCTGCCTGCGGCTCTGCTTGTTCCTGCAACATCCTTTGCGCCAGCCATCTGCAAAATAAAATAGAAGAATAAGCTAGGCTGCAGATTTTTAATAAAATAAAACAATTCCCGAGATGGCTGCGAATACGGAGTTAGCTTTGAAAATAAAATTTCTCAGCATAAATTTCTAACTCCAAACCTCGTACTGTATAAAAATCTCTGAGTTTAGAGACAACTCTCAGCAACTGCACTTCTGACTGGTGAAGAAAAAACGCAGCAAGCTAATAACTTTCAGCAATGTAGCTAATTTCTCCAGCACAAATAGTTCGAACCTTGACTTCACTTTGTCAACTTCAGCAGTTAGATGAATAAAGAGTTGCCAGCAATATGAAATTTCGACTTCTTCAACTTCTCAACGTTTAAACTTCGCAGCAACTCCACTTTCAGCTCTTTGAGAATTAAATTCTCCAGCAACTCCGGAAAATAACTTCAACCTTCAACTTCGAAGTCGCAGCAACACACTTTCAGCTCTTTGAGAATTAAATTCTCCAGCAACTTCGGAAAATAACTTCAACCTTCAACTTCGAAGTCGCAGCAACACACTTTCAGCTTTTCGAAAGAAAGAGTCTCGGCAAATGAAATTTTCTCCATCACTTCGTACTTTCAGCAACTCAACACTCCGAAATAAAATAAAATCTCACAGAATTTCTCTCCTCAACCACTTGGAAAATATTTCAATCTCTCCAGAACTTCTTCAGCAACTTCAACTTCGAAATAATGTGAGGAGAAATGAGAGAAGAGATTGTTTAAATAACTCTTCTCGGAGAATCCTGCTAAGTAGTGCTGGGGCTATTTTTAGCACCTTCATCAATTTCCCACTATCTTCGTTCGGAATCTTCTAATTCAAGCGCAGTAGTGGGCTAGTCGTCAGCCGGTTATTATGGCAGTCGCCATTAATAATGATTCCTTCTTCTTCAAATTTCGAATTTTCCTCTTAGTCTGCCAGTTAACTCTTGGCGATTTAAACAACTCGCGAGAAAAACAATCACTTGACTTGATTTAAAATTCCATTTTAAAATCTCGCAGTGTTTAAATAAATTCAACTCGAAAAAATTCGTGGGAGTAGCAAATTTATTTCCAACTTTTTAAAATGTCTGTCATTTAAATCCTCGATTTCATAAAATTTGCCTTAGACATTTTAAATTCTCTCATTAAAACGTTCAACTCCGGGCGATTAAAAATTGTTTGCGTGCTCGAAATAATTCGTCCTTTGAGATTTAACTTCTGTCAGGAAAATAATCTAGGCAAAACGAATTTCTTCTGAAAATATTAAAATTTCCCTTAGGAAATTAATTTTCAAACTCTGCTAACTCATGGGTGCATTTTAAACGGGTTCATTTGATTTTCACTTGACCCATGGAAAATATTCGTCGATATCAAATTTTCCCCTTGAAAAAAGATTCGTTAACTTTCAACTGCCTTCGGAGAATTTTAAAACTCATCAAATCATCCTTCCTTGCCAAGGGCGTATTTTTCCCTAGTGAAGTGTTATATCACTTAGAAAAAATTTTCTAACACTTTCTCTACCATAGGCGTATACATTTTGATGAAATATTTATTTCAAAAAAAATTCCTTCACTTTACACCTCTGGCGCACTTTCATGTGTCTACTTTTATTTTGTTGCCTTAGGAAATTTTCTCCAGCAACCTTGGCGTATTTTACTCATGCAAGCCTTGATTTCTCACTTAGAAAATTCTCAAACAGTTAGAATATCCTTGGGCGCATATGGGGTCTTGAACTTTCATTTTCTTGACTTAGAAATTTTCTCCAGCAACCTAGCCACTTTATCTTGCCTTGGGCGCATTTTGACCTCTCTACTTTCATTTCATGCCTTAGGAAAATTTCGGCCATCTCCTCTTCATCATGGGCGCAAATGCTAGGCCAAGCTTTCATTTCATGCCTTAGAAAAATTTCGGCCATCTCCTCTTCATCATGGGCGCAAATGCTAGGCCAAGCTTTCATTTCATGCCTTAGAAATATTTCATAGCTTCAATCCTTGAGGTGGGCGCATTTCAACATGTGAGCTTTTGTTTTTGCCTTAGAAACTTTTCAAGGCTTCTCTCCTTGAGGTGGGCGCATTTGACTAGGTGAGCTTTTGTTTTTGCCTTGGAAACTTTTCAAGGCTTCTCTCCTTGAGGTGGGCGCATTTGACTAGGTGAGCTTTTGTTTTTGCCTTAGAAACTTTTTTCAAGGCATTTCTTCTTCCTTGGGCGCAAATGAGACCCCATGCTTTCATTTTCCTAGGTGGGCGCATTTCAACATGTGAGCTTTCATTTTTGCCTTAGGCGTTTTTCAAGCCTCTGCCTGTTCCTGCTCTTGCATTCTATTTTTAGCAAGTTGTGCTATTTTTAGCAAATCCCTTGATTTTCAACCTCTAAGGCTCCGTTTTGCCTGAAAATTTCATCAGATGATATTCTCTGCCTTGTGAACCTGTTTTGTCAGTCCTCTGCCCTGACCTGCTATTTATAGCCACCTGCTATTTATAGTAAGTTTGACTTTCTGACTTTAGTAGCTCCGTTTTGCCTGAAAGTTGCAACGCTTGATCTTGATAGCTTGAGGGTCATTCTGATGCCAACCTCGGGTGCAGACCTGCTATTTATAGCCGTGCCCTGACTTACTAAAAATAGTAAGTTCTCCGACTTTGCTCAAATTTTGCCAGCAGGTACCTTGAAGTGTGCTGACATGGGTGGGGTACTTTGTTTCGGCTATTTTTGGATTTTACCCCCTATAAAAGTGGAAACCCTAATTTGATTTGCATGTATCCCGAACGGTCTCCGTTTGACTTCGTTCCTTCTGCATGTCGTTCTGCTTGCTGGACTGGAGTGTTGGGCGGCTGCCGGAGTGTACCTGCTAAAAATAGAAACTGTCTGAAAAGTGACTCATCCACTGCCGGATGGTTTTGCATGTCATATTGCCCGCGGGATCTCAAAAAACCCAGAAAAACCCAGAAAACTGGTCTGCATGCATGCACTGGCTAAAAATAGTAAGTCCTCAAAACTCGATCTTCTCTGCTTGCAAGCCACACCGTTGCGAAGCTCTCGAAAAACCCATGAAGAAAAACCCGACATGCGTTGAAAAACACTGCATGCGAACCCTAAAAATAGCCTCCGAAGGCTGAACTCTGAAAGTGGTTGTCTCGGTTTGCATGTTACATCACTGCGAAGGTTTTGGAAAACCCAGAAGGATTCTCCAGACATGCATCTGAAAAGCCCATGTGGAAACCCTGAAAATGGCTCTTAAAGCCCAAAATGCCAAAAATAGTAAGTCGTCTGATCTGGCTCAAAATTTACGTGTAGACAGCTTGAAGTTACCCGGATGCGGTGGAACTGACAGAATTCCAAAATCTCGATAAAATAGTCCCAAATTGAATACTTACTAAAAATAGTAAGTTGCCAGAATACAGTGAAAATTTAGGGGGACTCTGCTGGAAGTCTTCTGACTGCTGCTCTAAGCTTAGATTTCAATTTTATAACTCAGTCTGACCTTAAATAAGCCTGAAGGATGAAAACCCTAATTACACAGACTTGACCAATATTTCAACCCGGGTCAAACGACGGGACAATCCCCGGAAGGACCAGAGACCAGAGAGAGAGCGAACCAAAGCCAAAAGACCAGACTGGAGCAAAATTTAGGGGGTCCCCATCTTGATGGGGTGATGTGTGAAAAAAAGGTCACAACAGAACCATTCTCTCTTTATCGAATCTGGAAATAGATTCATTATACTGGGAATTGGTATTGAACTTAGGCGGACTGTGTAGACCCTGACTGATCAAGAGGCCAGAGGGTTTATCTTCTATAGATATGGCTTTAATGATGATTAATCTGCATTTATATTTGACTCCTACTAATATTGGACTTGCAGGATGTATTAAATGGCAGAAAGGACATAATGAATATGTAGATAAGAATATTTCTCAATTTAGTTATGTATTTTTGACATACCTTCATATTAGGACTCCAGGAATTGTTTGATCATATTAAATAAAATGTGTAAGTACAAAGGAAGTACTAATGACTGCATATCGATTGTTTGAATTGTGTTTGTAATCCCGCCAGGAGCGTTGAATCATAACTTAAAGTGGTTCGTCTAAAAACCTCACCTAGGTTCCGCCCCACGGGCCCAAAGCAAGGGTTGGGCAGTCTGCCCCACAGGCCCCATGGGTTGGGTAGTTCTGCCCCACAGGCCCATGACAAGGGTTGGGCAGTCTGCCCCACAGGCCCCATGGGTTGGGCAGTTCTGCCCCACAGGCCCATGACAAGGGTTGGGCAGTCTGCCCCACAGGCCCGTTGCAAGGGTTGGGTCATGGAGGGGTGAGGGTCCCACCTTGGCATTCTACCCCACAGGCCTGTTATACAGGTTGGGCATTGGAAGGTGGTAGACCGTAGGCCCTTAAGGGTTCCTCTCTCCTGATGGGCTGAGTAACTTCTCTTATGTTTGCAAACTGCATTGGTGATTATGTCTTATGTGGATTATTAGATATTAATGCTAACAGATGTGTTGATGATATGTTGAATACAAGACTCAAATTTAGGATTATTGAATTTAGGAGAACATACTTTTGGAAAGAAGAAATCCTAAACCTAATCAACAAGCAAATCTTAGGACAGGACAGGTAAGGGACATTACAACAGACCCGCAGACCTGCAAGGAAGGTATCCTCCAAGAACTATCGCATGAAGGAAACCAAGAAAGCGCCTCACAGACCCGCAAACCTGCAAGGAAGGTATCCTCCAAGAACTCTCACATGAAGGAGACCGAGCAAAGAGGCCTCTGTAGAGTCAGAGATGGCGACATGTTTACTCATAGATAGAACATGTCAGGAAACGGCCACGTAGGCCAATGAATGGACAGTCACGCAGACCATTGCTAAGTTGTAAGGCTTTCAAAGGGGTCCCTCGGAAACCCTTCAAAAGGAAGGAGGGTCCCTCACACTGTTTGAAAAGTAAAGTCTAGTCGGGCTGGCCCCAAGCTAGACGTAAAGATGTGAAGCGGGTCTAGTCAGGCTGCCCCCAAGCTAGACGTAAAGATAGGTCTAGACGGGCTGCCCCTGAGTTAGATGCAAAGATAGGTCTTGACAGGCTGCCCCCGAGCTAGATGCAAAGATGTAAAGTAGGTCTAGTCGGGCTGCCCCCAAGCTAGACGTCATGGAATTTGTTTGAGAGAAAATCTTTCAAAGAGGTCCCTTGGGAACCCTTTAAAAGAAAGAAGGTCCACTCAAGGGACGCTACATTCGAAAGATAGAGAGAAGGGAGGGGGTCCTCAGAAGGACGCACATCTCCAAAACAAGCTATCACTGCCCCCAACATACAGGGGAGGAGAACTATGCAAGATATTTAGAATAGGATAGAGGTAAACCTCGATATTAGTTATCATTTGAAGAAGAGGTAGGTGCATCAGCAGGCACCTGAATCATGAAGTTGTTGTATTTTGTCCTTCAAGGCCTTACATTCGCTAGTGGAATGGCCAAGCATTCGATGGTATGCACAAAAGGAATGTTTTCCTTTACCATGTTTATGAGATTTCTTGCGTGTAGGAGGAGGAAGAGTAATTAAGTGGGCTTTAAGAAGCCGCAACAAAATACACTCTTGCTCAGACAAAGGGTGAGGAGCAGGAAGCAACCCTTTCTCTTGCGGAGAAAAGTTTGACTTCTCATAAGAAGAAGATACAAAGATACAAGACAAAGGAGAATAGACCAATTTGCGAGAATGAGGTTGAGCGGACATCACGTCAACGTTCAACTGTGGTTTTTGCTTAGATTGTTCATTCGAGCACCCAAGCCCTAGATTACGCTTGTGAGGTGCGAATTCTATAGGGACCTAAATGCCTTGTTCATTAAGCCCACAACTTTTACGCTCATAGCCATACTTAGAGACGAGCTTAAAGTCGGGGCCATAATGTGTTTGCAAATCATGAGAAGAGGGGGGATCCTCGTAGAGAGCATTATTCCAGCAAGGGGGAAGATACTCTTCTACAGGATCATCATCATCAATACTCAGAACATTACAGTTCGTATTCACATTATCCTGTGATACAAAAGGACAATTGTGTTTGATAGCAGGCGTGAATGATGTTGTCGGAAGGTCTAAGCGGATCGAGTCGACTTTATATTCCTGAATGAAGGAATCTGTAAAGTCTGAAGGACCCCAATCATCACCAAGACATGCATTCCTTTCAAAAGAGGTAGAAGGAGTAGACTCAAGATTTAGTTGCTGCAAGAGGATCTTCTTCAGGGACATTCATCTCAAGAGTATCCTTTGTAGTAGGTACTGCTGGAGTAAGCATCGACACTTTGGAAGATACTGAAGGAATAAGAGTAGGCACAACCGAAGTTTGACCGACAACTGCCATCTCACATAAGTTCATAGCATTAGGGCCAACCTTGACTGTGACTACTTTATTATTACAAATGAATTTAATAGATTTATGCAAGGTAGACAGGACTGCACCTATAGTGTGAATCCACAGTCTACCAAGAAGAAGGTTGTAAGGTAACTTCTCTGACATAGCATATACAAGGGTAGGTATAGTAACGGGTCCAAGCTGCAAAGGTAATATTATTGTACCTAGAGCTTTACGCCCAACATTATCAAACCCTTGAATGTCAACAAAAGAAGTATTAAGAGAAGATGGATTGATATTAATCTTAGGTAATAGATCAATGCTACATACGTTAAGCGCCGAACCAATGTCAACGAGAGTACGTCTAATGCCAATCTTATTAATATTAACTATAATCATTAAAGGGTCTTCTTGCTTCTATACTTCTGGAGGCAGGAGTTCTTGAGGATAGAATGTAATATTCGGCGAATCCGCACGAATATGATAAATCAATGCATCAACATCTTTTGGCCTAGTGGAAGAAGGCAAGAGGATCTTTTGCAAGGCTTCTTGAAGCATACCTTGGTAAATTGGAGTAGACTGAAGCAAGTGCCACAGTGAGATCTTAGTCGGAGTAACTTGAGGTTGCTCGACAAGATCGTAATCACTAGGTGCTTTAGTCATAGGTTTAGGTGCTTGAGGAAGGCTTAGTTGTTTATTCATTCTAGCATCATAGGTACGGGCTACCGCTCTATAAGAGAGAGCCTTAGAAAGACCAAGGGAATCACTATCAAATGGAACACCATCGATAAAACAAACCCTTTTAGGAGAAGGGCTAGCTGGAGTCACGTAAATGACTGGTCTCTTAGGCCTTTGAGGGGTAGCAGAGACATAGATTACATTTACAGAGTCATCACAACTAGTAGAATAATTATTTGAAGACGTATTCTCAACATCGATCCAAACAGGATCAAATGTGGAAGGAGATTCATCATGCACTAATGCATCATCTCTAAAGGAGAGTGCATTAGGATAGATAAGAAATTCATCATTCACAAATGCAACATCCCTAGAAGAGAGTGCATTGGAATGAGTAGGAAATTTGTCATTCACAAATGCATCATCTCTAGAAGAGAGTGCATTTGTAACGACCCCAACCTTGGGTAATTAAAGTTTTTTCAACTTTTCATATAAATAACAAGGAAACATACATACATAAAGATAAGTAACAAAACTTTTCTTTTCTTTTCATTGCAATATTTCAATTAAAGAACCAATTGATACAACACATCATTTCTTTTCCTTTTCAACTAAACAACAGAGTAAGAATACATACAAGAATAAACATAGCTTGGAGAGCTTTGAGCAAATAGGAATAAGACGGTCCAGGATCTTCCCTTTCAAACTTTGGCGCTTCAGAAGTCTATTGTGGAGGAGAAACATCACTCAGGTGCTTTTCCACTAACCACAGACTTATAATGCGGTCCCCCGCACGTCTATTGTTAAATAAACGACCCTCCCTTCTACGAAGAGATTGGCTGGGTAACCGGTTCTGTTTTAACCAACTGAGCATAATGCTGTGTCCTACATATCCAAATCCTTGTAATCCCACAATCTCAATCTAGTATGCAAATCCGGACAACAGTGAACTGACAGTGTAATCATCTCACAGTCTAAGTGGATGTAGGTGTACCACACTACTTTGGCCAAAGTGTTTCAACAGTATATCAACTGACGGTCATCTATCATATACACTATGTCAGGTTCAGTTTGACTTGAGGCTGTCTTATCCTACGCGTAGGCTAAGTCCTTACAATGGGTAGTCAATCACCCCAGACTTCCTACAACAACCTATCTATTTAGGAAATGAAAACAGTTTACAAGTGTCCCTCAAGTAAATCCTATTCCGAAAATCTTTATCTACGGAGTACTTAGCTTATCTTAGTTAACCTAATAACTTTAAGCTTTAGACTATACTTGTTACTGGTTTCATCTTGGTCCTAGTAGATAATAACTAGTTTTCTCGTATTCTCCATATACGAAGATCATATAGAGTAAACAACATTCACAAAAATGCATTTCAACTTATTCCTATTTATTCTTTAATCCACTATACTTAAAATCCCTTTTTTAAGCCAAGACAGACAACAGTTTCCCTTAACCTTATAAACACATTTCATTCAAGACATTTCCTTTATTGCAAACTTATAATCAAAAAACACAATCATTTTTCACTCAATCAATCAGCTATGCCTATTTTCAGTTAATGCATAAAGACAAACACAATGAATTCTTTTTCTTTCAAAAATAGAGAAATAAAAAGGTTTCCTCATGCTTGTTTCCTCAAGCTTATCCTTCTTGATGCTCTTGAATGTTCTTGAATCCAACTGAATACAGCTCCTCGATTGATGGTGAAACCTTCCAACTGATTTCCTCTATACTTTCTCTGAAAGGTGCTCTCTTTACTACTATTCTACTCAGTTACTATTTCTTGTGTTTTTCTCAAGCTCAGAATGAATGAAAAATAGTGACTGGTAATGCTGGTTTGCATTTACTGTTATTTCCAAATAGATACTACAACAAATGTGCATATAAAAATGTGAAGCAAATGATAGCTCAGAATTTAACCAGAATGCTCAATGCTAAATTTCGTGTGTTTCAGCAAAGGGCTGGGCATCCTTTTATAAGCCTGAATTCCTCAAAGTATGGCATGGGAGTGGACAACAAAGTGCCCAGAATCGGTCAAGAAGCAAAATGGCGGATTTCCAAGACCTAAGTCATCAGAAATAAGTGTGATTTGACTTCTTTTGAGCCAGCAAATTCAAGACTTGTTCAACTCTAACTCGGAATTGCCACATACAGATAAACGTCCATTTTTGGCGCAAAACAGAGGTTGGTTCATGCTTGTTGTGAAAATTTCAAGGTTCAGGTTGCAACAACGAATTTCCAACTGGCTGGTGTTTTCCTTTAAACCAGCGATTGAATTTGTCTTCCATTTCTTCTTGCATTGGAAGCTCATATCACTTCACGGGAAGGTTTCTTCAAATTTTCGCCCATTTCAAATGTCAGTTAAAATGTTACAAGGAAATATTTCTTCTTTATGAAGTTGGCGTATTTTCCCCAGAATTGCATTTCACTTTATGGTGAATAAAATACTTTAAACATTGCAACTGATTTCCATAGTCTATTTTCCATGATGCAATAATCGATTTTACCAAATGACTTAATAAAGTTAAGTCTTAATTTTCCAAATAAATCTTTTCTTTATTTCAAATATATATATTTTTATATATATAATGTATTATATTAATATGTATTTTATTATAGTTTTATTTTACTTCAAAATGTATATATCTAGATATATATTTAAATATATCAATATATACATATATATTTACATTTATGCATATATACACATTTACATAATATTTGATTAAATATGTGTATTGCGAGCCAATCAACATACTTTCGATATACCTATCCATGTATATGTGCATATATGTATATATGTAAATTTCAGGACAATATAATAATATTATATTCACAGGTAATAGGTAGCGTGTATATGTATATAGATGTGTATAGCCAATTATACTGTCATGTACATGTATGTGTATGTATACCATGTTGACACATAAGTATGGCACATCAGTTTTCCGATCATATGTCTATATCACCATGTCTATACATATAGATTCATGTATATGAGAGATACATGTGTACTCATATACACCCTGCCTATGTACATATAACCAATCATGTTTCACACCCAAGGTCACAAAACAATAAGTCAGGTTTAAAAGTAACACCACTCACAAAGCACAAAGAAGTAACCCAAAGTCCTAAAGCCTATGGATGACTTATCAAGACCAACCTATTTGACTCAGTTCCTCTAAACCTTTAGTGATGTGTGTGTATGCTCAATTGATTTACTTTATCGATTATTCGAGCAAGCCTCTCTCCTGAGTGATGTTTCCCCTCCGCTTGGAGGAATGGTTCTCGTTCCTGCATCCATTGACACAAAACCACGGCAGTTACTTGCTCATAACATTTTACAGTATATAAATCAATATTTCAATTCAAATAGCAAGACTAATTATCGTCCTTCATGCATTGTTCTACCAAAAAATAACATCAATCAGAGAAACATAGAATGAGTCAATCATAAAATGTAAAAGATTCTTAAATTGATAACAAGGTTCAACACATTTTATTCATCTTTATTCTTCCTTACAAACAAAATGCTCTAAGCATTGCTAGAATAGTAGCTATACAATTTTGGGCTGTAACAGCATTGGAATGAATGGAAGGTAGAGTAATGTTAAGAAAGGTATCAACGATTTCATCTTCTTGCAACAAGATATCCTTCAAAGCAAGAGGACTCTCATGAGAAGGATCAAAGATACAAAG
>CM021104.1:161057268-161158708 GCA_007115665.2 Sequoiadendron giganteum | reverse complement strand
TTTCTTTGACCAGAGTTTAGTTAGGTACATTTGATATGTCAAGCATGGAGTTTGGACAAAGTTAAGATACTTGAAGAATGGTTCACTCTTTCATGGGTTTCTTACTTGAAGAGTTTTGTGGAGGAATAAACTCTTGCTAGAATATCATTCATCAATATTCTCACATGGCTTATTCCCCACATCGAAACACCAATGAGAACACTATCACTAAGGGAGTAGTTGGAAACAACTTTTCAAAGATTGAAGGATACACTTTGTTCCACATGAGTGCTTCCCCTCCCTGAACATTCATGGGCAAAATTGTACCAATTGTTGAACCAAGGAACGTAGTCTTGTGATGATGTCATGGCAAAGTATATGCAACTAGACCCACGGGTATTCAAGCTGGGTGTAGCTACAATGAATTCAAACTAATTTGGAGAGTAAAATAAAATTGAACATGTTGAAAAATCACACCAAACTTGCTGAAATGAAACTAATTTAATTTATTGAAATGAAACTAATCTAATTTGCTGAAATAAAACTAATTGAATCCCAGGAAATCTAACACATCATAATCAATACAAATTTGATATTAAATCATAAATAACAAAAATAATATTATAAAAATACACATATTGAAATGCAAACAACAAGAGCAAATATATAAAAATAACAAGCTAAGAATTTAAGAAATACATACATACAAATCAATACTCTACATATTCTTGAGGGGAAGTCACTCACCACCAATTAGGAAGATTGGGGTTTGTGACCTCCCTCTAAACTTGAAGATTCTCTAGCAAGTGGAAATCTGTTTTTATTGAATATATTGTGCAACCTTTCTCTCCCTTCAAGTGAAATGAAGGAGAATATATACTTATAGACAAAGCATCCTTAACAAATTACCTAAGTAAGTGGGATTTACAACAATCCTATCCCAAAAATATCTCCTGTGGATGGCAATCTTATCCCACTAATATTTCTTGTAATCCCCAATGATATCTCTCGTGGTTGTAACAATCCCACAAAAAGTGTTACATATTTGAATATTATGGTTGTAACCACCAATATCTGTTACGTTTAAATTTTGATATGGTTATATTATCCAGATTCCAAACAACCATACCATAGGAATCTCTACATTTTATTTGAAAATATTAAAATATTTATCATCAAATATAGATAATGTTTGGCATGTTTGTAATATTGATAGAACCATACTATTATGAATTTACTACTTGCAGCTCAAAATGAACCTTTGACAATTATTGCCATAGGTGTCTCAATGTTGACTTAGATGCTACCTGATTTCTAGAGCACCTTAATGGCTTGGTTCAATTCTTTATAACACTTTTGTGAAATATACTCTCTCAAAATTATTTGATTTTCAATAACAAATACAATGTAACCAAGCACCCGTTAAGGTTAGCTTAACCCAAAATGCTGCATGAAAGAACTCTAACCAAGAATGCGCCCTAAAACCACTTAAGGAGGAGGGGCGGGCATATGGTTAGAGGATCCCTAGGATCTACTGAATCAAAGTTACAAAGATTACACTTGAAAGAGAGAATCTAAACTCAACACCAAGAATGTGCACTCAAGATCCTTTGACAGGCGAGGTGCTATCATATGTTGGAGTGCTAATTGCTGAATTGAAAGGTAATAGGCGGATAACCAGCCATGATAAAACTTTCCACGCTACCACCAAACAGTGGGGGGAAAAGATTACAATTTGAACACTTCATATGCTGCGGTAGACATCCACTCAAGAGTGGGGATTCACCACTTGACAGTGGGTATGAGAAGGCTTACAATTCAAATTATCCACACTGGCGGTATACCATCCAGGGGTGCTTTAATGTGAAATTAGAAAGATAATGCAGCGATGATAAACTGAAACAGTACTACTTTTAACAGTTTTTACAAATAAAAGAGAGTTGCAAATTACAAGAATTTCACAATGTTTCAAGCACCAAGATATATAGATGTTTTCATGTTAGATAATAACGAGAATTGATGAAGAAAGATGGAAATAGCAAACTGAAATAATTCTGATTTAGAAATCTGCAATTCTGGAAATGAATTATCAACAACTGCAGAACCAATCAAATGCTCATAACTTCACCAAATTACCTCCAAATGAACTGAAATCTTTTGCAGATGATCTCTAAGAGGATGGCGCCCAAGAACCAATCAAAAACAACACCAAAGTCTTCAGCTTTTTTTGGCACGAATCTCAATGCCATATAAGAAAGTACGACCTTCTTGCAAGGGCGATTTTAGCAAATAAAATCATAAACTTCGAATTTAATTCTGCAATTCTCGAAAAATGGTCGCCTCTAGTCTAGGAATGGAGAGAGCAAACACCCATAACAAAATAAAATTCACTCTCAAAGCTGTTCATGAAAACGTACTTCAGCTAGGAAGAAACCAACAACCCAAAACTGTGGAAAATCTCCAAAATTCAACTACCATGAAGTGCAATCTGCTAGTTTGGATGAGAAGCAGCCATAAAGCCAATTAGATGTTATATTTCAAACACGAAATTGGACCAATGCTAGGAGGTAAGCATTCCTCGAAGCTAATTACATGAAGTCATTTCGACAGCATAAGTTTAGCATAAACATGAGATGATCAAATGCTGAAGCAAACTCTGCTTTTAAAGAAAATGGTGTGACTTTACAAATTCTGTAACTCCCCAAGAAGAAGGGATGCCCCTTTCACCAAATATAAATTATCAATATTAAAAAAACACTTTATCTCCTCCTTATGGCATCCCACATACAAGGCATTAGACTTTATCAAATTAATAAAAGATATTTCTTTATGAAGCGCCCACCCTCAAGGAACACTTTTTCAAAACAACTTAAGTTGATGCATTAGGCCAAGGGGTTAACTGAAAATTAGAACATTAATGCCTTATATTTAAAAACTCATTAAATAATGCTTTTTTAAGCCAGCACTGAAAACACCTTATTGCTCCAACTGAAGTAGGACTTAATTGTAGAGCTGATAAATGAGATACTGCCGAGAATAGAATTTACTATAAATAGTAACTTTTGAGAATACCACAAAAAACCTCCAATAAAGGAAACCCTAATTTTCCTCAACAAGCCTACGGGCCTCCGGAATAGGCTGTGTTATCACGGAAACTAGTAGCACTCATTCCACGGATAACCCCCCTATGAAACTTGTCTGTTTCATAGGTTCGTGATGTTCAAGCACACAAAACGAAACGATTTTTGATCCACCTCGAAATGCATTCCGAAGTCTCATATAGTCCGTTTGAGCATCCCTTTGTGTTCGTCTCGCAAAGACCTTCGAAACAAGTATCTTCATGAACACTCGTTGTTCATACTTCACAAAATTGTGAAAAGTGCAAATGTTCTGGAAAACAATGCTCTAACTTCGCCAAGAAAAATTTCTAAGTGTTGAAAGTGCAAGGGCGCTAAAAATCAGCGCCTTTGCACTTAAGTTAAAAGTCAGTTTGGTGCAAGGGCGTTGATTTTTAGCGCCCTTACACCAAGTCTCCATACTTTGTTATTTTTAGACCCTAGGTGGTGTTTTTCGACCCGACTGCACTTTTTCCAATTTTCCCCACCTTTTATGCCTTAATTAGTTGCACGACTTCAGTTCGCCATGTCTCACTGTAGAAACCCTTGTTTCCCCCTGATTCTGATTCTGACTGTTTTTTTGTTTGTTTTTGCAGTTTTTGGTTTTTTTGGTGTTTTTGAGCATAAATGCAATAATGCGATTTTGCAAGAAATAAAGAATAAATTCTATAAAAATAAATCAACTCTGAAGACTATAGATTCTTTTGCTAATATGGATGCCAGTCTATTTATCAATCTTCTGAAACGATTACAATAAAGATCCAAGTACATGCAAACAATAAGGCAATAAATTATTTGATGAAAACCTGATTTGCTGCAATATGAAAATGGACTTGATTTGGTACGGCTGCAAGAAATACTTCTTTCTCCTTCTTTCTGATGATCCCTAACGAGGCCAGGAAGATATGCGCCCAAACTGGTGATGGCAGACTGAGTATAAAGTAGGCGATTTGCTTGCAAATGAAAGTATGCCCCTTTCTGATGGAGGTACGGCCTGGTACAGCTCTGTATGGCCTGGTAACAGCAGCAACCAAATGAAAAGTACGGCCTTTATTGATGTATCCAAAATCTCAGGTAATAGGCGCCTGGAATGAAGAATCTCTGCTGGAAGATTATTACTCTAAAACCTCTGAAGATGAATGATCTGTGATGCTCTGTAATTTCTTCTGAATGAAGAAATCTCTTGCCTGGCAATAAATCAGATGATATCTCACACCCTCTGAATTGCTTTCACTGGAGATGGCTCGTTCCCCAATGCTCTGAGATTGAAACCCTAGGCTTCCGTGCTCTGACGAAACTTGACCAATTTTCAATTCACAATAATCATCCTGGCTCGAATTTCCAAGCAAATGCCTTATACTCATGAAAAGTGCGATTTCCTTAATAATAGGGAATCATTAAAAAGGTCGAACTTTTTATTTTAATGTTTCAATAGTCTCCGGACAAATTTTTAATTATAAAATATAATTAAAAACGTCCCCTTCCATGATGGGCGACCCCTCAGCCAAAATCACTTAAGTTATAATATAATAATATTATAACTTTATATTATAAACTCCAATAATTAATATTTGATTAAATATTAATATCTCTCTCAATAATCACCCGATGCACGAGCCGTCTGAAGCTGACGAATAAAGAAGTGATTCTCAACGCATCAACTTATTAATGCTAAAAATAAAGTAGGGTCCCATGTCAGGTGCTAACACGCTAAAAAATAGCAACTCGTGCTAGCGTCCCGTTGACGCGTTTTTGTGACAAAGATGTAATAAAGTTGTCCAACGGTCACTCTATTCTCTCTTGATCAAAGTGTCCCACATGCTAAGATTGTTTGAAAGTTCATGTGTTCGACTCCAAGGTTCCTTTTATCGCGAATAGACTCAGTTGGTTGATGTGTTTTTGCTGGTTATTTCAAGGGGACTTACGTAGTTGTTCAACTCCGTGAAGCAATTAGGACATGAATGATTTGGCGATATTGTTCTGGTATCTAAACTGACCCGGAAAATGCAGAATTAAAAGGGGATAGGGATAGGGATTCTACAGATCTACTTCTAAAAGGGTGGAGGACGAAGATCGACTTAAACAATCTTCAAACCAAACTTCGCTTTGTCTTCTTTCGAACAACTCTGACAAAGTTGGTGCAATCTTCAAAGGATGAGAAAATGTTCAAACTATGACACAACACGCTCATACCGTCAACACGACGCATACAAACACATGAACCATAATCGAAGTTAAGTGCTGATACTCCAGTTGACCACGCAAGGCGAACTTACCATCAGGAAGTCCGCTAGTGGTATGGACGAGAAGACTTGCTCAAATCACAACGCCACACTCCACAGCTAACAACTACTTGCATGAAATAAAATCTATTTTACTCTATCTACCTTGAATTGGAAAGACGAACAAGCCTTGCTAGCTACTCACAATAGAAGATAGAACCACCAAACAATGGTAAATCTTTATATTATGAGAGTGTTCACAACAACTTCTTACAAAGTCCTCAATGGGAAAACTTCCTTTCCTCCTCAATCTAAACTAACTTCTAAGCTCTACTCTCTAACTTCTATCTCCAATACTCTCTAGCTCTGATCTATCTCTGATTCTAATTCTAATTCTTTACAAATGAGGGGGGATGCCCCTTTTATAATAAGTCCAATTCAGTGGACGGTTCAGATCAAATTACAATGAAGGGCTCAGATCGAGCCACCTATGCCTTGATTAGGGTTTCTGCCCTAAAAACCGCCACAGAGAGGAGTGGGCAATGAATGCACAAAATATTCTCCACTCCCCTGCAGGAATCATAATGAGCAATTAATGCCCACTACCATCATCAAGAAGATCCTCATCAAGCAGCGCGTTCCCACTGGCCTTCTCCCGGATAGCAAACTCGATCAACCGGGCTAATACTGCTTCAACCTCCTGTGTAGAGATTGGTGGAATATGGTTGAGCTGGAACTCCAAGACTGCTACCGTCTGTCCGTATCTGATGCAAGATTTCTTCCATGTCACTAAGGCGTCCTGGGTATGCTGAATTATACTAGAGAACGTGGAGACATTCTCAAAGTCATCCAGGACAAGTGACTTCGCAGCTGAGAAGAATGGAGGCAGTCTACCCTTCAAACCATCAGCAGTTATCTCCTCTGGGACCAACTTTCTAGCAAATATGGTTTCTAATGTATTGAGGACTCCCCCCAAGATGTTGCCCATTGCCTTCTTCACTTTAGCTGAATCTGCCCTTGCTGCGTCGTGAAATCCACGGCCTGTGACCACCGAGGAGTACCAACTGGTGAAATCATACCTATCACCTCTCTGAATTACACCTCCATCCACCAAGGTTTCTAGAGGTACATGCATCAAAGCCCCCAAACGAAGTACAATCTTCGTTTGATAGATGCGAGTATCACCCCAGGCCTGATCTACTATATCCATTCGTGCCAAAATATTTGAGGCCTGTCGATAAGCATCGGCAAGGTCCTCCATGAATTTTCCTGTCTCAGTATGAACACGGCTAACCCACTTGTCTGCCTCCGCTTCCATTTTCTTTAAATCCTCTAAGGCAACAATTGACTCATTCGGAAGCTCCGATGGACGTTCTACTGCTGGGTCTGCTGGTTCACCTGGACGTGCTAGATTCTGCATATATCCTATCAAGGTTTTGTGTTCCTTCTTCAATTTCTTATACTTCCCCTCCGTGCGGAGCAACTGATCCTTCAATGCCTGATAGGAGTTATCGAATTCCTCGATAACTTGGGCTCCCGTAGGACGACCCAACTCTACTGTGGTGATCACATAATTTTCAGGCCTCTCCTCGGTTCGATCACAATCTTCCTTTGGAATAGCCACCTGAAGCGTGCGAGAGCCTGACTCGTCAGTCGAGATCTTTGAAAACTTTCGGGCCCTTTTCTTCTCTGGTGGCGCACTGATCCTCCTGAGGAACTCTTCCATCTCAATGGCTGGATCCGTGTCATCCTCGGGTTCTCTCCTCATTCTGTCGGAAAGCCAATCAGGCACTGTCTGCTGTGGATTACAAATGACAAGGGGCTGTTCTCCTGTTGCCTCCATCTCGTGCACTTCCTCTCTTCTTGCACTGGTTTGCTCAGGCTCATCCTCCTCTATAAGCTGGGTATCTCCCGACCCTTGGGTCCCTTGTTCTGTGTTTTCCTCTTCTTCCAAAGCCGTGTCCAACATCTGCTGAAAATGGGTGTCGGCCATTGTTTCCTCTTCCTCCCCCTGTTGGCCGCCCCTGGATAAACTGACACTAGCCGATTCCCGGGCATTGGGCTGATCTACCTCCTCAAGTCCCCGCTCTTCCTCTAATCCTGCCCTCTGATCGGCAAATAATGAAACCACTCTTAAACTCGAAGATTGAGTTTGTGAGTGCACGGGTGATGCTTGTTCTATCCTCAACGGTATCGGCTGGGTTGGTACTTCCACTTGTGCCCTCGATGTCTGAGCAATTTGTTTCCCTCTTTTTACCGATAACGGCCTTGGGTCACCCATCAAGCTGTAAGTAAGGGCGATCGACTTGCTCTTAAGTTTGCATACATGTCTGTCGACCCAAGTCCTGGTAAAAGTCATCACCGGGATAGAAAGAGTGTCCAAGTCCATGATCTTTGGCTCGGACCAATCAGGTGGTGGGACAGGAGTATCCCTAACTGACCCATAGTCGGGTTGCATGACGTTGACATCCTCCTCCACCTGGTCGGGAACTGGAATAATCTCACATTCTCTAATCAATTTGAGAGGAAGTCTGAAAAACATCCTTCTTCTTATCTCAGCCTCATCCACTGCATTTGCCCAAAAGTCTTCCAGATGAGCTCTGTGCCGGTATTCAACGTTCTGTACCATCCGGATGTTCCCGTAAGGATCGAAATCCTGCCTGCCTGTGTGATATGACAAATGATAAGATTGCAGCTCCTCCTCTGCCTCTCGGGCTGCCTGCAAAGAGGGGCACACCTCAATGGAATTTCCCATGGTGATAGGGAAATCAAGCCCACCCTTCTTTTTCCTTTTCCGAATCTTATCGTAGGCAATCAATTGCCTAGATATCTCAAGCATTACTATGTGATCAGTGGGGTATCGTGGTAACCGATACGGATACGAAGTGAACCCTTGCAGCCTAATATATGTGAATTTCGGGAATTGGATGAGCCAATACCCATATTCCTCAATCAATGTCTGTGCTTCTTTAGATATTCTCTGCTGCGTCCTTTGCTGAAGCGTCCTCGCGATGTGCATTGTGAATGCATCATTTTCCCGTTTATAGTTGGCAATGTTAGCCAAATGTAGCTGTGTGCAGGCTTCATGAATTTTGAATTGACCAGGGGCACAGCCGATTGGCTCTTTGTACGAAATCCCTCTGTATTTAGTCATTCTGGCCAACATGTAAATCACATATGAGCTCATGTAGAAAGTCTTCGTCACCTTCAAGCTCCTGAATTGCTCATCGATGTGGTTGCTAATCATCCCAGCCCAATCGACACACTCTTTTCCTTCCAAGATGATCTCGATGAAGTAGAACATCCAAGGCTCGAAAATGTAAGCCTGTGCACTCCCATTCACCCGGCTCAGCATCATTATCAAATCACAATATTCTTGTTTCACGTCCTCGGCAATTATCTGCTTTGGGAGCTTAGTGCGGGGTGGCCTCGGCTTTTGCATCCAAACTCTGTTAATGACTGCAGTGACTCTTTCGAAAGAGGAAGAGTACATCTTGTCTGCTCTCTTATTTGTTCTGTATAACATCTCCTCAGAAGTTGGAATCCCAAATGCCTCTCCGATGGCATCCGGTGTAAAGTTGGCGAGCAGTTTACCATCTGGAGAGACAATCGTCCTACGTTCTGGCTTGTAGTGATTGGCGCACTCCATAATTAGCTCCGGACACTGAATTGCTGGCGGAAAACTAGCAGCTGCGTAGATCCCACTCTTCATTATATTATGTGCCTTGACGGATGGTTGATTGCCCCCTAGCCCGAACATCCTCGATTTGAGTGCATTTAGATTAAATGAACCAAGGTTGGTGTCATTTAATCCTGCCAACTTCGAAACTATCGCTGACTTTGGGAGAAATGGCTTAGCGAGCCTTTTAATCATTGCTTGCCGGGATGAGCCAGCCTTGCCTGCTTCAGTGTTTGCAGCTCTGCCTGCGGCTCTGCTAGTTCCTGCAACTTCCTTTGCGCCAGCCATCTGTAAAAATAAAATAGAAGAATAAGCTAGATTGCAGATTTTTAATAAAATAAAACAATTCCCGAGATGGCTGCGAATACGGAGTTAGCTTTGAAAATAAAATTCCTCAGCATAAATTTCTAACTCCAAACCTCGTACTGTATAAAAATCTCTGAGTTTAGAGACAACTCTCAGCAACTACACTTCTGAGTGGTGAAGAAAAAACGCAGCAAGCTAATAACTTTCAGCAATGTAGCTAATTTCTCCAGCACAAATTGTTCGAACCTTGACTTCACTTTGTCAACTTCAGCAGTTAGAGGAATAAAGAGTTGCCAGCAATATGAAATTTCAACTTCCTCAACTTCTCAACGCTTAAACTTCGCAGCAACTCCACTTTCAGCTCTTTGAGAATTAAATTCTCCAGCAACTCCGGAAAATAACTTCAACCTTCAACTTCGAAGTCGCAGCAACACACTTTCAGCTTTTCGAAAGAAAGAGTCTCGGAAAATGAAGATTTCTCCAGCACTTCGTACTTTCAGCAACTCAACACTCCGAAATAAAATAAACTCTCACAGAATTTCTCTCCTCAACCACTTGGAAAATATTTCAATCTCTCCAGAACTTCTTCAGCAACTTCAACTTCGAAATAATGTGAGGAGAAATGAGAGAAGAGATTGTTTAAATAACTCTTCTCGGAGAATCCTGCTAAGTAGTGCTGGGGTTATTTTTAGCACCTTCATCAATTTCCCACTATCTTCGTTCGGAATCTTCTAATTCAAGCGCAGTAGTGGGCTAGTCGTCAGCCGGTTATTATGGCAGTTGCCATTAATAATGATTCCTTCCTTGTAAAAAAAATTCAAATTTTCCTCTTAATCTGCCAGTTAACTCTTGGCGATTTAAACAACTCGCGAGAAAAACAATCACTTGACTTGATTTAAAATTCCATTTTAAAATCTCGCAGTGTTTAAATAAATTCAACTCAAAAAAATTCGTGGGAGTTGTAAATTTATTTCCAACTTTTAAAATGTCTGTCATTTAAATCCTCGATTTCATAAAATTTGCCTTAGACATTTTAAATTCTCTCATTAAAACGTTCAACTCCGGGCGATTAAAAAATTGTTTGCGTGCTCGAAATAATTCGTCCTTTGAGATTTAACTTCTGTCAGGAAAATAATCTAGGCAAAACTAATTTCTTCTGAAAATATTAAAATTTCCCTTAGGAAATTAATTTTCAAACTCTGCTAACTCATGGGTGCATTTTAAACGGGTTCATTTGATTTTCACTTGACCCATGGAAAATATTCGTCGATATCAAATTTTCCCCTTGAAAAAAGATTCGTTAACTTTCAACTGCCTTCGGAGAATTTTTAAAACTCATCAAATCATCCTTCCTTGCCAAGGGCGTATTTTTCCCTAGTGAAGTGTTATATCACTTAGAAAAAATTTTCTAACACTTTCTCTACCATAGGCGTATACATTTTGATGAAATATTTATTTCAAAAAAATTCCTTCACTTTACACCTCTGGCGCACTTTCATGTGTCTACTTTTATTTTGTTGCCTTAGGAAATTTTCTCCAGCAACCTTGGCGTATTTTACTCATGCAAGCCTTGATTTCTCACTTAGAAAATTCTCAAACAGTTAGAATATCCTTGGGCGCATATGGGGTCTTGAACTTTCATTTTCTTGACTTAGAAATTTTCTCCAGCAACCTAGCCACTTTATCTTGCCTTGGGCGCATTTTGACCTCTCTACTTTCATTTCATGCCTTAGGAAAATTTCGGCCATCTCCTCTTCATCATGGGCGCAAATGCTAGGCCAAGCTTTCATTTCATGCCTTAGAAAAATTTCGGCCATCTCCTCTTCATCATGGGCGCAAATGCTAGGCCAAGCTTTCATTTCATGCCTTAGAAATATTTCATAGCTTCAATCCTTGAGGTGGGCGCATTTCAACATGTGAGCTTTTGTTTTTGCCTTAGAAACTTTTCAAGGCTTCTCTCCTTGAGGTGGGCGCATTTGACTAGGTGAGCTTTTGTTTTTGCCTTGGAAACTTTTCAAGGCTTCTCTCCTTGAGGTGGGCGCATTTGACTAGGTGAGCTTTTGTTTTTGCCTTAGAAACTTTTTTCAAGGCATTTCTTCTTCCTTGGGCGCAAATGAGACCCCATGCTTTCATTTTCCTAGGTGGGCGCATTTCAACATGTGAGCTTTCATTTTTGCCTTAGGCGTTTTTCAAGCCTCTGCCTGTTCCTGCTCTTGCATTCTATTTTTAGCAAGTTGTGCTATTTTTAGCAAATCCCTTGATTTTCAACCTCTAAGGCTCCGTTTTGCCTGAAAATTTCATCAGATGATATTCTCTGCCTTGTGAACCTGTTTTGTCAGTCCTCTGCCCTGACCTGCTATTTATAGCCACCTGCTATTTATAGTAAGTTTGACTTTCTGACTTTAGTAGCTCCGTTTTGCCTGAAAGTTGCAACGCTTGATCTTGATAGCTTGAGGGTCATTCTGATGCCAACCTCGGGTGCAGACCTGCTATTTATAGCCGTGCCCTGACTTACTAAAAATAGTAAGTTCTCCGACTTTGCTCAAATTTTGCCAGCAGGTACCTTGAAGTGTGCTGACATGGGTGGGGTACTTTGTTTCGGCTATTTTTGGATTTTACCCCCTATAAAAGTGGAAACCCTAATTTGATTTGCATGTATCCCGAACGGTCTCCGTTTGACTTCGTTCCTTCTGCATGTCGTTCTGCTTGCTGGACTGGAGTGTTGGGCGGCTGCCGGAGTGTACCTGCTAAAAATAGAAACTGTCTGAAAAGTGACTCATCCACTGCCGGATGGTTTTGCATGTCATATTGCCCGCGGGATCTCAAAAAACCCAGAAAAACCCAGAAAACTGGTCTGCATGCATGCACTGGCTAAAAATAGTAAGTCCTCAAAACTCGATCTTCTCTGCTTGCAAGTCACACCGTTGCGAAGCTCTCGAAAAACCCATGAAGAAAAACCCGACATGCGTTGAAAAACACTGCATGCGAACCCTAAAAATAGCCTCCGAAGGCTGAACTCTGAAAGTGGTTGTCTCGGTTTGCATGTTACATCACTGCGAAGGTTTTGGAAAACCCAGAAGGATTCTCCAGACATGCATCTGAAAAGCCCATGTGGAAACCCTGAAAATGGCTCTTAAAGCCCAAAATGCCAAAAATAGTAAGTCGTCTGATCTGGCTCAAAATTTACGTGTAGACAGCTTGAAGTTACCCGGATGCAGTGGAACTGACAGAATTCCAAAATCTCAATAAAATAGTCCCAAATTGAATACTTACTAAAAATAGTAAGTTGCCAGAATACAGTGAAAATTTAGGGGGACTCTGCTGGAAGTCTTCTGACTGCTGCTCTAAGCTTAGATTTCAATTTTATAACTCAGTCTGACCTTAAATAAGCCTGAAGGATGAAAACCCTAATTACACAGACTTGACCAATATTTCAACCCGGGTCAAACGACGGGACAATCCCCGGAAGGACCAGAGACCAGAGAGAGAGCGAACCAAAGCCAAAAGACCAGACTGGAGCAAAATTTAGGGGGTCCCCATCTTGATGGGGTGATGTGTGAAAAAAAGGTCACAACAGAACCATTCTCTCTTTATCGAATCTGGAAATAGATTCATTATACTGGGAATTGGTATTGAACTTAGGCGGACTGTGTAGACCCTGACTGATCAAGAGGCCAGAGGGTTTATCTTCTATAGATATGGCTTTAATGATGATTAATCTGCATTTATATTTGACTCCTACTAATATTGGACTTGCAGGATGTATTAAATGGCAGAAAGGACATAATGAATATGTAGATAAGAATATTTCTCAATTTAGTTATGTATTTTTGACATACCTTCATATTAGGACTCCAGGAATTGTTTGATCATATTAAATAAAATGTGTAAGTACAAAGGAAGTACTAATGACTGCATATCGATTGTTTGAATTGTGTTTGTAATCCCGCCAGGAGCGTTGAATCATAACTTAAAGTGGTTCGTCTAAAAACCTCACCTAGGTTCCGCCCCACGGGCCCAAAGCAAGGGTTGGGCAGTCTGCCCCACAGGCCCCATGGGTTGGGTAGTTCTGCCCCACAGGCCCATGACAAGGGTTGGGCAGTCTGCCCCACAGGCCCCATGGGTTGGGCAGTTCTGCCCCACAGGCCCATGACAAGGGTTGGGCAGTCTGCCCCACAGGCCCGTTGCAAGGGTTGGGTCATGGAGGGGTGAGGGTCCCACCTTGGCATTCTACCCCACAGGCCTGTTATACAGGTTGGGCATTGGAAGGTGGTAGACCGTAGGCCCTTAAGGGTTCCTCTCTCCTGATGGGCTGAGTAACTTCTCTTATGTTTGCAAACTGCATTGGTGATTATGTCTTATGTGGATTATTAGATATTAATGCTAACAGATGTGTTGATGATATGTTGAATACAAGACTCAAATTTAGGATTATTGAATTTAGGAGAACATACTTTTGGAAAGAAGAAATCCTAAACCTAATCAACAAGCAAATCTTAGGACAGGACAGGTAAGGGACATTACAACAGACCCGCAGACCTGCAAGGAAGGTATCCTCCAAGAACTATCGCATGAAGGAAACCAAGAAAGCGCCTCACAGACCCGCAAACCTGCAAGGAAGGTATCCTCCAAGAACTCTCACATGAAGGAGACCGAGCAAAGAGGCCTCTGTAGAGTCAGAGATGGCGACATGTTTACTCATAGATAGAACATGTCAGGAAACGGCCACGTAGGCCAATGAATGGACAGTCACGCAGACCATTGCTAAGTTGTAAGGCTTTCAAAGGGGTCCCTCGGAAACCCTTCAAAAGGAAGGAGGGTCCCTCACACTGTTTGAAAAGTAAAGTCTAGTCGGGCTGGCCCCAAGCTAGACGTAAAGATGTGAAGCGGGTCTAGTCAGGCTGCCCCCAAGCTAGACGTAAAGATAGGTCTAGACGGGCTGCCCCTGAGTTAGATGCAAAGATAGGTCTTGACAGGCTGCCCCCGAGCTAGATGCAAAGATGTAAAGTAGGTCTAGTCGGGCTGCCCCCAAGCTAGACGTCATGGAATTTGTTTGAGAGAAAATCTTTCAAAGAGGTCCCTTGGGAACCCTTTAAAAGAAAGAAGGTCCACTCAAGGGACGCTACATTCGAAAGATAGAGAGAAGGGAGGGGGTCCTCAGAAGGACGCACATCTCCAAAACAAGCTATCACTGCCCCCAACATACAGGGGAGGAGAACTATGCAAGATATTTAGAATAGGATAGAGGTAAACCTCGATATTAGTTATCATTTGAAGAAGAGGTAGGTGCATCAGCAGGCACCTGAATCATGAAGTTGTTGTATTTTGTCCTTCAAGGCCTTACATTCGCTAGTGGAATGGCCAAGCATTCGATGGTATGCACAAAAGGAATGTTTTCCTTTACCATGTTTATGAGATTTCTTGCGTGTAGGAGGAGGAAGAGTAATTAAGTGGGCTTTAAGAAGCCGCAACAAAATACACTCTTGCTCAGACAAAGGGTGAGGAGCAGGAAGCAACCCTTTCTCTTGCGGAGAAAAGTTTGACTTCTCATAAGAAGAAGATACAAAGATACAAGACAAAGGAGAATAGACCAATTTGCGAGAATGAGGTTGAGCGGACATCACGTCAACGTTCAACTGTGGTTTTTGCTTAGATTGTTCATTCGAGCACCCAAGCCCTAGATTACGCTTGTGAGGTGCGAATTCTATAGGGACCTAAATGCCTTGTTCATTAAGCCCACAACTTTTACGCTCATAGCCATACTTAGAGACGAGCTTAAAGTCGGGGCCATAATGTGTTTGCAAATCATGAGAAGAGGGGGGATCCTCGTAGAGAGCATTATTCCAGCAAGGGGGAAGATACTCTTCTACAGGATCATCATCATCAATACTCAGAACATTACAGTTCGTATTCACATTATCCTGTGATACAAAAGGACAATTGTGTTTGATAGCAGGCGTGAATGATGTTGTCGGAAGGTCTAAGCGGATCGAGTCGACTTTATATTCCTGAATGAAGGAATCTGTAAAGTCTGAAGGACCCCAATCATCACCAAGACATGCATTCCTTTCAAAAGAGGTAGAAGGAGTAGACTCAAGATTTAGTTGCTGCAAGAGGATCTTCTTCAGGGACATTCATCTCAAGAGTATCCTTTGTAGTAGGTACTGCTGGAGTAAGCATCGACACTTTGGAAGATACTGAAGGAATAAGAGTAGGCACAACCGAAGTTTGACCGACAACTGCCATCTCACATAAGTTCATAGCATTAGGGCCAACCTTGACTGTGACTACTTTATTATTACAAATGAATTTAATAGATTTATGCAAGGTAGACAGGACTGCACCTATAGTGTGAATCCACAGTCTACCAAGAAGAAGGTTGTAAGGTAACTTCTCTGACATAGCATATACAAGGGTAGGTATAGTAACGGGTCCAAGCTGCAAAGGTAATATTATTGTACCTAGAGCTTTACGCCCAACATTATCAAACCCTTGAATGTCAACAAAAGAAGTATTAAGAGAAGATGGATTGATATTAATCTTAGGTAATAGATCAATGCTACATACGTTAAGCGCCGAACCAATGTCAACGAGAGTACGTCTAATGCCAATCTTATTAATATTAACTATAATCATTAAAGGGTCTTCTTGCTTCTATACTTCTGGAGGCAGGAGTTCTTGAGGATAGAATGTAATATTCGGCGAATCCGCACGAATATGATAAATCAATGCATCAACATCTTTTGGCCTAGTGGAAGAAGGCAAGAGGATCTTTTGCAAGGCTTCTTGAAGCATACCTTGGTAAATTGGAGTAGACTGAAGCAAGTGCCACAGTGAGATCTTAGTCGGAGTAACTTGAGGTTGCTCGACAAGATCGTAATCACTAGGTGCTTTAGTCATAGGTTTAGGTGCTTGAGGAAGGCTTAGTTGTTTATTCATTCTAGCATCATAGGTACGGGCTACCGCTCTATAAGAGAGAGCCTTAGAAAGACCAAGGGAATCACTATCAAATGGAACACCATCGATAAAACAAACCCTTTTAGGAGAAGGGCTAGCTGGAGTCACGTAAATGACTGGTCTCTTAGGCCTTTGAGGGGTAGCAGAGACATAGATTACATTTACAGAGTCATCACAACTAGTAGAATAATTATTTGAAGACGTATTCTCAACATCGATCCAAACAGGATCAAATGTGGAAGGAGATTCATCATGCACTAATGCATCATCTCTAAAGGAGAGTGCATTAGGATAGATAAGAAATTCATCATTCACAAATGCAACATCCCTAGAAGAGAGTGCATTGGAATGAGTAGGAAATTTGTCATTCACAAATGCATCATCTCTAGAAGAGAGTGCATTTGTAACGACCCCAACCTTGGGTAATTAAAGTTTTTTCAACTTTTCATATAAATAACAAGGAAACATACATACATAAAGATAAGTAACAAAACTTTTCTTTTCTTTTCATTGCAATATTTCAATTAAAGAACCAATTGATACAACACATCATTTCTTTTCCTTTTCAACTAAACAACAGAGTAAGAATACATACAAGAATAAACATAGCTTGGAGAGCTTTGAGCAAATAGGAATAAGACGGTCCAGGATCTTCCCTTTCAAACTTTGGCGCTTCAGAAGTCTATTGTGGAGGAGAAACATCACTCAGGTGCTTTTCCACTAACCACAGACTTATAATGCGGTCCCCCGCACGTCTATTGTTAAATAAACGACCCTCCCTTCTACGAAGAGATTGGCTGGGTAACCGGTTCTGTTTTAACCAACTGAGCATAATGCTGTGTCCTACATATCCAAATCCTTGTAATCCCACAATCTCAATCTAGTATGCAAATCCGGACAACAGTGAACTGACAGTGTAATCATCTCACAGTCTAAGTGGATGTAGGTGTACCACACTACTTTGGCCAAAGTGTTTCAACAGTATATCAACTGACGGTCATCTATCATATACACTATGTCAGGTTCAGTTTGACTTGAGGCTGTCTTATCCTACGCGTAGGCTAAGTCCTTACAATGGGTAGTCAATCACCCCAGACTTCCTACAACAACCTATCTATTTAGGAAATGAAAACAGTTTACAAGTGTCCCTCAAGTAAATCCTATTCCGAAAATCTTTATCTACGGAGTACTTAGCTTATCTTAGTTAACCTAATAACTTTAAGCTTTAGACTATACTTGTTACTGGTTTCATCTTGGTCCTAGTAGATAATAACTAGTTTTCTCGTATTCTCCATATACGAAGATCATATAGAGTAAACAACATTCACAAAAATGCATTTCAACTTATTCCTATTTATTCTTTAATCCACTATACTTAAAATCCCTTTTTTAAGCCAAGACAGACAACAGTTTCCCTTAACCTTATAAACACATTTCATTCAAGACATTTCCTTTATTGCAAACTTATAATCAAAAAACACAATCATTTTTCACTCAATCAATCAGCTATGCCTATTTTCAGTTAATGCATAAAGACAAACACAATGAATTCTTTTTCTTTCAAAAATAGAGAAATAAAAAGGTTTCCTCATGCTTGTTTCCTCAAGCTTATCCTTCTTGATGCTCTTGAATGTTCTTGAATCCAACTGAATACAGCTCCTCGATTGATGGTGAAACCTTCCAACTGATTTCCTCTATACTTTCTCTGAAAGGTGCTCTCTTTACTACTATTCTACTCAGTTACTATTTCTTGTGTTTTTCTCAAGCTCAGAATGAATGAAAAATAGTGACTGGTAATGCTGGTTTGCATTTACTGTTATTTCCAAATAGATACTACAACAAATGTGCATATAAAAATGTGAAGCAAATGATAGCTCAGAATTTAACCAGAATGCTCAATGCTAAATTTCGTGTGTTTCAGCAAAGGGCTGGGCATCCTTTTATAAGCCTGAATTCCTCAAAGTATGGCATGGGAGTGGACAACAAAGTGCCCAGAATCGGTCAAGAAGCAAAATGGCGGATTTCCAAGACCTAAGTCATCAGAAATAAGTGTGATTTGACTTCTTTTGAGCCAGCAAATTCAAGACTTGTTCAACTCTAACTCGGAATTGCCACATACAGATAAACGTCCATTTTTGGCGCAAAACAGAGGTTGGTTCATGCTTGTTGTGAAAATTTCAAGGTTCAGGTTGCAACAACGAATTTCCAACTGGCTGGTGTTTTCCTTTAAACCAGCGATTGAATTTGTCTTCCATTTCTTCTTGCATTGGAAGCTCATATCACTTCACGGGAAGGTTTCTTCAAATTTTCGCCCATTTCAAATGTCAGTTAAAATGTTACAAGGAAATATTTCTTCTTTATGAAGTTGGCGTATTTTCCCCAGAATTGCATTTCACTTTATGGTGAATAAAATACTTTAAACATTGCAACTGATTTCCATAGTCTATTTTCCATGATGCAATAATCGATTTTACCAAATGACTTAATAAAGTTAAGTCTTAATTTTCCAAATAAATCTTTTCTTTATTTCAAATATATATATTTTTATATATATAATGTATTATATTAATATGTATTTTATTATAGTTTTATTTTACTTCAAAATGTATATATCTAGATATATATTTAAATATATCAATATATACATATATATTTACATTTATGCATATATACACATTTACATAATATTTGATTAAATATGTGTATTGCGAGCCAATCAACATACTTTCGATATACCTATCCATGTATATGTGCATATATGTATATATGTAAATTTCAGGACAATATAATAATATTATATTCACAGGTAATAGGTAGCGTGTATATGTATATAGATGTGTATAGCCAATTATACTGTCATGTACATGTATGTGTATGTATACCATGTTGACACATAAGTATGGCACATCAGTTTTCCGATCATATGTCTATATCACCATGTCTATACATATAGATTCATGTATATGAGAGATACATGTGTACTCATATACACCCTGCCTATGTACATATAACCAATCATGTTTCACACCCAAGGTCACAAAACAATAAGTCAGGTTTAAAAGTAACACCACTCACAAAGCACAAAGAAGTAACCCAAAGTCCTAAAGCCTATGGATGACTTATCAAGACCAACCTATTTGACTCAGTTCCTCTAAACCTTTAGTGATGTGTGTGTATGCTCAATTGATTTACTTTATCGATTATTCGAGCAAGCCTCTCTCCTGAGTGATGTTTCCCCTCCGCTTGGAGGAATGGTTCTCGTTCCTGCATCCATTGACACAAAACCACGGCAGTTACTTGCTCATAACATTTTACAGTATATAAATCAATATTTCAATTCAAATAGCAAGACTAATTATCGTCCTTCATGCATTGTTCTACCAAAAAATAACATCAATCAGAGAAACATAGAATGAGTCAATCATAAAATGTAAAAGATTCTTAAATTGATAACAAGGTTCAACACATTTTATTCATCTTTATTCTTCCTTACAAACAAAATGCTCTAAGCATTGCTAGAATAGTAGCTATACAATTTTGGGCTGTAACAGCATTGGAATGAATGGAAGGTAGAGTAATGTTAAGAAAGGTATCAACGATTTCATCTTCTTGCAACAAGATATCCTTCAAAGCAAGAGGACTCTCATGAGAAGGATCAAAGATACAAAGTGACATGGGCAAAGCCAAGTCACTATCACATGAATGAAATGGAACATCATTAATATTTTGAACAAGATTAGATACTGAGCTAATAAAAGAAGATATTAAATTCATTACGATTTTTTTGGTATTTTCTATGTTCTAGTAATTTGCATTTTCGGAGGTCTTCGGAGTGGAATTTGAGGTCAAAACTTGCGTCGATGCCTAAAATTCAACTCTAGTTTCTAGAAGACCTTTCCAACGGTGCAAACGGTTTTGAATTCCGAGCACCAAGTCAAAAGTTATGACCCCACCAAGTAGGGGTAAATAATTTCCTAGTTTTTCGAAGAACACTGTTCTTCACGTCGGGTTCACCAAATTGTAGAGAAGGGGGATTCGGTACTCACGAGTTCTCTTCACTCAAAGAGCCTCATGGGGCGAACTGCCCTAAACTACGTCAAAGGATAGCGGCGAGAGTTCTAGAATCAGAAAGAGCAGGTCACAGAGATTCTCTGGACAAATCGACAAGCTCTCGGCCAAAGGACATCAGCGCAAAATGCAGACGACATCGCGATGCGCTGGCGTTTTGTATGGACCTGTTGTGACCTATTTCACACATCGCCCCATTGCAAATGGGGACCCCCTTCTTTTTGCTTTTTCGGTTTTTGCCTTGGCAGCGCAACTGCTTATCACCATTTATTTACAATGAGGAGTTAGAGTTTTGTAGAAATCATCTGAGCCAAGTAGAGAATTCAAGCCCATATCAGTGCCTAGATGACATGGAAGTACTTAGAAGGGCCGGTAGACGAGGAACGCCATTGCTTTGAGTCAATTTTGACACTTCCTATTTTTTAGGGATTTTGCTTTTTTGCTTTTTGGCATTTTTAGGCCATTTTGGAGTTCCTATTTTTTAGGGATGCTTTTTGCTTTTTCTATTTTTAGAAAGTTTCTATTTTTGGAAAGTTTCTATTTTGGGATCCCACAGAGCATGAAGTCAACACGCCTCCAAAAATCATGAAAATCAAGATAAAATAGCAAAATTTTGGTGAAAATGGCTAAGTTTGATGAAGGGCGTCCATGAGGAAAGAATGGCAGACAAGACATGAAGTCCGCCCTACCTTTGGCATGCCAAAGGTAGGCAATGGCGAGCCAAGGCTGAAGTCCGCCCATGGCACAAGAAGGCTGAAGTCCGCCCAAAAATGTCAATGGCAAGAAGGCTAGCAAGTCCGCCTAGCAACATGCAAGGAAAAAAAAATGGCATGAACATGATGAAGTCCGCCCAGCACAAAGAAAAAACTGTCCGGCCAAGCAGGAAGTCCGCCCAAGTATGTCCGGCCAAGCAGGAAGTCCGCCAAGAAAAACTCAAAAAATTGGCTCAGTGTTGATACCTTGGGAAGAAAAAACTTCGAAAATTGGCTAAGTGTTGAGAATAACTTTTCAAAATTTGGTTAAGTGTCAAGAAAATTCTCTAAGCAATGAGCAGCTCTGCCCAACATGGCCAACCAATCATGAAGTTTGCCAAGGCTAAATTGAAGATGTCCAAGTCCGCCCTTAGACAAGGCAAGGCTAAAGTGCGCCAATGTCAAGGAGAGGCTGAAGTCCGCCCAACTTTGGGAGAGGAAATTTTTCTAAGGCATGGATAAAAAATATGCCTAGAGAGAGAGGGGATCAAGCTAGCATGAAATTCACTCCTCGGCATGACGGATTAAAATTCTTTGGCATGGAAGGAAGAGTGTATGGCAAGGCAAACACGAAGTCCGCCCAACTCAACATGAAATAAATTTCTAAGGCATGGACATAAATGCAAAATGGCAGAGAAACCTCCAAGTCCGTCCAACCCAGAAGGAGAGAGAAAATTTGAAAATTTTGGCTAAGTCGGATGTTTGGTTAAGAATAAAGTACGCCATAGGAAAGGAAGTGTCTAAGCATTGGCAAAGTTCACCCAAAGCAATGGCAGGCACAAGGCAAAGTCCACCTTCCAACAGGGAAGCATGTCCAAGATTGGTGAATTCCGCCATGAAGATGTCCAACCACAAGATCAAGTACTCTCAGAGGAAAATGCATCTTGTCCAGCCAGCTTCAAAGTCCGCCTTGTCCAAGCGAAGATGAAGTCCGCCTGAGAGCGAGATGGGAATAGCACAAGGAAGACAAACTCCGCCTTAACAAATGAGCAAAGTGGCGCAACAACTATGAAGTCCGCCAAGGAAAACTCATAAAATTGGCTAAGTGTGGAATTTTCCTACAATAAAAGGATCAAATTTTGACTAAGTGTTGGAAAGAAAACAAGAAAAATGAAGAGGAATAAGGAAGAAATGAATAAAATTCTTGCCCAAGGATGGAGTCTGCCCTACTTAGCACAAGCCAAACTCGAAATTAAAGACAAATCCACAGGCAAAGTTCATTCGAGCATAAAGATGGCCAAAATCTTGGCTAAGTGTTGAATGGTCCACATGAAGGTGTTACAAGACGAAATTGAATAGCCAAAATTTGGCTAAGTATGGGAACTACTTCACAGAGAAAGTTCCAATTTCCTACATTTTGGCGAAAGCACAGGAGAGCTCTTCTCCAAATTCAAGGCACTTGAAGGAATTTCAAAGCAATTAGGAAGGAAAAGTTCAATAACTGCTCCAAGGGAAGACTTCCAGATTTTGATGCAAGTGAGAAGAAGAAATCAAAATCCCGAAGGAAATCCAAGATCACATCTAGGAAGAAACAAACACAAAGGACAAAGTCATCGGCAAAGGAAGATAAATCTATGGGAAAAGAACAAGGAGACCAAGGAGGACATCCAGCACGTTGAGGTGGCACCGCGTCATCTTCGAAACCAATCAAATTGTTCCAAGTCAACATGTCTAGGTTTCAATGAACTTGACTTATCCATGGAATTGGTTTATATTTAGCAAGAAGGACAAGTGTCCCAAAATGTAATTTTCTCATTGGTCGAGAGGTAGTTAATTATGACAAACCCTAATTAGGGTTTTATTTTGTAATCTCGACCGTTGATCCTAAATCAATCTTGGCCATTGAATTGTAATCGGGGAGCCTATAAATTGAGCTCGCCCCTCATTTGTAAATTGTGAAGTGAGTAGTATAATATTGTTGTGACAAGACTATTTCTGTCAATAAAAGCTCTAGTGCATGATTTGCTTAGAATCACTTTTGTTTTCAAATAGTGTGCAAGGTTTAATACTTCTCCTTCAACACTTAGAGTAGAATTAGATTAGTATTTCATTTATATGTTTGTTAAGTGGATGATAGATTTGATAGCAGTGGTAGATAAAATTTAGCTCATACTTTTGTCAAATGGATGATTTGCATTTGATGTGTAAAGTTAGTCTGAGCCGTTGATTTGTGGATGCATAACTTCTGTTTGTTTTCAATTCAAACATGAAAATTATTATCACTTCCTTTGAAGATTGCACCCACTTTGCGTAGTTGTCCAAAGGAGGCGAAACAAAGTGTGGTTACCCTATTTTATCTCGTCACTGCCGTTTTTTGAGTTCTTAGGCATAGTTTAGACTCTAAACCCTTATCCTTTTGCCCTTTTTTTTGGAAAAACTGAAACACCCATCTAAAGAGCCTCAATGATAAAACTGTCTAAGTCCTCGACTCGAGAAATGAATTTTATGTAAGTCCCCTTGTGATTACCAGCAAATCACAACGCCCACTGACCTTGTCCATATGTCATAACCTGGCCAAAAGAAACATTGGAGTCATTGTATTATCTTCTAGGTATTTGCAATTATTTTTCAAGAGAGGATAGAGTGTCTTTGGGCATTTTATTCTGTGTTCGGTGGGTATTAAAACGCACACCAACAGGACCAGAGAGCGAGTTTATCATAGAAAACATCAAAGTGGCTACTCGCAAGCTAATTGCTAAGAAATTCTAGAAAGTGATAAAGCAAGAAAATGCGATAAAGGAAATAGACTGAAATATAAAAGATAAAGACAAGGAGAAGAAGGGAAAGGAAATGCTTACAACCGTGCGAATGATGAAGCTTCCAGCATGTGAATGTCTTCAATACCTACACACATGAGAGAGAGAAAGTGCTGGGGCTATATAGGGGTTTGCCTTAGTCAAACCCCTGTTTTGGTGTTCCCACCTCCACGGATAGCCAAGATAGATAGAGAGAAAGGTATGAAATGAAGTAAAGTACACAAAAGCACTACAAAACAATGTGATGCTACTCAACCAAATAATAGAGGAGAGGAGTGAAAGGTTACCACCTCCGCGCAAAGCGCTCAAGGCTAGTGGGGGAGAAAATGAGAGGAACTCAATCCTTTGTTGCCGTGGTGTTTCGTTCCACACTTGCTCTATTGAAGTAATGGAGTGTTGATGTTGCTGCTGTGAAGTGTAAAGTGTTGCTTGGGATTGAAGAGATGGTGAAGAAGTTGCTTGGAGCTTGTGAAGAGATTGTAGAGGAGTTGATGAAGAGCTAAGAGAGGGCTCAGGGAGAGTTGGAGAATGGAGGGATCCAAAATGAATGAAGAAGAGGTGTATTTAAAGGAAAGAGGAAGGAAAACGGCCATAGTCGGGTCGGTCGACTGAAGAGGGCGTTACAAATGGAGTCCCAATGAGAAGTGTAATGCCTCTGCAGGCTCCAGACGCGGGAATCTATTAGGGACGTGTTGACATGTTTTTTATGACGACATCAACACAAAATAAAAATGCCCAACGGTCATTCTATTGTCTCTTGATCAAAGTATCCCGCATGCTAAGATTGCGTGAAAGTTCATGCGTTCAACTCCAAGGTTCCTTTAACGCGAATAGACTCAGTTGGCTAATGTGAATATGCTGGGTATTCAAGGGGACTTACGTAGTTGTTCGATTTTGTGAAGCAGTTAGGACATGAATGATTTGACAATATTGCTCTGACTCCTAAATTAATCGGGAAATACTGAATTAAAAAAAAGGGATAGGGATAGGAATTCTACGAATCTACTTTTAAAGGGTGGAGGATGAGGATCGACTTAAACAATCTTCAAACCAGACTTTGCTTCATCTCCTTTCGGACAACTCCGACAAAGTTGGTGCAATCTTCAAAGGATGAGAAAGGTGTTCAAATTATAACACAACATGTTCATACCATCACTATGATGCATACGGACATATGAGCCACAATCGAAGTTAAGTGCCAATACTCCAGTTGACCACGCAAGGCGAACTTACCATCAGTAAGCCTGCTAGTGGTATGGATGAAAGAAGATGTGCTCAAATCGCAATGCCACACTCCACAATTAACGACTAGGATGAATTGAAGGTCTATTTTACTCTATCTACTTGAATTGGAAAGACGAACAAGCCTTGCTAGCTACTCACAATAGAAGATAGAACCACCAAACAATGATAAATCTTTATATTATGAGAGTGTTCACAACAACTTCTTACAAAGTCCTCAATGGGAAAACTTCCTTTCCTCCTCAATCTAAGCTAACTTCTAAGCTAAATACTATATGCCTTCTATTCTAGCTCAACTCTATCTCTGCTTCAATTCTAGTTCTAATCTAATTGATTACAAATGAGGGGGGATGCCCCTTTTATAGTTAGCCCATTTCAATGGACGGTTTGGATTCAATTACAATAAAGGGCTCAAATCGAGCCACCTATGCCCTAATTAGGGTTTCTGCCCTAAAAACTGCCACTGAGGGGAGTGGGGCAATAAATGCATAGAATATTCTCCACTCCCCTGCAAGAACCATAATGAGCAATTAATGCCCACTATCTTCTTCTAGAAGATCTTCATCAAGCAGCGCGTTCCCACTGTCCTGTTCTCGGACTACAAACTCGATCAATCGGGCCAATACCGCTTCAACCTCCTGGGCAGAAATCGGTGGAATATGGTTGAGCTGGAACTCCAAGACCGCTACCGTTTGACCGTGCCAAGTGTAAGACTTCTTCCATGCCACCAAGGCGTCCTGGGTATTCTGGATTATACTGGAGAAAGTGGAGACATTCTCAAATTCATCCAGGACAAGCGACCTCGCAGCTGAGAAGAATGGAGCCAGTTTGTCTTTCAAGCCATCAGCAGTTATTTCCTCTGGGGCCAACTTTTTAGCAAATATGGCTTCTAATGTATTAAGGACTCCCTCCAAGATGTTACCCATTGCTTTCCTCACTCTGGCTGAATCTGCCCTTGCTGCATCGTGAAATCCACGACCCGTGACCACCGAGGAGTACCAACTGGTGAAATCATACCTGTCACCATCCTGAATCACACCTCCATCCACCAAAGTTTGTAGAGGTATATGCATCAAAGCCCCCAAACGAAGTACAGTTGTAATGTCCCCAATTTAGCCCTATGCTTTTCATTTGGATTTAGCCTAATTCTGGGAACTCGTAGGCTAAGCAGAAGCTCGAATCAGGGTTTCCAAACTTCTTGGAGGATGCTTTCGTCTTTTTGCGGAGCTTGCACTTGGAAATGTTGAACTTGGATTTTGGATTCCTTCTGGGTTTTTTGAGAGCTTCGCGTTGGTGGTTTCGGTTCGGCATTCTGAGCACCTTCAAGAATTTACTATTTTTAGTAAATTCTATGTTTAGCAATGATCCAGTCAGCATCAGCTCAATCGACTTTCCTCTTCTGGCAGTTCATTGGGCAATTCTCATTTTTGGCTTAAGGGGTTCATTTTGGAGAAATAAGTTATTTTAAGTCAAAATGTTTTATTTTAAAAATACCCTTGGCCTAGTGATATAACTTAACAGTTGTTTTAAAGAAGGGGACTTTGAGGGGTATTTTCTCATGAAGGAAATATTTTTATATTCCTAAAGTTTATAATTGCTCAAGGGAAAATGGACGCCTATTTGAAGGAGTTTATATTTTATTTAAAAAAAGAGAAGTGATTTATATCTCTCAAGGAAGGTACGCCATTTTGAAGAAAGAGTTTTGGTCAAAGATTAAACCTAAAAGCAGCTTGGGATTAGGGCACACTTTCTAGAAGCCTCCAGAGTCTTCTCTTCATTCTATAAAGGAGGTTCCTTCTCTTCTTTTGGATTATCTTATGTTTTATGATATTGTTATGCTGCCGGAATGGCTTTGGGATTGCTTCGAGGAATGAATGCCTCCTAGCTTGGCTCTTCTTCTTGCTTGAAAGATAGCAACTAGTTGAGAGATAGTTTGTAATAGGTTTGTCTTGCATTTCAGTTGAGTATCTTGCATTTTTGGAGTTCTAGATTTGCATTTCAGTCTCATTTTGAAGTTGCTGAAGTCAAGCTGAATCTGTAGTTTCACTCATAAATCTGAAAATAAAAATACAGTCGTTCTGGGTATTGATTCATTGAGTTTCTTTGATAGGGGCGACCCTTCTTGCAAAGATTCAGATTTTAATATTGAGTGTTTATTTTTTAAAAGCAAAATCGCTTCTCTCTATTGGCCGCACCATTCTGGTCTGCCTGGCAAATGTTTAGAAAAAAGAATACTTCGATTTGTTAGCTGTTTCTTGGTCTAGTCCTCATTGCCATCATTATAGCTTTCGTTTGCATTAGGTCTCATGTCATTCTGGCAAGTATTGAGTGAGTTGTGAGCATTTTAGTGGATTCTAGGGTTGCTGGTTATGCATATTACGTTGCTGTTTTGTTATATCAGTCTTGAGTAATCTGTATTTTGGTGAAGAGTTGTATCTGGAAGGTCATAATTAACCTTGGAATGATCATATCTATTACTGCAGCAGTGGAGAGCTTCTAATCTTGTTTATTGCAGGCATCTTCTAATATTTTGTAAGCTGAACAGTAGTACTGTCAGCATTTCTCTTAATCTTACTTTACATTCTGAAGCTGCATTGTATTTCTGTATATCTCCGCCATATGGTCGCCTCATTTCCACTCTGGAATTGGGTAGCACATACTTGGTGTTGAGTTTACTTTCAACATAGTTAGCATCTCCGTCATATGGTAGCTCCCATTCCATCTTGGTTTGGAAAGCACATTCTTGACGTCGAGTTAATTCAGCATCTTTAACATCTCCATCATATGGTAGCTCCCACTCCGTCTCGGTTTGGAAAGCACATGCTTGACGTCGAGTTATTTCAGCATCCTTTGGTTTTAAATGCTAACCCTAACGATTGTGTACTGCTGCTATCCTTGTTGTAATTGAAAAAGCAAAAAAATTGGCTTGGTATATTTCAACAGTCCTTGTCTGATAGATGCGGGTATCGCCCCAGGCTTGATCCACCATGTCAATCCGTGCCAAAATACTTGAGGCCTGTCGATAAGCATTGGCGAGGTCCTCCATGAATTTCCTTGTCTCAGTACGAACATGGCTAACCCACTTGTCCGCTTCCGTTTCCATCTTCTTTAAATCCTCTAAGCCAACAACTGACTCCCTCGGAAGCTCTGGTGGGCGTTCTACTATTGGGTTTGCTGGTTCACCTGAACGTGCTAGATTCTGCACATATCCTATCAAGGTTTTGTGCTCCTTCTTCAATTTCTTATACTTCCCCTCCGTGCGGAGCAACTGATCCTTCAATGCCTGATAGGAGTTATCGAACTCCTCAACAATTTGGGCTCCCGTAGGACGACCCAAGTCTACCGTGGTGATCACGTAATTTTCAGGCCTCTCCTCGGTTCGATCACAATCCTCTCTCGGAATAGCCACCTGAAGCGTGCGAGAGCCTGACTCATCAGTCGAGATCTTTGAAAACTTTCTGGCCCTCTTATTTTCTGATGGCGCACTGATCCTCCTGAGGAACTCCTCCATCTCGATGGCTGGATCCGTATCATCCTCGGGTTCTTTTCTCATTCTGTTCGAATGCCAATCCGGCACTGTCTGCTGCGGATTGCAAATGACAAGGGGCTGCTCCTCCGTTGCGTCCACCTCGTGCACCACTTCTCTTCTTGCACTGTTCTGCTCGGGCTCATCATCTTCCACGAGCTGCGTATCTCTTGACCCTTGGGTCCCCTGTTCTGTGTTTTCCTCTTCCTCCAATGTCATGTCCAACATCTGTTGGAAACGAGTGTCAGCCACTGTTTCCTCTTCTTCCTCTTGTCGGCCAGCCCTAGATGCACTGACGCTTATACTATCTGATTCTTGGATGTTGGGTTGATCCACCTCCTCAAGCTCCCGCTCTTCACCCAATCCTGCCCTCTGATCAACAAATAATGAAATCACTCTCAAACTCGAAGACCGAGTTTGTGAGTGCATAGGTGATGCTTGTTCCATCCTCAACGGTATCAGCTGGGTTGGTACTTCTACTTGTGCTTTCGGTGTTTGAGCAACCTGTTTTCCCCTTCTCACCGATAGCGGCCTTGGGTCACCCATCAAGCTATAAGTAAGGGCGATCGATCCGCTCTTAAGTCTGCATACATGTCTATCGATCCAAACCCTTGTGAAAGTCAACACCGGAATAGAGAGCGTGTCCAAGTCTATGATTTCTGGCTCGGACCAATCAGGTGGTGGGACCGAAGTATCCCTGATTGAACCATAGTCCGGTTGCATGACATTGACATCCTCTTCCACCTGGTCGGGAACTGGGACGATCTCACATTCCCTGATCAATTTGAGGGGAAGCCTGGAAAACATCCTTTTCCTTATCTCAACCTTATCAACAACATTTGCCCAAAAGTCCTCAATGTGGGCCTTGTGTCGGTACTCGACGTTCTATGTCATTTGGATGTTTCTGTACGGATCGAAATCCTGTCTGCCTTTGTGATATGATAGATGATAGAATTGCAGCTCATCTTCTGCCTCTCGAGCTGCCTGCAAGGAGGGACACACCTCAGTGGAATTTCCCATGGCAATAGGAAAGTCCAGTCCACCCTTCTTCTTCTTTTTCTGAATCTCATCATAGGCGATCAATTGCCTAGATATTTCCAGCATTATAATGTGATCGGTGGGGTACCTCGGTAGCTGGTATGGATACGAAGTGAACCCCTGCAGCCTAATGTAAGTGAATTTCGGGAATTGGATGAGCCAATATCCGTATTCCTCGATCAATGCTTGTGCCTCTTTGGATATTCTTTGCTGCGTTCTCCGCTAAAGGGTCCTCGTGATGTGCATTGTGAATGCATCATTAGCCCGTTTGTAACTGGCAGGGTTAGCTAGATGCAACTGTGTGTAGGCCTCATGGATTTTGAACTGATCAGGTGCACAGCCTATTGGCTCCTTGTATGTAATCCCTCGGTACTTGGTCATTCTTGCCAGCATATATATCACATACGAGCTCATGTAAAAGGTTTTCGTCCCCCTCAGGCTCCTGAACTGCTCATCTATGTTATCACTGATCATTCTTGCCCAGTCAACACACTCCTTTCCCTCCAAGATGATCTCGATGAAGTAGAACATCCAAGGCTCGAAGAAGTAGGCTTGTGCACTCCCATTTATTCGGCTCAACATCATCATCAAGTCGCAATATTCTTGTTTTACATCTTCGGCAATTATCTGCTTTGGGAGTCTAGTGCGAGGTGGCTTTGGCTTTTGCATCCAGAGTCTGTTGATGACCGCAACAACCCTCTCGAAGGAGGTGGAGTACATTTTATCCGCCCTCTCCTTTGATCTGTACAACATCTTTTCGGCAGTAGGAATCCCAAATGCCTCTTCGATGGCATCTGGCGTGAAGTTGGCAAGCAATTTGCCATTCGGCGAGACAATGGTTCTACGCTCTGGCTTGTAGTAGTTCGCACACTCTATAATTAGCTCCGGGCACTGAATTGCTAGAGGAAAACCAGCGGCTGCATAGATACCACTCTTCATGATGTTATGTGCCGTGACTGATGGTTGATGGCCTCCCAGTCCGTACATCCTAGACTTGAGTGCATTTAGATTAAACGACCCGAGGTTGGTGTCACTTAATCCCGCCAACTTTGAAACAATTGCCGATTTTGGGAGAAATGTCTTGGCGAGCCTTTTGATCATTGCTTGTCGGGATGAGCTAGCCTTGGCCGTTTCAGTGTTTGCAGCACTGCTTGCGGCTCTGCTTGTTCCTACAACATCCTTTGCTCCAGCCATCTGCAAGAATAAGATAGAATAATAATAAGTTAGTTTGCAGATTTTTAATAAAATAAAATAGCCTCCGAGACGGTTGTGGATGTGGAGTTAGTTTTTGAAAATAAAATTCTTTAGCATAATTATCTAACTCCAAACCTCAAACTGTATAAAAACTCTGAGCTTATAAAGAAGCTTCCAGCAACTGCACTCTGATTGGCGAAGAAAATCATAGCAAACCAATAACTTTCAGCAATGTGAACAATTTTCTCAGCACAAATAATTCGAAATCTCTTGACCACACTTTGTTGACTTCGGCAATTTTAGAAGAAATAAAGAGATTGCTGCAATATGAAATTTCGAATTTCTTCTCAACTCTGACAGCAATCAACTTCCTCAGCACTTCGACTTTTAGCAGTTTTGAAAATAAAGATCTCCGGAGAAAAATAAATCTCCAGTAACTTCGGAAATCTGCAGCAACTCCAACAACTTGGAAACAAAGTTTCGGCTCTCCAGCATACAATTTTGAAAATCGCAGCAACACAACTTCAGCCTTTCGGAAAGAAAACTCTCAGCAACTTGGAAATAAAATTCCTCCAACAACTTCGACTTAGAAAGTAAAACTCAAACTCACTCTTAGCAACCTCAAAAATATTTCAATCTCTCACAAAATTTCTCACTTCAGCAATTCCAAGCTCTTCAAAACGTGTGAAGAAATGAAAGAAATGAAGTTGTTTAAATAACTCTTCGTGAAGAATCTTGCTGAGTAGTGCTGTGGCTATTTTTAGTACCTTCATCAATTCTCCACTCTCTCCGTTCGACATCTTCTAATTCAGGCGCAGTAGTGGGCTAGTCGTCAGCCGGTCATTATGGCAGTTGCCATTAATGAAGATTCTTTTTTCTTCAAATTTCGAATTTTCCTTTCTAGTCTGCCAGTTAACTCTTGGTGATTTAAACAACTCGCGAGAAAATCACTTGACTTGATTGAAAAAAATTCATTTTAAAATTCTCGCCATATTCAATTAAATTCAATCCGAAAAAATTCATGGGAGATTTAAAATTATTTAAAATGTCTACCATTTAAATCTTCAATTTCATGAAATTTGCCTTAGACATTTTAAATTTTCTCTTTTAAAATAATTCAACCCGCTGACAGAAATCACTTGCTCGCTCAGATTAATCCACCCTCTGAGATTTAATTTCCGTTAGGAAAATAATCTAGGCAAAACGAATTTCCTCTGAAAATATTAAAATTTCCCTTAGGAAATTAATTTTTTAACTTTGTCAACTCATGGGTGCCTTTTAAACGGGTTCATTTAATTTTTTACTTAGAAAATATTTCATCAAGTTGTTCACCCTGCTTAAATGTCTCTGGAAAATTTCGTAATCATACCAAGGGCGTATTTTCTCTAGTGAAATATTTATCTCACTTAGAGAATATTTCGAACACTTTCATACTTCTGGCGTACTCGACCCTTGGTATATTTTTATTCTTGGACCCCTCGCCCACATACTTAGAAGTAAATTTAAATCCTTACTCCTTGGGCGTATTTCCTTCTCATTTAATTTTAAATTTCACGCCTTAGAGATTTTCAAGGCTCTTATCACTTCAGCTTGGGCGCACTTTGATGCCTTCACTATCATTTTGACTTAGGCGAATTTTGAAGATCCCTCAACACTAGATGGGCGCATTTTGGAGGTGATACTTTTGTTTTGTGCCTTAGGAAATTTCTAGCCTCCAACAACCTTGGGCGCATATTGCCATGTCCACTTTCATTTCATGGGCGCAAATTAGAGGTGGTACTTTCATTTTGAACTTAGGCGTTTTTAGCCTTCCCATTGCCTTGGGCGCATTTTATACCTTCAGCTTTCATCCTTGATACTTAGGAGTTTCCAGCCTACTCCTCCAATTGCCTTAGGCGCATTTTGCCTTGGCAGCTTTTTTTTTTTTCCTGTCCGGCTGGACTTGCCTGCCTTGGGTCGCATTTGAGAGGGTCAACTTCCAGTTTTCAATCCCTTAGAATTTTTATCACCATCTCTTCAAGACAGAGCGCATTTAGGGGGGTCTCCAGGAATTTGCCATGCCTTAGATATTTTCTTGCTTGATATCCTTGCTTGAGGGCGCATTTAGGGGTGGCTACTTCTGTTTCATACTTAGAAAATTTTCAGGCTATCAATCTTGAGGTGGGCGCATTTTCACTAGGCAACTTTCATTTTCCAGACTTAAAATTTTTTTTTTTATGCCTCTGCCTGCCTTCGTCTTCACCGTCTATTTTGGGCAAGTCAAGCTATTTTTAGAAAGTCCCTTGATTTTCGACCCCTATAGCTCCGTTTTGCCTGAAAATTTCACCATATGATACTCTCTGCCTTGTGAACCTGTTTTGCCAATCCTCTGCCTTGACCTGCTATTTATAGCCACCTGCTATTTATAGTAAGTTCTTGATTTTTTGATTTCACTAGCTCTGTTTGACTTGAAACTTGCAACGCTTGATCTTGATAACTTGAGTGTCGCTTTGATGCCAACCTCGGGTGCAGACCTGCTATTTATAGCTGTGCCCTGACTTACTAAAAATAGTAAGTTCTTCGATTCTGCTCAAATTTTGCCAGCAGGTGCCTTGAAGTATGCTGACATTGGTGGGGCACTTCGTTTTGACTATTTCTGGATTTCACCCCCTATAAAAGTGGAAACCCTAATTTGACTTGTATGTATCCCGAACGGTCTCCGTTTGACTTCGTTCCTTCTGCATGTCGTTTTGCTTGCTGAACTGGAGTGTTAGGCGGCTGCCAGAGTGTACCTGCTAAAAATAGAAACCGCCTGAAAAGTGACTCATCCACTGTCGGATGGTTTTGCATGTTATATTGCCTGTGGGGTCTCAAGAAACCCAGAAAAACCCAGAAAACTGGTCTGCATGCATGCACTGGCTAAAAATAGTAAGTCCCTGAAAGTGATCAATTTTGCTTGCATGTCACATTGTTGCGTAGCTCTTGAAAAACCTAGAAGGAATATCCGGACATGCGTTAGAGAACTCCGCATGCAAACCCTAAAAATAGCCTCTGAAGGCTGAACTCTGAAAGTGGTCGTCTCGGTTCGCATGTTATATCGTTGCGAAGTTTTCGAGAAACCCAGAAGTAATCTCCGGACATGCAATGAAGAATCATATGTTTGACCCCTGAAAATGGCTCCTAAAGCTTGAACTGCTAAAAATAGCAAGTTGTCTGATTTGGCTCAAAATTTACGTGCAAGCAGCTTGATGTTACCTGAATGTGGTGGAACTGACAGAATTCCAAAATTTCGATAAAAATAGTCCCAAATTGAATACTTACTAAAAATAGCAAGTTGCCGGAATACAGTGAAAATTTAATGGGACCCTGCTGGAAGCCTTGTGATTGCTGTACTAAGCTCAGATTCTAATTTGATAACTTGGTTTGACCTTAAATAAGCTTGAAGGATGAAAACCCTAATTACGCAGACTTAACCAATACTTCAACCTGGGTCAAACGACAGGACATCCCCGGAAGGACCAGAGATAGAGAGAGAGACGCACGAACCAAAGCCAAACGACCAGAATGGAGCAAAAATTAGGGGGTCCCCATCCGAATGGGGTGATGTGTGAAAAAGGTCACAACAGGACGTAAGTGCGCTGCGCGGGCGTCTCCGACAGTTATTCCTCTGCTGATGCTCAAAACAGGCGCCAAGTGGAACGAAGGCAGCGGGCTTAGGTGGAATTTCGCCTTCGGATTTGGTTTTGTAAAATGCAAGGGGGTAAAAGGGAATTTGTGTTAGGGGTGCAAACTCACGCTTATACACAGAGTAATTCAACAGAGTTTTCATATGATATATGAATTGCTTGCTTTATTCATTAGATTCTCTTATACTGTCATGTCCCCAAAATGGAGCACTAAAATAACTAAGCATTGAAATGCAAATAAATAATTAAATTACATATTAAAATATAAATACAAATATTAACAATTTAATATTATTGAAATAATAATAATATTATAAATATTAATAAAATATATATAGAAAAACTAATATAAAATAAATATATTAAAATATATAATATACTCCTAAAACCAACGCTTGGGATCCTTATTAAAGGGAGGCAGCGATCAGTTCAGTCAAGCAGCGATTCATATTTAATTCAAGGCATTGCAACATGTGAAGACCGGGGATTATATGGGCAGCATGATAATAATTTTTAGAAGAGTCTTAATGCAGCGATCACCTTTCTAAGGTAGCCTTTAATTATATTAAAGGTAACAATCATTACCAAAAGCCATTAAGAGGCAATGTTTGAAATGAAGAGGGTTGCATCCTTTGAAAGGGGTGTAAATTTTTAAAAAGGTTGTGTCTATTCACAATATGAGGATATATAAAGGCAGACAAATCATTTGCAAGGGACAACATAGAGGGAACAATAAAGAGGAAATCTGAAAATATATTTCTGATTATAGCAGCAGTTATATTAATATATTATGATCAGATGCAACGGGAAAATAAATGAGATATCTGGAATATATTTCTGCATATGGGAATAGAGGGAAGCGATTCAGAATAAAGTCTGCATTCAGATAAGTAGCAGCAAATGATATAATTAGGGATTAGTATGCATTGGAATACATAGGCCTTTAATATATATATTATACGATTATGCAATAATGATGCTTGCGGAAATTATTGAGCCTTATAAGATGTTATGTTTCTTTAACATGAGCATGAATAATATATTCTTATGCTCTTGATTTACACTAACCATAGCCTCTGAATATTAAGAACAGATCGATTAAGGAGAGAAAACATACAGGCCAGGAAACAAAGGGAATCAGTTCAGTTCATCACCGCAGATTGCTAGTATCAGATATATCCTATGTTCAAGTGTATTTCTGCCAATCATTGTTTACATGTGTATGCATTTTGCCATGAATAATTAAATATGTTTCATGTATAATTTCTGATGGTAATATGCATGAGTGTCTGAAACCCACCTTGTGGGAAGGGCCTGGGCTGAAGTGGTAAGAGCCTAAAAAAGCCCACTTGCGACCTCTGCCCAATCCCACAATGAGGATGGGCCTAGGGTGAAGTTGTAAGTGCCAAAAGAGCCTGCTTGCGACCTCCGCCCAATCCCACAAGTTGGCAAGTGTCTTTAGGGGGTTGAGACACTGATGGGGGAAAGTAGATACATGTCGCCAAGGGGGAGGGCTGTGGTATACACCCTCTTAGGCTTGGTATATGGCTTCGGGCAGACCCATCATGTCCCTTTTCCCAAAATCCTAATATGTTTACATTGTTGAAAATCTATGATGTGATGTAATTACCTAACTCTATTAATTATATATACATATATTTGCATATATTGTTCATGTGGTGGTTGCAGGATTGCATTATTAAAGAGATATTTATTTGGTAAGATGAACCCTAACCCTAATTTGCTGCAATTTGTGATCCATAGGCCAATTCTAGGGCAAATTAGGAAAGGGACATTACATATACAAAGTTGGAACAAGGGAACAATTCCAACACACAGTCCTTTTCCTTGAGTGCAAAAGTTTTATATAAACTCCTTGATAGTTGCCAAGTATCTACTACTGTTGGCAACTACTCAAACTATTTCTAGTAACAATCAGAAGTTGGCAAGGTATTATTACACTTATTGGTGATAATCAAAACATAACTAATTATCTACATCAGCTGCGTCCCCCGCTGCCCCCTGGGCCTTGCCTCTCCTCCCAAAAAAAATAAAAAAATAAAAAATGCATAACACTATGAGGGGCAGAGGAAGGAGATGTCCCTGGAGGTGCAATATTAGAAATAAGATAAGATGGAGTGGAAAGATGAGATGCAACAAATTGTAACTTGTAAATTTCTTATATTAGTTGCTACAGGTGGTTGGTAGTTAGAAGTTTTTAATATTTATTCCTTGGATGCCTTCACCATTTGTACAACTTCCATTAGTTGAGCCTTAGCCTTATTATTAGTTGCTTAGAATTTTGAAATTTCTCGATTTTTTTCAGCATACTTAGTCTTCTCTATTTTTGTAAGTTGAGCTTGTTGGGCTGGTTGGTCTTGAAATGTGTGCTTTTGATCTTCAAGTTTCTCTCATAGTTGTTTGGTATTATAGATGTGTTCTTCCATTTCAACACCAATAGTTTGTTGGGTTGCCATTTCTATTTACAACATGAGATACAAATAACAAAATTGATACTCAATGGAGTATAAGGTTTCAAGTACTTTCCCTTGGAGTCACCAAAGGAGGATGTACCCGTATGGAATCCACTTATGTTTCATTTCAACTAATTCTGAATTAGGGTACCCATGAGAAATATAAATTTGGATGAATTTATTATGAAATTCTTTTTCAACAAAATTTTGGAGATGTTGGGCTTCTTGTAAAACCAAGGGATAATGAGTACTACCAAATCTTGTTACAATATTGGCGACTTCACACATTATGGGCTTCAAGTCTTCAATATATTGTTGAATAGTGTAATGACCTGTTGTGACCTATTTCACACATCGCCCCATCGCAAATGGGGACCCCCAAGTTTGGTTCCGCCCTCTGCGCAACGTCTTTGAGAGTCTTGAATTTGGATAAATTTTGAAAGTCAGTCTGGCTAAGTTGAGATTTTGAACCCGTTTTTGGGCCTTAGCGTCATAGAAGTGCTTAGAAGACCCGGTAGACGAAGATCGCCATTGCTTTCGGTCGTTTCTGACACTTCCTATTTTTTAGGGAATCTGCTTTTTTGCTTTTTGCTTTTTTGATTTTTGGCATTTTTAGGCCATTCTGGAGTCCCTATTTTTTAGGGATGCTTTTTGCTTTTTCTATTTTTGGAAAGTTTCTATTTTGGGAAAAAGTTTCTATTTTTGGATCCCACAAAGCAAAAAATCAATATGTCTCCAGAAATCAAGAAAATCAAGGTAAAGTGAAAAAGTTTGAAAAATGGTAGGGATTTTTGAAAAATGCTTAAGTTTGAGAATGGGGCCATCAAGAAAGAAGATGGCATGGAAACCTCAAAGTCCGCCCTACCTTTGGCATGCCAAAGGTAGGCACTGGCAAGAAAGTCTTCAAGTTCGCCATGGCATGAAAGTTGCCAAGTCCGCCATGGCATGAGGAAGTCAAAGTCCGCCCAAGATGCTTGGAAGAGGCGCATGGCACAAAGAGGCTGAAGTCCGCCCATAAGCATGAAGGTTGCCAAGTCCGCCCTTGGCACAAGGAACTCAAAGTCCACCCAGCAAGATAGGGAGTGCGCCATATGGAAAGTGGCATGGAGAAGCTAAAGTCCGCCATGGCATGATGGTTGCCAAGTCCGCCATGGCATGGAGAAGCTAAAGTCCGCCCCTAGAGAGAAAATGGCATAAAACTCATGAAGTCCGCCCCAAGAAGTGTGGAAAAGGGTAAAACATGAAGGGGTGCGCTCCAAGGTGTTTGGAAAGGGGTAAAATTGCAAGATAATTCATTGAAAATTGAATTAAATGATGGAAACAAGTGAAATTTTTCATTGGACAAGGCACAAATAAAATTCGCCATGGCAAGGAAAATCTAAGACCAATGGATGATAAAATATGCCATAGGCAGGAATTATAAGACATTCGCCCAACTCTTGAAGAGAAAATTATACTAAGGCATGAAAAACGGAGAAATGTCTAGAAGAAGAAGAGGTTTTGGCCGGCATAAAAATCACGCCCCAGCACAACGGAGTGAAATTTTTTGGCACAAAATGAAGAGTGCTTGGCAGAGCAAACATGAAGTCCGCCCCTCTCAGCTTGGAAAATTCCTAAAGCGCTAGTAAAAAAATGGCAAAGTGGCAGAGGTCTCCAGGTTCGCCCAACCCAGAAGATGAATCGTTCGGCTAAAATAAAAATGTCCAGAAAGGTCAGAACTCCGCCTAGAGAATTAAAATTTGGCAGATGAGCTATTGAGCACATTTTGGCTAGGCAGACAATTTAAAAAGAGATATTTTGCCTCTGACGAACGAAATTAGCCATGTATCAAGATTAAACGGGTTGGAATTTAATATTTTAATATTTTTAATTATTTCCCTGACACTTAGGGAATTTTAATTAAAAATTCAAAATCCGGAGATTATTTGGAAGATTAAACTAGTCTGCCTTAGATAAGTTTAAACTTTGCCATGTTCGGAGGATTTAAAATACGTTGGAAAAATAATTTTGGACAATTAATTTAATATATTTTCCAACACTTAGTCAATTTTCCTTGAGAAAATTCGAAAATCTCAGCAGAGATGGCACAGAGACGAAAGTTAGAAACTTGCCTCGATAACTGAAAGTGAAATTAGAAGTTTGCTAATCCGAGGAGAAAACGTTTCTAAAAATTGGAAGAAAATCAAAAGAAAGAAAGCAATGCCTTGAAGAAAATCGCACTTCTCAGCCATAAAATGAGTTTCAGCAACTCATTTCTTCACAAATTCCGGCTGAGAAGCAACTATCTCTCTCGAATCTTCAGGAAGTCAGTCGTGAAGAAGAAATTCATTATTGTGAGAATCGAGATAGCATTTTCTTATTGACAGGCGTGATTTTTAAGAGAAGTAATTTATTTCTTTGCTGAAATCGTACTTCCAGCATATTGGCGCCCTTCTTCTGGCAGATTTTTTTGAATTTTTAAATTCATTTGCAGCCACAACGCGATCTTTGAGGTTTGGAAGTTAATCGACAACGTATTTGCATTGTGTTTTTATCTTCTACTTCGTTTCCGGCATGAATTTCATTCATGATAGGCGAATTTAATTACTTTCAGCTTGTTTTTTTTGACAGAAATTTTAATTTAATAAGGCTGAAAGTGCGATTTGTCCAAGCTACACCCCGAAACTCATTAAATTTAAATGATATTGTATTAATGTTAAGTATTTTGTGCTTGCAGGCTGCCGATCGATCAAGGAGAAATATCCAGGCAGGCATAGATGAAGTTTGCAAGTAAAGGATCGCAGCCAGAGACCAGAATAAAGTCCAAATGGAAAAATGTCTCAGACACAGATCTTGGCCACATCGATCTCGTGGAATTTAAAAAGAGGATATATGGACACAACGGACCCTTACCGACGCCTGCAGCTAGAAGGATAGTGAGAAACGGCATATTTCAAGCTGCCGGATTCCAGCCTGCACTTTGCTGTGCTGAACTGATGGTGGAGTGTGCACTTCACTATGATGCTGAGTCAAGGCGAATTGTGGCGCCTGATGGGAGAGTGTTGGCAAATCTGACAGAGGTGGCCATTCAGGAAGCCTTCGGCATTCCGGCATATCCTAAAACTGTCTACAAGACCAAGGAAGATGCTCAGAAGTTATATGACAAAAATCCTGATCTTTGTGCCGCCAACCTTAACAAATCTTGGTTGGACAAGCCTAGACCGTCCTTTAAAAAGATGCCCAAGAAGTTGATGCGCACGGACTTCAAGGAGGACTATGGAGATATTATTATCTTGCTGAACAGAGTGGCAGGCAGTCCCTCGGGAGCACCCTTTGAGCCGTGGATGTATTACTTCATTGAGGACCTCACAGAAGGTGTCAAAATGTTCAACTGGTCTAGAATGATAAGCAATAATCTTCACCACCAGCTTATCAATCTAGAGAAGACCAAAACGTTTTATATGGGTTCTTACGTCGTCTATATGTTGGCTAGAACTTACAGATATGCAGGCTTGATCTGCAAAGGCACAGTTGGCAGTAAGGAGAACGAGCTAAAACCTTATGACTGTTACCCACAACTCCAGCTGAGGGAGAAGGCGCATTTTAGGCGAGCCCACGACGCGTTCCTGATGTACATCACCAGGATACTCCAGGGAGGAACACATCAACGACTGACTCCTGAGGCCAAGAAGTTGATTAGCAAATATGGGTCATGGTTTATCCAGTATCCCCGATTTACGTATATCAGAATTCAGGGATTCGCCGGAAGCCCGTACCGTCTGCCCATCTTCCCCACGAACAAGATGGTCCTACTCGAAGTGCTGAGACAGTTAGAAGAATTCCAAGGCCTTCAAAGAGCAAAGCAGAAGGCGGTAGTTACTTTTCCCTTCTTTATAGGGAACATGTTGGAGTCGTGTCCGTCATCACAGGCAGCTGACAGTGCCAGAATCGAGATACAGCATTACCCTTTCTCTCCATATCCGGCCAGAAATCACTACGACCCCCATCACCACATCAAAATGGTGGATGGAAGGAGGTACAAGCATAGGGTCGAACTGGAGGACTATTGGGCAAATGCTGTGGATGAATTTGAGGTCAGACGGAGGATGTGGTCCAGATTACCTCTCAGCTTAATCAGGGCAACAAAATTTTGTCACGTGCCAGATCAGTTGGAGGAGGACGAGAATCAGACGCAACCGCGCTTCGATGAGAATTCAGCTTTGCCCGCTGTCCAGTGGTCAGAAGCAGAGCATGCTGACTTGAACGTCTTGATGAGGCCTGTCATCAAGTTTACTCAGTGGTGGGTTGATCAACGAGTTCAAGAATTAAGGCGCCAGAAGATAACCTTGACCTATGACATGCTAAACGAGGCAGAGTCTTATTCTTCCAACGCGGGAGCATCGCATGACCTCCCAGTGATAGAGGCCACCACATCTAGGAAAAGAAAAGAAATAGCTGCAGGCAAAGAGCCGGTCCAGAAACAGGTAAAGATGAAACCTTCTCAATCGGCCGCCTCCAGAAATATTGAGGAGATACTGGCTACCGCCGATGCTTCACTGGCAGATATGAGGGATCCTTCTCCGATTCCTGAAAACAACGCGGAGCTTCAGCCAGATGAGGATGTGCCACCTTCTCCCACGGGCACCGAAATATTGGAGTCGGATGACGACAATGTGGGCACCCAAGATGAGGATTTTCAGGAAGGGATGATTTTAGCCCTTAGGGGAATTGTAGACGTTCCTGATAGAGAAGGCGTGTCGGAAGAAGACAGTGTTGAGCAGCTTACGATACCGGATTGGCTGAAGGAGAGGCTAAAGGTACAAGTGCCGGCAGATGAACCAGAAGAGGATGATACGACAGACTTTTTGGCTAGACTGTCTCAAACCATGCCCAAAAAGTCGGCGAAGAAATTCTCTAGCATATAGAGAGACGGGGCCGGCAACAGGACAGTGCAAATCGCCGTGCCTACAGTGGACAAGCCATAGGAGGATATGGCTCCACAGGATTACGCCATCACGACCATTGACTTGGGTCCAACCACTAAGGGCCAAGAAATGGAAGATTTGGACAATTCTGTGTCCGCCATCAAATCAAGGTTGGCGAAGGAGGTAGCCAGAAGGAAGGAGTGCCAATTAGAGATTGAGCGCTTAAGGGAATATATTCAGCACTTGATCAAGCCACTTGATCAGAACACTACGGCAGCTCCTCTACTTCCGAACTCTTCGCAGGAGGCCATTAAAGAGATGGAAGAAAATAGGCTCACGGTTTAGGAGGCCAAAGAATGGATAGCCGTAAAGGGGATTGAAGCTGAGACATTTGTGGAGCGGCTAACTTTGGTTTATGGCCAAGCCACTGCCTTGCTTTCTAGGTTCGCTTCTTTGGTAGAAGTATGGGACAGCCTTCCAGACGTGCAGGATAGAATAATCCCTTGCCTTAGGATTCTGAAAGGAGTTCCTAAGCAAGAATTGATAGAGGGAGGTGTCATCGCAGCGGGAGCAGCCTATGACTTCCACACTTGGTATTGGGCCTTGACGGCACGAGGTGAAGTCCTGGAGAGGGTCAAGGTTGATGGTGTCAGATTGGAGGAACAGGTCAAGGAAGTTCAGGCCAGAATCCTCAACATAATTGCCGATGTCCTGGATAAAGAGGCGCTGCGAGAGAATGACCTGCAATTGGAAGTTTTGAAGAAAAGTGTCCAGGAAAATATCTTCAACATCACTGGGCCCATCTTGAGGCAGGACTGGGCCAAATTGGCGAACTTCTTGAGCATCAGAGAGTCCTTTGAGAAGACTGAACCAGAGTGGGAGGAGACCTTCGCCAGATGCGCCGAGAGCATGGATGGGCTTGAATTCAGAATCGGCATGCTTCCGCAGGTTACCATGGACGAGGTTGCCTTGATCGTGTCCAGATTCGGCGAATACACGGCAGCTCGAGAGGATCAGGATGTAGTCCCTTGAAAATAGCTCCAAATGCCAACTCATTGCTGTTCATTGCCAGTTAACTGAAGTCATTTTGGGAAACCCTAATTAGGGTTTCGTTTGTTAAATCTTGACCGTCGGCTCATTTTCAATCTGAGCCATTTATTCCATTTATGAAACTCTATATAAACTCATTGACCCTCATTTGTATTTTGTGAAGTGAGTAATAAAAGATTGTTGCGACGAAACTATTTCCGTTTATAAAAGCTCTTGTGCATGATTTGCTAAGAACAACTTTTATTTTCAAGTAGTATGCAAGGTTGAATATTTCTCCTTCAACACTTAGAGTAGAATTAGAATAGCATTTCATTACATGTTGGTTAGATGAATGATAGATTTGATCGCAGTGGCGGATAAAATTTTGCTCATACTTTTGTCGAGTGGATGATTTGCATTTGACGTGTAAAGTTAATCTGAGCCATTAAATTGTGGATGCTTAACTTCTGTTTGTTTCAATTACCGATTCAAATATGAAAATTCTTATCACTTCCGTTGAAGATTGCACCTGCTTCGCGGAGTTGTCCGAAGGTGGCGAAACGAAGTGTGGTTACCCATTTTGTCTACTCACTGCTGTCTCTTGAATTCTTAGGCGTAGTTTAGGTCTCTAAACCCTTATCCTTTTTTATTTTTTTTGGAAAATCTGAAGATACCCACCGAAAGAGCCTTCAAGGATAAAACCGTCTAAGTTTCCAACCCGTAAAAAGAGAATTTCATGTAAGTCCCCTTGTGATTACCAGCAATCACAACGCCCACTGGCCTTATCCACATGTCAAGACCTGACCGAAGAAACCTTGGAGTTATTGTATTGTCTACTAGATTTTTGCAAGCACTTTTCAAGAGAGGATAAGAGTGTCCTTTGGGCATTTTTATTCTGTGTTCGGTGGCGTACTCAAAACACACACCAACATGACCTAAACCAAATTTCTAAACCAAATTTTTACAATTTTCACCCCCTTTGGCTAGATAGTCATTTCGTGAAACAATTTGAATGTAAATGATTATGAAGAAAATCTGTGTAATTACTTAAATGATTCATTGACAATTAACAGAGTATTTTTTTTCTCTAACCAATTATATCCTTCACAAATTCATAGAGAGAATATGACTAACAGTTGGCTCTCATTCCTTATGATTGAACATATCAGAAATTTACATAATGGTATGCTGTTTTACACATCAAACTACAAAAATATGCTTGTGCAGTGATCTGACGTTGAGGAATAGCAGGTTTAAATACTCAGAAATAGCTGCAATAGGTATCACCCAAACCAAATGACCTAATGAACAACATATGTTGTAATGTTCCCTTTTTAGCTTGTTGCTGTTTTGGGTGGATTAGTCTATTACCTGACCCTCGTAGGCTAATGCAGGTGGTTTGAGGGTCTTGTTTGGCAGATATTAGAGTGTTTTCTTCTCCCGAGCTTGGGGTGGTTCAGGATTGACCTTCGTTTGGTGTTTCAGGGCTCAGTTGTACACACTTACTATTTATAGTAAGTCACCTCGAAGTTGAAGTTCGGTATTGCTATTTATGGAAAGGCACCTGAACGTGTTGTGGATGCAATATTCGATCCCCTAGTTTAGACAGCATGGAAATCAGATGTTTATTAAGGGAGATATGATATTTTTAATTATTAATAATTATTAAAGTTAATCTTTAATAATAATTAATTATTTATTATAAAGGTGCATCATAAAGTTATATTATAACTTTATGTCTAAAGGGGGCCATTTAATGACTTAAAGTACATTAAATGATATTTTGATTTGGGTGCGCATTTACGAGGAATTAAGTTATAAAGTGCACATTTAATATTATTTTAAATGATTAAAAGGAGCCTTCTAGAGGATTGACCTCTTCTTGGAGGAAAAAAATATATAAAGCATCAACCAAAGTTATTTAGTATTCATTCAGGGATTTAGCATTTGGGTTTTGAAGAGTTTTGTTGTGGAGACGAGGAAACCTAGGGTTTCTGCCATTTCTGCAATTGTTGGTAATTGGGAACGTTATATCTCTTTGATTCTTGCATTTTGAGGTTGTGAAATACCAGCTGAAGATTGCCTCGTGGATTGGCTTCATTTAGGAGTCAATATTGAGCTTCATTAGTGAAGAACCATAGAAGTTTCACCAAGGTTTACATTGCATATTTTTGGTGATGTTCATTGGCAATCCTGGGCGCACCATTAACAGGGGCGATCTTGGGGTTTGAAGATCAGAAAAAAACCGATTTTGACTGAGGATGTGGCGCCAGCACTAAGGGGAACAATCGCTGCCCAGCTAAGACAAAAAGGATGACTTCAAGAGTGAATCGATCATGTTTGCTTCAAAAATTCATCTCAGAACTTGGCGTCCAACCAGGTTCTTTTGCAGCTAATATTTTATGCATTTAGCATTGCATAGTATGATACATTTGCATTATATAAGTTAGGTTTGATCACTGTCTTCAAACAGTGAATATCATTGTAATTTCAGTCATCTAGACAAGGGAATTGCATTATCATAAGTCTGATCGCTGTTATACAAACAGCATTATGTAAAAGGGTTGCATATGAAAAGGGCATGTAATTTCATCTCAGTTATATTTCATTCTCTCAAGCTTTGTAATCACTTTCATATCCAGCAATCACATATTGAAGGAGTTTGGGAGTTTTGCATCAAACTGTTTGTGAAAATGCCTCATGGCTGTAGGTGTACATTTTGCATAAGTAGATCATTTATATGCATTTGAAAAAGACAAAAATACTTGCATTTGCCTCCCATTACATTGTTAGTTATCTTGGAGTTATTTTCAAACATTCAAAACATCAATTACATCAATCAAAACCAAAACAAGGCAAATTGAAAACCATTACCAGCAGATGTAAGATTGCAAGACAAGTGTTCGTCAAAATTCCTAAGGCAAAAAAATCAGTGGTTTTGATCAGTTTGGGCAAGGCACATTACATATGTTGATGTTCAATGATCAGCTGAAGCATTTTTCTAACCCCCACATCCCTCTTTAGCTTGCCTGGAGCTTAATGGCTGTGCTGGCATCTAAGATCCCAGCTCGACCTCATGCTTCTTCCAAAAATTGCTGCCAATCTCCACAATGACTCACACCAACATAAGGAAGGGGGTGCAACCTTGACAAAATAAGCATTCTACTTCCAAACTCACTCCAAATCGATTTGCCTAGCTGTCACTAAGGGTTGCACCCAACAACATATGATTCTCACACTTGGGTATATGTATATAAAACTATTTTCTTTGTCAATCTCTCTAAGTATAGCATTCCAATATTTGTCAACTCTCATCTAGCATTCGGAGAAACAATAATTTATCACTTGCTTGCAAACCTCCGATAAATTATTTTATCTTCAATTATTTGGCATCTGCGTGAAGTCTGTGTGATTCCACCTGCAAATCGTCTAAGGTAGATGTCTCACCACCAAAACCAATTCCCTTAGTATTTTCGTCCCAAGGTTTGCTCTCACTGAAAGCTTCAAGTTTTCCACAAAGAGAATAGAATCAAGCATATTCAAATGAGCTTTCAGTTTGCCTTTTATATTTTCCTTGTAGAATGATCACCAAGTACTTTTTAATTCCCACCTTAAAATAAATCAATAAAACACTTTTATAAAGTGACTTTATAATATTTGTCCTTTTAAATCACTTAAGTCACTTTTTTAAATTAATTAAAATAAAGTCATACGGAAAATTACTTTATTTAATTAATTAAATTATTCCCTAATAGAGCCTGAAACTAGCCTATGTGAATTGAATAGGCTAAAAGGGACACTCAACGGAAGTGGACATTACAAATAGTGTGTAGTGAGTTACTAGGATCTGCCTTTGAAAGCTAAATTGAAATTTCCTCATTTTCATTGGGCACTAGGCTATGTGGCTTTGTTTGTGCAAGTGATACATTGTCCTCTTAATTAGGGTGTTGTGTAAGATCTATTTCTAGTTGAAGAATTATAATCTCTGCTTCATATATAAGACTCACTGGAGAGAACTTTAGAGTGTCAATAGGAGTTTCTTCAATTCAGGGTTTCAGGAAAAATTAGGATTTTTATGGTTTTTTGAATTGCAGGTTTGAAATTCCTTTTTTGCATGTTTTTGCACTGTTTTTGGTGAAGTGTTTAGTGGTTTATTTTGGAGCTGAAAATCAGGCTATACCAATGCCCTAGGACAAGCCGTACCATCTATTGCACCTTGTGGGTATTGTTTAAAATAAAATAAAATCCATCATGATACTTGGAAACTTCAGTTCCAATATGGGTGCCATGATATTGAGAGTCTATTTGCAGTGTTAAGGCAGATAAATTTTATTTGTGAAGGTCTGTACATTTCCAGGCGTGACCGAGAGCTTGGGCATGGAGTTTAAGGAGCTGGTCGCTAGGGTTTTTGAGGGCTATTTTCCAGTGAAGGTGTAAAATGCCTTCCCAGATGTACCCAATTTTTCCGATTCCAAGAAGCATTCAAATGAAATGAACTCCACTTAAATCATTGTTTCCAAGTGAACCAAAACAGGGTAATGATTTGTGTATGAATCTGACATATAAGTCTCAAGGTTCTATTCTTTATATTGAAAGATAAAATAGTTCATTTTCAGATTACATAATCATTTTGCAGAGCAGCAAACCAAACAAGAAATGACTGCCAAAAGACTCAGAAATACAAGAGGCTGAGAGAAACTCTTAAAACATAGCACCGGCAATAATAATGAGTTTATTCTATTTCAAAGATTTCCTGGGATATGCAAAATGTGGGCAGAAATAGTATCACGACTGTAGCAGCAATGTCCACAGGATTTTCTGAGGATTACAACACAGAAAATACAGAACCAGCAACTATAAATTAAGTGACCCAACAGTAATTTCTTAAATCTCACTGAGTACACACAGAGCAATTACAACGCCCAGCAAAGCACAAGATACAGCAGTGATAAATGATGCAATTTCTGAGTTCCAAAATGGACTGAAACACATTCTCAATAAATCTAGATACAATCACCAACCAGCCGCTAAAACAGAGAATTTATGAGGACCAACTAGTCGACCAAATACAGTGAGAAAGTTCCGTTTATATCAATCACTTACAGGCGACTCTAGAACCAAGCTGAATACATATTTTGACAATGAAAATAGTCGATCAAACATGAAGATGATTTCTCTAACCTGATATGGCACCCAGCTTGCTAACAAACCTCACGTTTTAAGCTCTAAAGGTCACGTTTTGCTTTCAATCAGTCATGCAACCCTTCAGAAGACTATGTTTCAGCTCCTGACTGCTTTGTTTTGGCTCCTCAAGGAAAACGACTCATCTCTGACCTGTTAATGGCAGCACTTCAGACTGTAAGAAATGCATCTTTCATTCAGCTTCAAAATACGTCAGTCTCCATGTCGACTCTCCTAACCTTGTCTGAAATGCAGCACTGAGGATTTGTGATGAACACATCCCTTCTGAGCTCTTCAATTCGTCCCTACACAAACTCCAGGTGAAGAAGTCGATTTCCTCTTCTTTGCCACTAAAATGTAAGTCTCCAAACAACAGATAAAGTCCAACTCAAAACCTTCAACGATTACCAGCTAGGGGTGATAGTTCCACACCCGAAACTGGAGCTGCAAGGGTTTTCAAACCCTAAACCAGAAAGGCTTGACCCATATTGCCAAGAGAAATGTTCATTCAAGAGTGTCGACAATGAACTCTTTTTTCTCTTTTGTATTTTTCCCCATTCACCAAAATAAAGTGATTTTATATAGTTCACTTTGTTGATGAATGGTAGCTTAGGTCAGATATAAACGATGATTGCTATAAGCATCATCATCGTTTATATAAGATCAAAAGCTCTTCATGTTTAATATTTCTGGAAAAATAAGTTAGTCGAATTTATAAGCATGCATAAATTCGAAAATAATAAAAGATGATTTAAATCTGCATTGAATAAAATCGGAACTCATATAATATATGTCCGCCATGTATGTGAGGATATATGTGTTAAGTTTGTTAAGCCGAGTCTTAGTCGGCTCTATAAGACCCGCGCGCCCAAAAGGACACATCCCTTAGAGGTGAGTTTCTAACGTGCGCCCAACACGTCCTCTCAAGGGACGCATCCCTTAGAGGCGAGTCTCTAACGCGTGCCCAAAGGGACACATCCCTTGAGCGGACGTGTCTCCACGTGTGGAGACACGTCCTCTCAAGGGACGCATCCCTTAGAGGCGAGTCTCTAAGGTATTAAACATGGTTCCCTCATTGATATGCAAACATCGAAATCAATAAATGTTTTGCAATCAGCACATTTAGTATAAGTAAAATCTGGAAATCGAAAATCTGACTTAGAATTTTGAGTAGAATTCTTACACTTAGAATTTTTTTAGAACCCTTAGTCTCCCAATCTAATAGAAGATTTGATTACATTTACATGGTATCAAAGCCAAGTTGTGTGAATCCAAATCAAATCTAAAATCAGTTTGCTCTAGAAAAATTCGTATTTTTCAAAATCGAACTCACATCACATTCTTCATAATGTCAAGTGTGATCAGATTTGAAGATCGTCTTGCAGGAGCAGACAATTTCACATCATGGAAATTTAGAATTATGATGATCCTTAAAGAGAATAAGCTAGACTCACTTGTGAGAGAAAATAAGAAGGAACCAGAGGCTGAACCTGAGAAAACTCAATGCATTGAAAATAATGAAAAGGCCATGAAAATCCTAGTAGATGCAGTTAGGGATCATATAGTGCCCATCCTAGCAAAACTTGAAACTGCATACCATATGTACAAATCTCTTGAGAGTACTTATGAGATCAACAACACCTACAGGACTCTTGCATTAAAAAGGCAAATCAATAATGCCCAAATAAACAAAGGAGAGTCCATTAATGCATACTTCATGAGGATTATTGAACTGAGGGATCTGTTGACGTGTTTTTATGACAACACCAACATAGAATAAAATGTCCAACGGTCACTTTATTCCCTCTTGATCAAAGTATTCCGCATGCTAAGATTGCGTGAAAGTTCATGCGTTCAACTCCAAGGTTCCTTTTATTGCGAATAGACTCAGTTGGTTGATGTGAATATGCTGGGTATTCCAAGGGGACTTACGTAATCGTTCAACTTCGAAGAAAGGATTTTCAAATTTCGGGAGATCTGTCAATGAAGCTTGGGTTCTTAAACTAATCGGATAATGCTGAATGTAAAAGGATATAAGGATTAGAGATGCTACCATCTACTTCTAAGAGGGGTGGAGGACGAGGATCGGTTTAAACAATCTTCAAACCAGACTTTGCTTCGTCTCCCTTCGGACAACTCTGACAAAGTTGGTGCAATCTTCAAAGGATGAGTAAGATATTCAAATTGTGATTCAACATGTGCACTTCGTCACAACGATGCAAGTGAACACACGAATCACAACCGAAGTTAGGTACTGATATTCCAGTTGACCACGCAGGGCGGACTTACCATCAACAAGCCCGCTAGTGGTATGGATGAAAGAAGATATGCTCAAACCAAAGCGCCACACTCCACAATTAACAACTACTTGCATAAAATGAAGTCTACTCTACTCTATCTACTTGAATTGGAAAGACGAACAAGCCTTGCTAGCTACTCACAATAGAAGATAAAACCACCAAACAATGATAAATCTTTATATTATGAGAGTGTTCACAACAACTTCTTACAAATTCCTCAATGGGAAAACTTCCTTTCTTTTTCAATCTAGACTATGCAATCTGTGCTATGCTACTTCTATCCTAATTTCTATCTTCTCTACTCTCTGATCTAATGTCTACTTCTAATCCATTACAAATGAAGGGGGATGCCCCTTTTTATAGTTGGCCTAGTCCAGCGGACGACTTAGATTGAATTACAATAAAGGGCTCAGATTGAGCCACACATGCCCTAATTACGGTTTTTGCCCTAAAAACCGCCACTGAGAGGAGTGGGGCAATAAATGCATAGAATATTCTCCACTCCCCACTACGAGCAATTAATGCCCACTATCTTCTTCTAGAAGATTCTCGTCCAGAAACGCGTTCCCACTGCTTTGTCTGCCAATCTGTTGCGTTAGGAGGAGGCTACAACACTTGGTTCAAATCCTCTTTGCAAAATGTTCCTCTGCGTTAATTCTTCTTATTGCTTTCACATTTCTTTAGCCCACTGCCTTGGGCACATCTGCTTCTTTTGCATCACGTTCTTAGTGTCTTAGCCAAATCTTCACCGTCGTTTCTTCTTCCCAAAGTTGCAACGTTGTCTAGCTTCATCAAGTCCTCATGCCTTGGCTTCAACGTTCATCTTGCAAAACAAAAGAAGAGTATCAGAACACTTTATAATCTAAATTCACTTTACTTACCTAATTTCCATGTTTTGACCGCTTGATCTCCGGATCTTGATAGAATTCATCACTTTTCTAGCAAACTTTTAACATGGGCGTATCCACCACCTTGCCTGGAGTTTGTGCCTTACAAAATATTTCATCTTGAGGATGTATTTGAACGCTTGATGCTCGAGCTTCAGTTCACCTCCAAATTCCTCCATGCCTTAGACAAATTTCTTCCCTGTGAGTGTATTTGACCCCCTGTTGCTTTAATTTCCCTTAGACAATTTTACCTGCTTTATGAATTTCATCCACTATAATCCAGGCGCTCACTTTGACATCACAAGCCAAAGCATTTTTTTTGTAGAAACTTTTCTCGTATTTGCCTTAGAGATTTTATTTCTTTACTTCACCTGAGAAATCCATTAAACGGGTGCCAGGCAAAAACATCTGTCGAAAAGCTGGAGCGAGGTGAGGAACAATTTTAAATAATCTCCCAGTGGAAAATGTTCAATACCCAGAAGAAACTTCCCCTCAGAAATCATAATTTCCATGTGTATCCAGACGAAGGGGTAAGTTTAATTTTTATTATTTTTGAAAAATAATAAAATTTGCTAAGGTCGATTCCATTTTTTGTTCTAGACGTCTTCCACATCTGCAGTCTTCAATTTCTTGCCTTGTCGTTGCCCTTGATATTCCTGAGAAATTTCCTCGTTGTCCCCGGCGCATTTCATGTGTTACGAGGGAATTTCCAACTTCATCTCTGCCTTAGAGAATTTTTATTTTACCTTGCAGAATGCCTTAGACAAACTTTAATTTCAAATCACCCATGAAGGGCATTTCACCCCATGCATTTATTTTCACTTTATTCTTCCATGCCTAAGCTTCCTTGTCTTATATCTCCCTTGGGCGCATATTCATGTGCCTACTTCAACTCTTCATGCCTTAGCATTTTTCTCTTCTTGGCATCATCTCTTCTAGGCTTGGGCGTATTTTACCTAGGGAGCTTTTACTTCCTTTTTCGCCAAGCTTTAGAAATATTCTTGGATATCCTCTCTGTTAGGGTGCATTTTCCATGGTAGGCTCTCACTTTCCACGCCTTAGGATATCTCCAGCCTAACCTCCTTATGACGGGCGCATTTGAGGGGTCCTCAAGAAATTTCAATGCCTTAGAAATATTTTTAACATCCTTTCATCTTGGGCGCATTTCCTAGGTGGAGGAGGAATCTCACACTTAGAATATTTTCAATCATTTCGTTCATACCTTAGGCGCATATGGAGGGATGAGGAGGATTTTTAACACTTAGAAATTTTTATCAAGCATTTTCCACCTTGGGCGCATCTGACCCTATGAGGAGGAATTTTAATCAAGATTGTGCGCATTTCTCCTATGCTACTTCCATTTTCATACTTAGAATTTTCTTGATGCCGACCTTCATTTTTGAAAACCCTCAACGCCTCAGCTACCTCTTGCTATTCTATTTTTAGCAATTTTTGGAGAAGTGAGACTCTTCGTGGCTTTTTACTTGTTCTGACTCTGGAGCTAGCGCGATATGCTTCCTGTGGCCTTGCTACCTTGTTTATACCTATTGCCTGAGATCATTTGCTATTTTTAGCCACCCCGCTATTTTTAGCAAACCCTAAAATTGCTTGACTTCCGCAACTCCGACTGATCTGAAATTTGCTAGGCGTGATCCTCATTGCCTACTGGACCCGTTCACACCCGCCTCTTGTGCTGACTTGCTACTTATAGCCCTGTTCAGGAGACGACTTACTATAAATAGTAAGTGCCTGGATTATGCCCAGATTTTACCAGTAGATTGCCTGAAGGATGCCGATCGCAGTGGGATACCTTCGTTTCTCGAAATTCTGGCCTTTTACCCTACTTTTTAGGCATCGAAGATGGAAACCCTAATTTGACTTGCATGTGGCTCAAATGACCTTAGTTTGACTTGATTTTTGTCGCCTGCTGCTCTGCTCGTGAAACTGAAGTGTCGAGGAGCTGCTAGAGCGAATTTGCTAAAAATAGTAAGTGTCCGGAAAGTGGTCAATCGGACGTCGAATGAGTGCGCATGTTACACAGCCCGCGGGATCTCAAAAAACCCAGAAAAACCCAGAAAACTGGTTTGCATGCGGGCACTGGCTAAAAATAGTAAGTCCCTGAAACTTGATCTTCTCTGCTTGCATGTCATATCGTTGCGAAGCTCTCGCAAAACCCACATGGAATATCCGGACATGCATTAAAGAACTCTGCATGCAAACCCTAAAAATAGCCTCCGAAGGTTGAACTCTGAAAGTCACTATCTCGGTTTGCATGTTACACCATCACGAAGGTCTAGAAAAACCCAGATCAATTCTCCTATCATTTATCGGAGAATTGTATGTTGAAGCCCCAAAAATAGCTCGTGAAGCCAAAATTGCTAAAAATAGCCAGTTGTCTGAATCAGCTCAAATTTCATGTGTAGGCCCTTGGAAGCTGCTTGAATGTGTTGAAGTAGTTAGAATCCCAAAATCCTAATGAAAAGCTCACAGATTGAACACTTACTAAAAATAGTAAGTCGTCAGAACATGATGAAAATTCAGTGGGAGCCTGCTGGAAGCCTTCTGAAAGCAATGTTAAGCGTAGTTGTCAATTTATCAACTTGATTTAATCTTAATCCAGCCTGAAAACCCTAACTTCACAGATTCACTTCAGACTCGGCCAAAATTTCAAATTAGGTCAAATACAGAAACATCCCCAGAAGAATAGAGAAATCAGAGAGAGAGAGAGAGACGCAAAACGAAAGCCAAAAGACCAAAATGGAGCAAAAATTGGGGGGGTCCCCATTTGAATGGGGCGATGTGTGAAAAAGGTCACAACAGGATCAATTATCCACAATTGGATATCAGATTGACAACAAAGAGTTAACCCTAATCGCACTAGGATGTAACGACCCCAAAATTGGGTAAACAAAAATTTTCTACTTTCACTAATAAGATACAAGGAAATACATTTATAATGACAAAGTAAATAACTATTCTTTTCATTCTAATTGAACATTTCATCATAAAGTAATAAATGGCACAATACATCATTGTTCTATTTTCCAAGTAAATAACAGAGTACGCTTTCATCATTACTTTTCTTTCAATTAAAAAACAAGGTAAGAATCTTACAAGTTTCAAACATAGCTCGGAAGCTTTTGAGCAAATAGGAATAAGACTGTCCAGGATCTTCCCTTTCAAACCTTGGTTCATCAGAAGTCTACTGTGGAGGAGAAACATCACTTAGGTGCTTTTCCACCAACCACGGACTTATATTGCGGTCCCCCGCACGTTTACTGTTAAGTAGACGGCCCTCCCTTCTACGAAGAGATTGGTTGGGTAACCGGTTCTGTATGACCAACTGAGCATAGTGTGTAATCCTACATAACTAAATCCTTGTGCCTCACAATCTCAATCTAGCATGTAACCTGGATTACTGTGAACTGACAGTGTAATTCGTCTCACAGTCTAAGTGGACGTTAGGTATACTACACTACTTTGGCCAAAGCATTTCGGCAGTACTTAAACTGACGGTCATCTATCACTTGCACTAAGTCAGGTTCCGTTTGACTTAAGGCTGCCTTATCCTACGCGTAGGTTGAGTCCTTTCCGTGGGTAGTCAATCACCCTAGACTTCCTACTTCAACTACTTAAACAGGAAATGGAGTACAGTCAACAAGGGGTCCCTTTGGTACCTCCTAACATGGAAATCTTTATCCATGGAGTACATAGCTTTCTCTAGTTAACCTATTTAACTCTAAAGCTTTAGACTACCTTGGTACTGAATCCACCCTCGTCCTAGTATTTAATAACTAGTTCCTTTTCCTTTATTTAAGGAGTTCAAGCAGTATTCATATAATACAAAACATAAAGTACTTTTATTAAGAAGTAATCAAACATTTCCCTTTTATGCTATTCCTTTTCAAACTCTCCTATGAAATCAAACTATTTCATTTCAACAAGCTTTTAAGCTATTTCCAATTCAACAAGCTCTTAAGCTATTTCTTAATTCAATAAGCCTTTTCTAATGAGATTAAGCTATTCCCAATTCAATACAATTCCTTAGAACAATAGAGGCTTTTCTAATATTTTCATTTCATACTACAACATAATGCAAAGCATAATCAAGCAACAAATAACTCATTTTTAAATCAATGACATAAATTCTTGAAAACATTTCTCATGCCTGAATTCCTTGCTGCGAAATGAGTTTGATCGGTAGCTTCAGCTCTTCCTCCGCCGTTCTTCACAACCTTTACCAGCTACTTCTCACAGCATGAACAAATACAACTCTTAGGTAAATGCAGTTCGGTAATGAGGGAATGTTGCTCTCAGCAATACAGTCACTGCAAGATGATAAATGGCTCTCAGTAAAATTGTAGATGGCTTTCACAAAATTGTATATGGCTTTCACAATCTAAATAGCAATGATGGTTTGCAACTCACAGTAAATGCAAACAGCAGTGATGGTGAACTAAGATTCTCACAAAATTCAACAGCAAAGAGGGATTGCAACACACAGAAAATGCAACAGCAATGAAATTTGTAATTCCAATGCAAAGGAAAGTGGTGAATTTAGCAATGAGAGTGAACCTATATATAGGTTTCGAATTCTCATGTTTACTACATTGTAGGCATGAGAATTTGACACCTCTCCTATTGACATTGTCAAAATGCGTAGTGGTAACCAAATAACCAGACACTTAGCAAATTTAAGTGATGAATCAAACATATTTTCAAAGAATGTTTCAACTATCACATGACGAATTCGTGAAGCATCCATGTACAGGTTTAGTCACTGAAAATGCCCTCAAAAATGGCGGACTGTATGAACAAATGGCGTTTTAAGTTTGCTGTTGAAAACGTCAAGGGTTACATACAGACGTTTTTGGCTTTCTTCTGCCCACGCGTCCAGGATGGTGGCGTACAAACATCCGCGACCAAGTCTAAGATATGCGAGCTGGGCGCGGGTTCATTCTCCATTGTTTCCATTGTTTTCTGGTTCTCATAGTCGCGCGATTTCTTCCCGTGAAGAAATCCGCGATTTTTAGCTTAATCAATCATTTACTTTAAATCTTTAAAATGTCTATAGTCTCAAACATTCATATTTCCTTTAATATTTTTCATGAATTTCCAATGGTAAATAAATTTCGAAATTCCTTTCCCCAATAATACTTCCCACGTATTTTCCAAAGGTTTGAAAATTTCAAATTCTTTTATTCCAAATGACAAATGTATTATAATTACCAAATAACTGTAAGTCTATTTCAAATCTTTCCAAGCAAAGTCATTTTAATATATATTTTAAAATGTTAAAAATACATTTAACACTATATTTAATATAAACCATTATAGTTTAAAATATATGAATATATCTATATAATATCCAAATATTAATATAGATATACCAATATATTTCATTATCGATTAAACTATAATAATGTCTATATTAAATATATTTATAAATATATCCACATTTACATTTAAATATATCTATACATGTTTATTTCCAATTATCCAATTACGTGTATTATAGGCCAGTCAGAGCACCTTTAATATACGTAATTGCACAAACATGTATATATACATTTAACTGTAAATTCCAGGCGTCAGTATAACTTATCAGTTCACATTTCACATTCAAGGTTCATAGAACAGTAAGTCAGTCAATCAAGTAACACCACTCATAAAGCGTAAAGAAGTAATCAGAAACTCCTAAGCCTAAGGATGACTTATCATGACAACTCAATCTGACTCAGTTCCCAAAACCCTCAGTGAAGTGTGTGTATGCTCATATGATCAACTTTACCGGTTAGCCGACCAAGTTCCTCTCCCGAGTGATGTTTCCCCTCCACCTGGAGGAATAGTTCCTGTTCCTGCATCCATGGCACAAAACCACGGCAGTCAATTGCTCACAATATTTGCAGTATATATAAATCAAATATATAAAACAAGACTAATTACTTTCCTCTATGCATTGCTTATCCAAGAATAACGTCAATCAAGAATACAGAATGAGCCAATCATAACATGTAAACAGATTCTCAAATTGATAACAAGGTTCAATCACATTTTATTCATTCAAAACCTTCCTTACAATCAGAATGCTCTAAGCATTACTAGAATAGTAACTATACAAATTTCCGGGGTGTAACATAGGAGGCCTACCAAACTCATGGGAGTCATTTGTTCAAGGAGTAAGTGCAAGATCTAAACTTCCTAAGTTTGATAGGCTAAGAACTGACTGCCTTCAAGAAGAAACCAAAATCTCCACAAAAGAAAATAAACAAAAGAACATAGATGAAGACATTCATGTACTCAACTCAACGTCTAATAAAAGGAGTAAGAAAAACTCTTTCAAAAAAGGATCTTTTAAAAGAAAGAGAAATTCCAATGGAAAGGGATCTTATAAGAAGAAAGATATCTTGCAAGTACAATGCTTTAGATGTGATCAATATGGTCACTATGCAATGAAGTGCCTTGATAGGACTAAACAACAAGCATCCTTTGCTAAAGTAGGAAAGCCAAATTCAAACCATGAATCTGAGAACTTTGTGTTCTATACAGCCTTATCTAGTCAAGTACCCAACAACACCCACAACTGGGTAATTGATAGTGGTTCCTCTAGACATATCACAGGGTTCAGAGAACACTTAGATACTATGACTGAAAGGTCTGATGAAGAAGTAACCATTGGGGATGATTCTGCACACCGAGTAAAAGGGGTTGGAACTTGTTCCATCAAGTTGAAATCTGGGCTTTCTCTACAACTCACTGGAGTCTTATTTGTACCTAGAATAAAGAGGAATCTTATATCCATCTCTGCCCTTGAAGACAATGGTTATAGAGTCACCTATATGGATGGGAAGCATGGCCTAAGAACTCAACAATCAAGAAAGCCCAAACCATAGGTGTAAGACAAGGGTACCTTTACAAACTTTGCACTGAGGTTAAACAAGCCCTTACCCTTGACACCTTTGATTCAAATGAGATTTGGCATAAAAAATTAGGACACCTTCATTTCCGTGCCCTACCTTCTGTAGAAAAACTTGTAATAGGCTTACCTAAGTTAAAACCATCTCATGAAGGAACTTGCAAAGGTTGTGCCTTAGGAAAGAATACAAAGGGGTCCTTTCCCAATAGTTTGAGCAAAACCTTAAATGTGTTAGAACTGGTTCACTCAAACTTATGTGGACCCATGTCTGTACCCTCTAAGGCAGGATTTCTATACTATGTCATATTTGTAGATGACTTCTCTAGGAAAACCTGGATCTATTTCCTTAAGTGCAAAGAGTCAATAGAAATCCTTAGAAGGTTCAAAGAATTCAAAGCCCTTACTGAAAATTTCTTTGGAGAGAAAATAAAAACCTTAAGGACAGACAATGGGAAAGAATACACCTCTAAGATTTTTAAAGAATTTTGCATGAGTGCTGGAATTAAGAGGGAGTTCACAGTTGCCTACAATCCTCAACAAAATGGGGTTGCTGAAAGAAAAAATAGAAAAATTGTAGAAGCTGCTAAGGCAATGTTGCTTGACCAAAACATTGAAACTTCTTTCTGGGCAGAAGCCTCTAGGATTGCTGTCTATATCCAAATTAGATGTCCTCATTCTCATCTTGATAACAAAACTCCTGAAGAAGCCTTTACCGGCATAAAACTTGACATTAGTCATTTTAGGATTTTTGGCTGTCCTGTCTATATTCATGTGCCCAAAGAGAAGAGATTCAAACTAGAACCTTCTGGAAAGAGGGGAGTATTTGTGGGTTATAGTGAAACCTCCAAAGCCTACAGGATATTCATACTCGGGCAGAAACGAATTGAGTTGAGCAGAGATGTCATCTTTGAAGAAGACATTGCATTCAAGAGGGCAAGAAGTTCTAGTGAGACAAAAACCTATTTCCCTAGAGTACCTGAAATGGAACCTCCTCCTGAGATTCAGAGGGAGCATCTGAGGAAATGCCACATGAACTTCTTTCCACTTCAAATGAGAATACAAATGACATCGGCAGAAAGGGACCACTTTGGGCTAGGAAGATGATCAAAGAAGCAGAGAATCATGCAGCACCCAAAGGAACGTTCAGGGAGAGTAAAAGACACGTTTCTCTAAGTATGTTGCTCTAATGAACAACATCATAAACTCAGAACCTGTTAGTGTTACAGAAACTTTCCGACATCAAGCATGGAAGGATGCAATGACAAAGGAATATCAGTCTATTCTAAAGAATGATGTATGTGATATAGTGCCTAGCCCAAAAGAGAAATCTGTTGTCTCTTCCAAATGGCTTTTCAAAATCAAGCATGCTGCTGATGGTAGTATAGAAAAACATAAAGCACGTTTTGTGGCAAGAGGTTTTTCTCAAAAGGAAGGCATTGATTACGAAGAAACATTTGCACCTGTTGCCCGTTACACATGAGTGAGAGCAGTGTTAGCCATTGCAGCAGCTAAAGGCTGGAAGATCCATCAAATGGATGTGAAAACTGCCTTCCTGAATGGAACCATTGAAGAGGAAGTCTATTTGGAACAGCTTGAAGGTTTTGTGATACATAAACTTGACTCACATGTATGCAGACTGAAGAAAGCCCTCTATGGACTTAAACAGGCTCCCAGGGTCTGGTATGAAAGAATTGACAGCTATCTCTTGGGGTTAGGATTTTCAAAGAATGATGTTGACTCCAATCTCTACTTCAAGGTAATCAAATGTGATATGCTAATAATTATTTTATATGTTGATGACCTGCTGATAACAGGAGAAGATCACCTCATTTCTTAAGGAAAACATGATCTAATTTCTGAATTTGACATGAAAGATTTGGGCATTCTACACTACTTCCTAGATTTGGAAGTATGGCAGAAATCAGAGGGCAGTATACTAAACCAAGGGAAGTATACTATTGATATTCTGAAAAGATTTGTAATGTTGGACTGTAGACCGATGTCTACACCTATGGAAACCAACTTTCAAAAATTGAAAGAAGCAGCAGCAGAAACCAAATGTGCAGATCCAACCCTTTACAGACAGATGATTAGATCCTTGATGTATCTGGTTAACACCAGACTTGATATTTGCTATGCAGTGAATTTTCTCAGCCAGTTCATGTGTGAGCCAAAGGAAATTCACTTAATGGCTGTGAAACATATTTTGAGATATCTTCAAGGCACTATTGGATATGGTCTCCTTTACAAAAATGATCAACTAGATCTTCATGGATACTTTGATTCAGATTGGGCTGGAACTGTAATCGATCGGAAAAGCACATCAGGATGTTGCTTCAGTTTAGGATCGACTATGATCTCCTTGATTTGCAGAAAACAATCTTCAGTTGCACAAAGCTCAACATAAGTTGAATACATTGCAGCCTCAATGGGAGCAAGAGATGCAGTTGGGCTTTGTAAATTGCTTGTGGGACTCTTTGGTGAGCCCTTGAATCCTACAATTATTCACTGTGATAATCAGAGTTGCATCAAACTCTCTGTAAATCCTGTCTTTCATGATAGATCTAAGCACATTGAGATCCCCTATCATTATGTAAGAGATATGGTGGAAAGGAAAGTGATCCAGTTGGAGTATATCAGTACAAATGATCAAACTGCAGACATTCTCACCAAACCTCTCTCCCGAATCAAGGTAGAGCACTTCAAGAAGAAACTTGGTATGGTTGAAATGTAATTTGTTATTTATGTTTGAAATACAAATTGTTTATAAATTATACTTATATATAAAGATGTTTAATGTGTAAACTCTTTTGTCATGTGTGTGACTCCATGACCTTATGGGCCTACTCCCCCTGTGTACATTATCGAAAGGTGACGATCTTTTTGATGATGAACACTTGTATTTGACATTGTAAAGTGACGACTCTACAATGATAAACTATCATGATAGATATCATGTGACTTGATATCTGTGGACATGTCATGATAGTATCTCTTGGACACTTTGATGGATATCATGGGACTTGATATCATCTGAAGATCATTGTGATCCTTAAGAGATAATCATGGTGGATATTTATATCTGTGGATATGCCATGAATTATGGTAGACATCACGTGATTTGATGTCAGTGCACATACCATAATGAAGATGTGTTATGAAGAATGTCATGTGACTTGACAACATTGAGAAAACATATCATGTCTTCGATATCACGTGTGAAGGTGATATCTCCACTTATTTGATTTGAAATATCTTCCCTAGCTAAGAGGGAGTGTTGATGAATGGTAGCTTAGGTCAGATATAAACGATGATTGCTATAAGCATCATCATCGTTTATATAAGATCAAAAGCTCTTCATGTTTAATATTTCTGGAAAAATAATTTAGTCGAATTTATAAGCATGCATAAATTCAAAAATAATAAAAGATGATCTAAATCTGCATTGAATAAAATCGGAACTCATATAATATATGTCCGCCATGTATGTGAGGATATATTTTTTAAGTTCGTTAAGCCGAGTGTTAGTCGGCTGTTTATGAGACCCGTGTGCCCAAAGGGACACGTCCCTTGAGCGGACGTGGAGACATGTCCTCTCAAGGGATGCATCCCTTAGAGGTGAGTCTCTAAGGTATTAAATATGGTTCCCTCATTGTTATGCAAACATCGAAATCAATAAATGTTCTGCAATCAGCACATTCAGTATAAGTAAAATCTGGAAATCGAAAATCTGACTTAGAATTTTGAGTAGAATTCTTACACTTAGAATTTCTTTAGAGCCTTTAGTCTCCCAATCTGATAGAAGATTTGATTACATTTACATACTTCTTAAAATATTTCATCTAGTCACTTTATGAACATTTCACTTAGTCACTTTATAAAATGATTTAATTAATTACTTTGTATCACCTTTAAAGATTAACTTGAAACTTAGGCAATAATTAAGTAATTAAATAAAGGATTCCCTAATCTTGACATTAGCCTTCGGGAATTAAAAGGCTAAGCGACATATTGAATGGCTACTGAGAAGGGGACATTACAGAAGGGTGATGCCTAGGCCTGTTATCTTATATCCTACCATTTCAGGTGGTAAAAACTTCACATGTAAATGCAATGAATTAATAAAGGAAATCGCCCCTGTTTGGCGCCATGTTGTGTGAGCAGGTTTAAGTGATCAGACCTGTAGAGTGCAAATGGTTAACAGTGTTTTTCAGGGTTAAAATATAGAGTGTATCACTGGAGTTTGGAGGCGTTGGAATATTTTAAGTCCAGCTAGTCAGGAGTTTGCTGTGGACAGTCAGGATTGTTCATCACAGCAGACCTTTTTCCTATCAACTGGTGCCCAGTCTATGCTCTGAAACATCAAGGTTGTGGCTTGAGAGCATATCACCCCCTTTTGACAGCCTCTCATGATGATGGATGCTGTTTGTCAATGGAAGAAGAGTAATTACCTGAGCATACAGTTTGAGCAGATCTGCAACTCTTCAGTACCCCTGAAGTAGTATATCAGACCTGGGTGCAGTTGGAATTCATTGGCAAAAACTTCCTGCGTATGCTGCCTGGACATTACAGAGGGTATTGTAATATGTTGGGTAAATTATAGGCTGTTTGGAGTGTTTAGAAGGCATCATTTGCAATACTTGGAGGTGGATTTTGAACACTTTAAGTGTATCTTGACCTGCAAAAGCATCACAGATATGCTGTAGACACCTTAGCTCAACACAGAATTTCTGTTATCAGTGTTGTTTCCATCTTTGAGGTATTTATCCTTTGGCAATGCCGTGGAAATGTCTACTTGATATGTTAGCAACTTAATGAATGAATCTTCTATTCAAGTTTGCTACAGGTGGTATTCTAGTGCATAATCTTCTCTTTTGAGTTTAGTGTAGCAGCTAATCTTTATTCTGCAAGTCAATATTATTATCCTTATTTGCCAATTTTAAAAAAAAAATTAAAAAGAAATGGGGGGCGGACTGGGTGAGGGTGTTGTTACGTATTGTGGTAACAAGAGTTTGAAGAACTCCTGACTTATAGTGATTCCAATGAACTCAGAGTATATGACGTTAGGAAATAAAAGCCGAAAATCAAATTGTACTATTGTTGGAGTGAAATTACACTGAGAGGGTGGGGGGGGGAGGGTGAATCAGTGTTAATACCTTCTTAAACAAATTTAAACTGAAGCTGAAAAGAGACATACATATGTTCTCATTTTAATGATAGTGTCATTCATGTAATCGAATGCAATCATACAAATTGAAAATGAGTAATGTAACATTGCATTTTAAAGCAGTAAGGTATTGAAGCAAAAGAGACACAGAGACACAAGATATGCCGAGTGGAAAACCCTCCTGGGGTAGAAAAACCACTCCTAAACCTGCTGCCTTTTTCAGGCTTTCATTTCTATAATTTATTTTGACAAAGCCTCAAAGGCTGATTTCTGAGCACCAACTCAAGGAGCATCAACCCCTCTGTTTAGAGACACCAATCTCAAGGAGCACCAACCCCTTTTCTGTTTAGAGACACCTATCTCAAGGAGCACCTACCCCTTTCCTGATTTTCATAGAACATACAATAATACAGAGAATCTCTTTGTTTCACTTGATTTCTGTCAAGTGCCTCTTGACAGACAAAACATAGAATTTTCAAAAGTCAGAATTGACTCTTCAGAATTCCATGCATTATCTAATCTCGATGCATCTTGAGGAGAATGCTATCTCTATTACAATACAGTCTCATCAAACTGTTTTTTTAATCATACACACTTTCTCTCTTTTTCACCCTTTTTGAATTTCAATGTTTTCCCATACAGAAAACTATGAATCTGAATACACACTGTGTTTTATAATTGTTCAGCATCAAAACATAAATAGGCTTCCAGAGCTCTTTATTGTAATACCCCTATTTTTTTTTTTTTTTTGATATTCTGACATCATTGAACCCTAAACCACTGGTTTTTCCTTTTTCAAAGAAGGACATTACTCTTCGGAAGTATTACAACTGTTACTCAAAAATTTACATACCAGAAGTGTTGTGACCTTTTTCACACCGCCCCATTCAAATGGGGACCCCCCCAATTTTTGCTCCATTTTGGTCTTTTGGCTTTTGTTTTGCGTCTCTCTCTCTCTCTCTCTGATTTCTCTGTTCTTCTGGGGATGTTTCTGTATTTGACCTAATTTGAAATTTTGGCCGAGTCTGAAGTGAATCTGTGAAGTTAGGGTTTTCAGGCTGGATTAAGATTAAATCAAGTTGATAAATTGACAGCTAAGCTTAACATTGCTTTCAGAAGGCTTCCAGTAGGCTCCCACTGAATTTTCATCATGTTCTGACGACTTACTATTTTTAGTAAGTGTTCAATCTGTGAGCTTTTCATCAGGATTTTGGGATTCTAACTACTTCAACACATTCAGGCAGCTTCCAAGGGCCTACACATGAAATTTGAGCTGATTCAGACAACTGGCTATTTTTAGCAGTTCTGGCTTCACGAGCTATTTTCGAGGCTTCAACATACAATTCTCCGATAAATGACAGGAGAATTGATCTGGGTTTTTCTAGACCTTTGTGATGGTGTAACATGCAAACCGAGATGGTGACTTTCAGAGTTCAGCCTTCGGAGGCTATTTTTAGGGTTTGCATGCAGAGTTCTTTAATGCATGTTCGGATATTCCATGTGGGTTTTGCGAGAGCTTCGCAACGATATGACATGCAAGCAGAGAAGATCAAGTTTCAGGGACTTACTATTTTTAGCCAGTGCCTGCATGCAGACCAGTTTTCTGGGTTTTTTTGGGTTTTTTGAGATCCCGCGGGAGGTGTAACATACGAACTCATCCGACGTCCGATTGACCACTTTCCGGACACTTCCTATTTTTAGCAGGTTCGCTCCAGCAGCTCCTCGACACTTCAGTTTCACGAACAGAGCAGCAGGCGACAAAAATAAGTCAAACTAAGGTCATTTGAGCCACATGTAAGTCAGATTAGGGTTTCCATCTCCGATGCCTAAAAAGTAGGGTAAAAGGCCAGAATTTCGAGAAACGAAGGTATCCCACTGCGATCGGCATCCTTCAGACAATCTATTGGTAAAATCTGGGCATAATCCGGGCACTTACTATTTATAGTAAGTCGTCTCCTGAACAAGGCTATAAGTAGCAAGTCAGCACAAGAGGCGGGTGTGAACGGGTCCAGTAGGCAACTTTGGGAAGAAGAAACGACAGTGAAGATTTGGCTAAGACACTAAGAACGTGATGCAAAAGAGGCAAATGCGCCCAAGGTAGTGGGCTAGAGAAATGTGAAAGTCACAAAGAAGAAATGCGTCCAAGAGTCAAAGCAATAGGAGGGTTGAACGTCAAATCCTTTCAAATTTTATTATCGGCGGAGATGATCTTAGAGACTCTTTTGCTATTCTCCTAACGCAACAGAATTGGCAAAGAAGAACAGTGGGAACGCGTTTCCGGACGAGAATCTTCTAGAAGAAGATAGTGGGCATTAATTGCGGATAGTGGTTCTGCAGAGGAGTGGAGAATCTCCGGGGCATTCATTGCCCCACTCCTCTTTGTGGCAGTTTTTATGGCAAAAACCCTAATTAGGGCATATGTGGCTCGATCTGAGCCCTTCATTGTAATTTAATTTGAACCGTCCGCTGGACTGAGCCAACTATAAAAGGGGCATCCCCCTTCATTTGTAATGGATTAGAAGTAGACGTTAGATCAGAGAGTAGAGAAGATAGAAATTAGGATAGAAGTAGGATAGCATAGATTGCATAGTCTAGATTGAAGAGGAAAGGAAGTTTTCCCATTGAGGAATTTGTAAGAAGTTGCTGTGAACACTTTCATAATATAAAGATTTATCATTGTTTGGTGGTTTTATCTTCTATTGTGAGTAGCTAGCAAGGCTTGTTCGTCTTTCCAATTCAAGTAGATAGAGTAGAGTAGACTTTATTTTATGCAAGTAGTTTTTAATTGTGGAGTTTGGCGCTTTGGTTTGAACATATCTTCTTTCATCCATACCACTAGCGGGCTTGCTGATGGTAAGTCCGCCCTGCGTGATCAACTGGAATATCAGTACCTAACTTCGGTTGTGATTCGTGTATTCACTTGCATCGTTGTGATGGAGTGCACATGTTGAATCACAATTTGAATATCTTTCTCATCCTTTGAAGATTGCACCAACTTTGTCAAAGTTGTCCGAAGGGAGACGAAGCAAAGTCTGGTTTGAAGATTGTTTAAACCGATCCTCGTCCTCCACCCCTCTTAGAAGTAGATGGTAGCATCTCTAATCCTTATATCCTTTTACATTCAGCATTATCCGGTTAGTTTAAGAACCCAAGCTTCATTGACAGATCTCCCGAAATTTGAAAATCCTTTCTTCGAAGTTGAACGATTACGTAAGTTCCCTTGGAATACCCAGCATATTCACATCAACCAACTGAGTCTATTCGCAATAAAACGCATGAACTTTCATGCAATCTTAGCATGCGGAATACTTTGATCAAGAGGGAATAGAGTGACCGTTGGACATTTTATTATGTGTTGGTGTTGTCATAAAAAACACGTCAACAAAATTGGCGCTAGAAGGAGGGCTGAACGTAGTTCGCTCGGGACTGGAACGGGAAAAGAACACATTGCTCCGGTCATCATTCAGTTTAAGTCGCCTCTCCTCCTAACGCAACAGAATTGGCGCTAGAAGGAGGGCTAAACGGGAAAAGCTCGGTTCATTATTGTATCTACTTGCCTCTCCTCCTAACGCAACAGAATTGGCGCTAGAAGGAGGGCCACTTCAAATTGTTCATCTTCAGAAGAGGAGGAATTCAACTGGTTTGAACCAATATAGAGTTCGGAAATGCCAAATCAGAGATATGTTAGATCTCTCTTATGTCAAAAAATCCAGAAAAAGTGAAATGTTTGAAAAATAAAAAAATCAGAGATTCATCAATGGATGGATATCGGCCACAATTTTGTCTTGACCATGGAGGTGTTCAAGTTGATCTTGCCTTGCTACATCGAGTTTTGAACGTGCAGTTGTCTCCAGGAAGTTTATCTGACTTTGCAGCAAGCGATAGATGTAGAATTCACGGTACCACTTGGCACAATGAATTAAATTGTATGACGTTCTTGTCAAGGGTGCATCAGGCTTTGCATCAAGAAATTTTCTTTCGAGATATTTTCAAACCAGTGGTGCCAGAGGGTCCAAGCCTCAACGAATTGTTCAAGAAATACAAAGAAAGAAGCGAGAAGCAATTGAGCATTGAAAAAGTGCCCGTGGAATGCATCCTGTTGACTGGCTGGTGTAGAATTCACAATGAAGGGCATTCAGAATCCACTTGTCAATTATGCAAGGAGGCCATCAGTCAAGTGCAACATTAGTTAGGATATTTGGAACATCCAAGTATATCTAATGTGGAATTTTCAGAGGAGTGCAAAGAGGCACACATTTCGCCAACATACCTTGCACCAGAGGAGGAATGCCTAGAAGACAAAATGTGGAAGGAGAATAACACCACATCATGTGACGATCAAGGGAGTGAGTTTCAAGAAGATAGCATGAGTGAGCCAAAAGAAGTTGCAATTGAAAGTGAAGTTCCAAACATTGCGCCAAAGGAAGAAGGCGTTGAAATGAAGGAAACAATAGAAGAAGTTCGAGAGAATGAAGAAATTGTGAGCAATGATCAAAGTTCGGAAAACTGTCACAAAGATCTATCGTGTGATGCTTCACCCATCCAAGAAAAAGAGGAGATCCTTGTTGAGTATTAATCCGCACCACAAAGAGAAGATCCAATTGAAGAGCTGCAAGTTGTTTCAAGTACCCTTGGAGAAAGTGACCGAAAGGATGGGCAAATTGGTGAGCCGGATGTAACATCAAAAGAAGTATATGGAGAACAGTCATCATATTTCGAATGTCTCGCCTCCCGCCCACAAACAAAACAATTCGGAGGGGCGCTACCCTTTATATTTGAGAACCAGCCTATTAAGGAGGACAAGCTTGCAGATGTGCACAAGGATTCTTGGTCTATTCAACATGAGGATACAAAAGAGTCGTTCCAAGGTTTCAAGGATGAGTCAGAATTCCATGAGCATGATGTTGGTGAAAATGACGTATTGTATCACCAATTGCGGCCGCCTGAAGAAGAATGTGATGCAAAAGAAGCAGATGCGCCCAAGGCAGTGAATTAAAGAAATGTGAAAGCAACAAGAAGAATTAACGCAGAGGAACTTTTTGCAAGGAGGATTTGAACCAAGTGTTGTTGCCTCCTAACGCAATAGATTGGCAGACAGAGCAGTGGGAACGCGTTTCTGGACGAGAATCTTCTAGAAGAAGATAGTGGGCATTAATTGCTCGTAGTGGGGAGTGGAGAATATTCTGTGCATTTATTGCCCCACTCCTCTCAGTGGCTATTTTTAGGGCAAAAACCCTAATTAGGGCATGTGTGGTTCAATCGGAGCCCTTTATTGTAATTCAATCTAAGCCGTCCGCTGGACTGGGCCAACTATAAAAGGGGGCATCCCCCCTCATTTGTAATCCATGTTAGATTAGATCAAGAAATCAGAGAGTAGAGAAAATAGAAGTTAGAATAGTTAGAGAGTTAGCTTAGATGATAGCTTAGTTTGAAAAGGAAGGAAAACTTTCCCTTTGAAAGTTTTGTAAATGGTTGTTGTGAACACTTTTCATAATACAAAGAGTTTCATTGCTTGGTGATTTCTTCTTTGTTATGAGTAGCTAGCAAGGCCCTTTCATCTTTCCGATTCAAGTTGATAGAGTAGAGTAGACTTTATTTTATGCAAGTAGTTGTTAATTGTGGAGTGTGTCGTTGTGGTTTGAGCATATCTTCTGTCATCCATACCACTAGCGGGCTTGCTGATGGTAAGTTTGCCTTGTGTGGTCAACTGGAATATCAGTACCTAACTTCGGTTGTGATTCGTGTGTTCATTTGCGTCGTTGTGACGGGGTGCACATGTTGAATCACAATTTGAACATCTTACTCATCCTTTGAAGATTGCACCAACTTTGTCAGAGTTCTCCGAAGGGAGACGAAGCAAAGTCTGGTTTGAAGACTGTTTAAGCCGATCCTCGTCCTCCACCCTTTAGGAGTAGATGATAGCATCTCTAATCCTTATATCCTTTTACATTCAGCATTATCCGGTTAGTTTAAGAACCTGAGTTTCATTGACAGATCTCCCGAAATTTGAAAATCCTTTCTTCGAAGTCGAACAATTACGTAAGTGCCCTTGGAATACCCAGCATATTCACATCAACCAACTGAGTCTATTCGCAATAAAAGGAACCTTGGAGTTGAACGCATGAACACACAATCTTAGCATGCGGAATACTTTGATCAAGAGGGAATAGGGTGACCATTGGACATTTTATTCTGTGTTGGTGTTGTCATAAAAAAACACGTCAACAAGAAGGTTATTGCAAGGTTCTATTTGAGGTTTCATAATAACTGTTAGGGCAGATCTGATGTAACAGTGATCACACAGGAGAGATTCTTTCTTTCTGTTGAAGATAGGACAAAAATGACCAAGAATGGAAGAGTGACTGAGCATGTCTTCACCAGAAGCTTGCACATGCAGAGCTTAAACAAAAACGGTATAAGGTCTATAATAAACCAATTCTTCAACTACCATGCAGAAGCAAGCGCTTATCCCTTATTAGCCTTAACAGAGAAGGTAATGGTTCTGTAAAGATAAAATAGATGAATACCTGTGAGGACCAAAAAAGATTTTTCATAAGCAATTTAACTAGAACTTTAGAGTAGCTGAGCAACCCGAGCCACATTTCTATTTCGAGTATTCACCTCATGCCAAGAACCTGACAAGAGAAACGTCCATAGTGATGGTCTTCCAAGCTTCTCCATTCGTTGTCCAAGAGTTGCAGAAAAACTACAGTCGAATTCACAGTGAAACGGTTGAGAGAGAGATTCCATGGAGGCGACAAGATTAGGGTTTCAAACCCTCGAACAACAGCATAATGATTTTCCCTAGACTTCCAAAAACAGTCGAAGCAAAATCCATTTTCAAAATATGATAATTTTTTGGAGTCCGTGAATGATGTGACATTTTATGCCTTACCGCAATACCGTGGCTTCCATTTTACCATCCTGCGGTACAACGGTAACAAACTTTCAGACTGCTAGTAGTTTCATCGCGTTATTGCGGTTAGCTATTTGACGGCTCTCGGTACAAGGGTAACAAGCCTTCAAACCGTTAACAGTTTCATCGCGTTACCGTGGTTACCATTCTGGCTGCTTGCAGTATAGCGGTAGCGGTTTACTAACCGCTAGCATCTTCCACCGCGTTACCGCGGTTAACATTATGATAGCCCGCGGTATAGCGGTAACTGTCTGGCTCGTCGTTGGTGGTTGCCACCACGTTACTGCGACTTCCTTCCTGACTGCCCGCGGTATAGCGGTAACAGTCTTGTTAGCCGCTGGCGGTTTACACCGCGTTACCGCGGTTGCTCTCTTAGCAGTCTGCAGTACCGTGGTAGGATGTCCGCGGTCTTACCAAACACATGCTGACAAGCTCATTTCCGTTTGACCATAGTTGACTGTTGTCGGTTTTAAAGCCTAAGTCGATATTAATCATTTTGACTTGAAGTAAATGCACATAGGAGATCAATTTAAATCCCTTTAACCAAGACTGATTTTCCATCACATTTTTTGTCCAATGCCATATATTTTGCAATGTAGCACAATAATAAATTATTGTGAAGTATAATTTTGCATCACTTTTAAGTCCAAGGCCTTATGAAGAAAAATAAAGACTGATCTCATGAAAAGTTCAGAATTCCATTAACACAATAATGATCACCTTATTAGTCTGAGAACCAAGCTGCACCATGTGAACCATTAACAATTTCAGGATGCAAGAGCCTGATGAAGCCATACTGTAACAACCTGTATAGAACACAACAAGCACTTGTAGTCTGCTCATGAATCCAAGATATCAGAGCCACTTAAAATAGTATAATCAATGAAGTAAATGAGCCAACCAGAATGAATCAACTGAGAGGATAACCATCAAAATGCCAGAGTAACATATATTGTCATCAAGGACAAACAAGCACAAGAGAGATTCAACAACTATGTCAGCCAATAAATGCAAAAATAAAGACACTGTGGTATTTTCCATAAAATTAGACCATATGACCAAAACAAGAAAATCAATTTGTATGGTGGCAGTAGGGTGTATGGAAGTACTTGTAGAAGTTAACCCTTCACATTTTCTTTTTCCTTTATTGTATAGTGGGTTAAGTGTTCATTTTTCTAATCTTTTCCCAAGTTGTATCATATGAGACTAATTCTTTTTAACTATTTCTTTCTTTTGTCTTTTCAATATTTCTTTTCCTTTTTCTTCTGTGTCTAGCTTATTTTTTTTGTTTTTTTCAATTGATTTTAGTTTTAGTTTTATTTTTTAGATAATATGTGAGAGTTGATCTGTAATCACATGGTTTTTTCCAAGCCATAGAATAATCTTAAATGTTAATTCTTGGAATAACCATTTATTTACTCAGCCTTGAATGATTAGTTTGTTGACTAGGTATATGAATGCTTGATGTTCAACGTAGAATGTAAATGATGTAGCCAACAAATAATGTCAATTTTTTTGTACAACACAGACCATGCCAAGGGCTTATCTCTTTGTGGTACTATAATTTCTCTTTGCATTTGAAAGTAATCTACTTGCAAAGAAGATTGGGTGATCGAGCCCTTGAGGCCCTACTTGTGCTAGTGTTGCTCCTATGGAAAAAGTAGAAACATCTACATGTGCATGGAACTCCTTGTGCCAATTTGGATAGGCTAAAATAGGGGAACTAATGTGTAGTATCTTTATCTCATTAAAAGCTTGCTCTTGTTCTTCTTTCTACATGAATGAAATTTCATTCCTTTTCAGTATGTCTAATGAGTATGAAATTAGCGCAAAATTCTTGATGAACTGGCGAGAGTAGTGTTGACGTGTTTTTATGACAACACCAACACAGAATAAAATGTCCAACGGTCACTCTATTCTCTCTTGATCAAAGTATTCCACATGCTAAGATTGCGTGAAAGTTCATGCGTTCAACTCCAAGGTTCCTTTTGTTGCGAATAGACTCAGTTGGCTGATGTGAATATGCTGGTTATTCCAAGGGGACTTACGTGATTGTTCAACTCTATGAAGCAGTTAAGATACGAATGATCTGACAATGAGGCTTTGATTTCCAAGTTAACCGGGAAAATACTGAATTTAAAAAAGAGATAAGCGTAGGGATTCTACAATTTATTTCTAAAGGTGGAACACGAGGATCAACTTCAGCAAACTTCAAACCAGACTTTGCTTTGTCTCCCTTAGGACAACTTCCACAAAATCGGTGCAATCTTCAAAGGGTGGGTAGGATGTTGAAATCATGACACAACATGCACACACCATCACAACGATTCATGTGGACACACGAATCACAATTGAAGTTAAGCACTAATGCTCCAGTTGACCACGCAAGACAAACTCACCATCAACAAGCCCGCTAGTGGTATGGACGAAGAAGACTTGCTCAAATCAAACCATGTATTCCACAACTAACAACTACTTGCATAAGATAAAGCCTACTTTACTCTATCAACTTGAATTGGAAAGACGAAAAGGCCTTGCTAGCTATTCACAATAAAAGATAGAACCACCATGCCATGATAAACCTTTGTATTATGAGAGTTTTCCACAACAACCTCTTACAAAACTTTCAAAGGGAAAGATTTCTTTCCTTTTCAAGCTAAGCTAACTTCTAAGCTAACTCTCTATCTATTCTAAATTCTATCTTTTCTACTCTCTGACTTCTTGATCTAATCTACTTCTAATAAATTACAAATGAGGGGGGATGCCCCTTTTATAGTTGGCCTAGTCCAACGAACGACTTAGATTGAATTACAATAAAGGGTTCAGATCGAGCCACATATGCCCTAATTAGGGTTTTTTCCCTAAAAACCGCCATTGAAAGTAGTGGGTCAATAAATGCACAAAGATTCTCCACTCCCCACTACGAGCAATTAATGCCCACTATCTTCTTCTAGAAGATTCTCGCCCAGAAACGCGTTCTCACTGTTCTGCCTGCCAATTCTGTTGCGTTAGGAGGAGAGGCGAGTATATGGTGATGAGCAAGGAATTCTTCTTGTTTAGCCCTCCCATTGTTTTAACTTTGGACGCATTTCCTCCTTGTAACCTTCATATTTCTCAAGCCCATTGCCTCGGGCGCATTTGCCTCCCTCGCATCACGTTCTTAATGCCTTAGACAAATCTTCAATGCCTTTTCCCTTTTCCAAAGTTGTAACATTGTCCAACTTCATCAAGTCCTCATGCCTTGGCCTTGACATTCATCCTGCAAAACAAAAAGAAGAGCATTAGAACACTTATAATATAAACTCACTTTACTTACCTAATCTCCATGTTTTGACTTTCAAGGTCTGCTTGATCTTTGGATGTGATGGAGTTCATCACTTTTCTAGCAAACTTTCATCGTGGGTGCACTGTGTTCATTTCATGAGGTCTTCTTCAAGGGTGCATCCACCACCATGTGCTTGGAGCTTGTGCCTTAGAAAATATTTCACCTTGAGGATGCATTTGAACGCTTGATGTTCTATCTTCATTTTATCTTCAAATTCTTCCATGCCTTAGACAAAATTCACCTCTTCCTCGTGAGTGTATTTGACCTCTTGTTGTTTCATTTTCTCTTTCCTTAGACAACCTTATCTGTTTTATGAATTTCACCCATTGTAATCTAGGCACTCATTTTGACATCACAAGCCAAGGCATTTTTTGTATTCTCTGCCTTAGAAAATTTATTTCGCCTAGGAAACTCATCAATGAGTGCCAGGCAAAATCTCTGTCGAAACAACACGAGCAAGGTGTGGAAAAGATTTAAATCATCTCCCAGTGGGAAATGTCCAATACCCAGAAGAAATTTCCCCTCAAAAATCATCATTTTCATGTGTGTCCGTACGAAGGGGTAAGTTTAATATTTTATTATTTAAAAAAAAATAATAAAAATTGTGTTATCACAGAATCTAGCAGCTCTCGATTCACGGATAACCCCCCTACGAAACTAGTCCGTTTCCTAGGACCGTGCATTTCAAGCACGCAAAACGAGACACAAAATCGTTTTACGAACTTCCATAACTTACCTAGTTCGGGTAGGCGAAGATAGGCTCAAATTTTGAGTTTATCAATGACTCCTTTTTCTCGCCAGGAGTTAGTTTATTTTTTCAATAACTGTTTTCGATGCTCGAGCGGTGAAAAACACCACCACTGCACCTTATGTTTGTTTTCAACTTTTGGTGCTCGGGCGGTGAAAATCACCGCCGTTGCACCAAAAGTTCATTTTCGAGTTTGGTGCTCGAGTGGTGATTTTCACTGCCCGAGCACCTATTTCTGTGTTGAGTCAAGTCCTTTCCGCCGCATTCAATGCGCGCAACGTGAGTTCATTTTTAGGTTTTTAGATATCTTTTGAAGTCCGAGTTATCTAATTTCATTGTTCCTAACGACTTCCTCCCCTCATCTTCGCGCGCTCCCAAGCTCACCAGAGTCACTTTCTTGAGGTCATTTTCCTGCGTGCGGTTTCTTGTCTCCATCTTCACCACGACTGTCACAGGTATGTGCGCATCATATTTTCGTTTCATTTCTTTGTTTGCGTTGTTTGGGTTTCGAGATACTTTCTTTTTGTTCGTTTGTTTTAGGTGTTCTTTATCTGTTGTATATGTCGCCCTTCGTTTTTTTCCTCCCTCCGTGTCTCCCTGTCATCTCTTCATACCTCTCTCTCATTTCTCACAGTAAACTCCTTACCTTACAGGTTCATCCTTCCTCTTGCTTTCGGTGCGCGGGTGATGTTTTTCCAATGAATTCACTAAGTCATCAAATAGATCGATGTCGTGGTGGTGTTTTTCACCGCAACGACACTGATAGAGAAGTCTACCCTAAGTGTCGAGGCGGTGAAATTCACCGCCACGACACCGAACTGCCTCGCAAGGTCGGTGCTCGAGCGGTGAAAAACACCGCTCGAGCACCAAAATTTGTATTTTTTATCTAACACTAGAAATAGTGTTTTCTCCTCATTTTTCGTCTCGATGCTCATTTCCTTTTCTCGTTTTCTGTACCACTTGGCCAAAACACGGTAACTCCATATCGCCATGATCATCTCACGCTTTCCCATGTGACATTTTTCCTGACAATCATCGCATCTTCCATTCTTGCAGTTTGTTCTAAGGTTCCTTCCAGGATCTTCGGATATGAGGATTACATTGGTCTATTTTCTCCTAGATGTCAGCTGAAACGCCATCGCCGTCTCCTAAAGATAAGGAGAAAATGAAGTACAAGTACCAAGGCGTCTTCCCTCCAACCATGGTGTTGTCAAAGGTAGATGAAATCAAAGACACTGAGATCGGCCATCAAGATTTGGCTGAGTTCGTGAAGAGGATTCAGCAGAGGTCGTGGGATGAAAATTTGAAAGCCATCATACATAGCAATCTTCATATGGTTTCGACTTTTCCAACTTCAGCCCATTCAACAGAGTTTGTACTCCAGGTAGCTGCACACTACATTGAAGAAGACAGAACGGTAAGGGATTCAGCAGGACAAGTAATAATGAGGCTTGATGGTGAGTTTTTTGATATAGTCTTCAAAGTACCACAAATGGAACAATACACCTCTATCACAATACAGAGGGCTCAAGAAATATTTGACGATGATCAAGTCAAAGCCAAAACATTGATTAACTCACAATGGTTGAAGACCCCTCGGCATGCTGTTTCTAGGTGGCCTAAGGGACTCCCAAGGAGTGACTTCAAAGAAGACGCAAGAGATATGATTACATTGTTAAGTAGAGTTGAGGGCTTGCCTAGTTCTTCTTATTTCCAAGATTGGATGTATGAATACATCCGGATTATCCGAAGGAGGAAAGTGCACATTGATTGGGGAACACAGATCAGTGACGAAATTCATGATCAGCTGATCAAGGTGCCCACCACCTTAAAGTTTTATACGACTTCCTTCTTGGTGTACTCAGTAGCAGTGATGAGATAGTTTCCAGGTTTATCCACCAAAGGTAATAGGCATTCCACCCCAATCTATGACTACTATTACCAATTGAACCTGAGGGAGAGTTTCCATCATTTTAGAAGAGTCACAGATGCCTTTTTTGCTCCCTTGCTATTTACTTTTGATCCAACTTTGGAGAAGAAGAGGATTTTAGATGAAGCTTACAAGGTGGTCAGCAAGGTGGGATGTGTGTTTCTACAATTTCCTACCTTTACTTACATAAGGGTAGGATGTTTCACGGGATCCCCTTTCATGCTTCCCAGATACCCATCAGATAAATGGATTCTTATGGAGTTGTGCAGGCAATCAATTTTTGTGCACAAGGAATGACAAAAGAATCATAAGCCAAGGTTTAAATTTCCATTAACCATTGGCAGATACACAATCAAAACTGTGCAGAAGGCCAAGAATGTTTCAGCTGAGATGCACATAAATACTCTCAAGACCTACAGATACAGGCGTGATTTTGACTTCAGGGATGTCAAGAAGAAACTCAAGAAAGGTCACAGCCATGTCTACCATTTTGAAGGTATATGGGCAGAATGCAGAGATGAGGAGGATGTACGGAAAATGGATTTCTGCAGGTTGACAGTTGATCAAATCAGGGCTCTCCAAATAGCTGATTTACCTGAAGATTTCACGGATCCAGGTGACGTCCTTAATTCTGCCTATGACGAGGACAAAATTGCTGGGAAACCTTTGCCTCTAGTGCAATGGTCTAAAAAAGAATGCACTTACATGAGAGAAAGGTTGGCCCCTATCCTACACAACACGGCGGAATGGCTCGCCAAGAATGGTTTTCAAATAAAAAACTTCAAGATAGATTATGAAGGTGAGCTTCCTAAAGAGAATCCTGCTCCACTGCCAGAATCTCGCGCCAAAGAAAAACAGGCAGCGATTCCTTCTTCATCAAGAAGAGGGCCAAGGATTAAGTTCACAGTGGGGAAAAGTACTCCACGAACTACTGAAATACAAGAAACAAGGGCTACTACATCTCATGCCCAAGAGAAAGAGCTTGTTTCTGAGGAATTGTCTTCAAAAGGAGGAGATACAGAGTTTGAATCCGAAGAATCAGATGATGAGAACTCTGGAGGGACTGCGTCAAATGGAGAAGAAGAAGAACAATCATCACAAGAGGTTGAGGAGTACCAAGAGAGTGAGCAGGTTTTGTCACCTTCTCAAGGTGAAACCGAACAAGTTCCAGTCTCTTCACTTCCTCATACTCCTTCAATTCAGAAATCTCCTGTTCCACCCATTCTTCCTTCTCCTCTTCCTACCACGGTTATAGGGGTAGAAGATGTTTCTTCCCTACCAGTAGTGTCGACAGTGTTGGTTTCTCCTGCAGTTGACCAATCAAAAAGTATCAAGGACCTATCTAGTTCGCCAGTTTCTCTCCCTAGCTTGTCATCCCCATCCTTTGACATCTCTTCGGAGGCTGATTTTGATAGATTTATGAATGAATCTTTGCAGAGTCAGCTTGGCGTACAAACAACCGGGGCCATAATGACTACAACGGCACCCATAGTTACTGCTTTAGTTATTCCACCAAGAGCCCCTATAGCCCAGGAATTAGCAGTAACAAGTGATGTGTATACTTCTTCCCTTCCCCCTTGGTTGGTGTCGCAAGTTCCTAAACGGAAAAAGCAGATGATCTCCCCTGATGAGCTGGACCTGGAAGAAATACCTGCTCCCAAGAACAAGGAAAAGAAAAAGGCTAAGGTATTGTCAAGACTACAGGTTGATAAAGCTGGTCAAAAGTTTGTTGAGGTAGGTTTTCCTCCATAGTCAGAGGGAGATGTGAACATGGAAGATTATACCATTCAGAGAATACAACTTGGGAAGGTGACAAACGAAAGTGCAAAAGCAGATGCTCAAGTAGTGTTAGATGCTCTGGCAGGAAGGCTTGACAAGATGGAGCAAGCCAAAAATCTATACAAAGAGAAAGCTGAACGCTATGCAAACATTTTGAGAAACATAGCGGGATTTTCAATGGGTGATGCTCAATCTATGACCTTGGTAAATGTTGAAGAACCAGCTGTTCAAAAGGCAGAAAAGCTTGTATCTAAGGGTAAAATCTTAAATGAGTTTATTGAAGAGATCATAGATCATGGAACGCGGGTTATCACCACCGCAAGTGAGAAGAAAATACAAATAGCCCAGCTGCAGACTGAGCTGAACAAAGAAGAAGGATCACTTGTGAGAGATCTATCCAATATGGAAAGGACTTTATCATCATGGCTGCAAATGAAAGAATCCAAGATCAGCCAATTGGTAAAAAATGGAGTAATACCTGGTAAGGAGAAATATGTTGAAGTAAAAGAATCACTCAAGCATCGAATCCAGGTGTTGAAGGTTCTGATTGATGATATTCACCAGGCACAAGAAGATGTTGAGGGTTACCGGATTCTACTGGTAAATGGAATGGAAGAATTGCCAGGTGATCTTCTCGATGAGGAGCACACCTTCCTTCCTCTCAGTGAAATAAATCAAGTGTATAAAGAAGCCTTCATGAAGTTGGTGGATGACAAAGGTTTTACTAAGAACACCTTACACACTGTATGTGATCTACGACTTTCACTTGATTGTTTCAAGTCTCATCTTGAAAGATGTAAAAATGTTTCTTCGTCTGCAAAGAAGTTGATTACCGAAATACATACACTGGTGGATTTTACAGTCGAACCAAATAATAAGTTCTTGAGAGAGACAGCAAAGAAATATGAAGACTTCGGCGCCCAAAGCAAAGAACAATAGTCTTCTTTTCGTCTCCAGTGTTCGCCATTTGTGGTGTCCCCTATTTTGCACATTGTAAATAGTTTTTGACACTTTAGGTGTCTTTTTGTAAAACGTAGTTACACCAAAATATGAGGTGCAATTACGTGGAAATAAATTACACTTAGTTAGATTAGGGTTTCCTATTTTTACTCATCTGATCCCCTAATTTTGCTCTTCCCTCCTTTTTATAAATAAGAGGGATTTCTTTTGTAAGGGTTACCTTTTGAGATTTTGCAACGAAGTGCTGCTATTTTGAAACAAGCATTGAGACTTTGTGTTCAATATTGTGAATTCAGATCTAATCAATAAAGAAGAAGATTGCATGCCAGACTTTGTGTTGGAATCAATCGTTTTGTGTGTTGATTATATCAGTGGTAATTATTGTATGAGATTGAAAGGGCTTCAAGTGTTTGATGTAAACTTTGTGTTACATTTGTCATTTGGATTTGTTTACGTTTGAAGATTTTGTTTGTAGAAACCCCTTGTTTCCCCTGTTTCTGAATCCGACTATTTTTGTTTGTTTTTGAAGTTTTGATATTTTTTTTGGTGTTTTTGCATAAATAATGAAGAATGCGATTTTGCATAAAATAGGTAATAAATTCAAATAAAATCCTAAACTGCCAATATAGATAGGAAATTCAAGTTCTACTGGAGGCGCATCTGTATTGTTCAAAATGGAAATCAATACAATAAGATCTGGTAGCATGCAATAAGGAAATGACAATATTTTAAATAAAGAACCTGATAATCAGCAACTAGAAATAACTGGTACGGCTGCTATAAGACTACTTTCTCCCTCCTTCAAAAGATCCAGAATAGTGCCAGGGGTATAGGCGCCCAAGATAGCAAGGGCAGACTGACCCAAAAGCAAGCGATTTTCTTCAAAGAGGAAATACGCCCTTAATCATGGTGGTACGGCCTGTCAGTAGATGGTACGGCTGCAGCAACATAAATAAAAGTACGGCTTCCCCAAGAACCTCCAGATATCAATAGAAATAGGCGCCAAGATGAATATATGCCTGCTGAATGAAACCCTGAACAAAACCTCTGAAGATAGATGATCTGTGATGCTCTGTAATTTCTCCTGAATGAAGAAACCTCTGTGCTGGCAATAAATCAGGTGTTATTTCACACCCTCTGAATCGCTCTCATTGGAGATGGCTCGTTCCCCAATGCATTCGAGATTGAAACCCTAAAGCTTCTGTGCTCTGCTCAAGACTTGATCAATTTTCAATTCATAAAATGACATAATGGCTCAAAACCCAAGGCAAATCCTCTAATATGCTGAAAAGTGCGATTTCCTTAAGAATAGGGTTTTAATTAATATTTGACTTTTTAATTCTTTTAATTCTCCATAGTTCTCAGCCAAATATTTAAATCATAATTTAATTGCCAAATAGGCCCCTTCTGATGATGGCGCACCCCTCAATGAGAAATCACTTAAGTTATAATTTAATATTATAACTTTATATTATAATCATTAAATGATTAATATTTAATTAATGCAATTAAATATTAATATCTTCCTCGATACTCGTCCGATGACTGATCCGTCTGAAGCTGACGAACTCTGAAGTGATTCCGAATACAGCCAAAGCCATACTGCTAAAAATAGCAGGGGTCCCACACTGCCTGCCAGGAACTGCTAAAAATAACAATTCTGCAAAAAGTCTCCGATTGAGCCAAAACGAAAGACTACTGATCAATCTCAGCTAACTGAAGCTGAGCCAAGCTCCGAAGTGACCCTCTATCCAGTCTATCAGCCTACGAGGGTCGTGTGATAGGCCAATCCTGTACTCCGAGAGATGTCACTGAGAAGGGGACATGACATTGTTGAAGGATCTAGAAGACTTTGTGCTTGCAATCGTTCTTGCTGTTCGAAGAATCGTTGTGTCTAAGAAGACTTTGTGCTTCTAATACAACGAACGATATCATCACGGGATTCAACATTGAAAAGGCTACGAAACGACTTTGTGCCTTAGTAGGCCTTCCCTTTTCTCTTTACCTTTGTTATTATAAATGACACCTGGTATTTCTAAGCTTTGCTTTGTCAAGATAGAAATATTGGTATTACTGCTATTGATTAAGTTTAAGTTATTCCAGATCTAAAAGCTTTTCATAGTGAAGCATTGTAAACATCTTCTTTGAAAAAAGAGAGAAGTATGAATGTTACACACCCCCCCCATTTCATGAAGTACAGTGTACATTTTGTAAGTATTCTTTGAAGTTTACTGTAGCTTCTAATTAGCAGTAAGAAGGGCGCCTCCCCTTTCCGAGAGGAGCGAGTAATCTCACGTAGCTGTGGCTGAAATCTAGATGGTGTAATCTATCGAAAAGTTGATTACATTATTTTCAACCAACAAATTGCTAAGGTTTATTCCATTTTAATTCTGGACGTATTTCACACCTGCAGTCTTCATTTTCCTGTCCTGGTATTTTTCCCTAACTCCTTGAAGAATTTCCCCTCTCGATCATGGGCATATTTCATCTTTGCACTTAGAAAATTTAATCATCACCTCCTTTAGGCGTATTTTCTAGTTTCTCCTTGGGAAATGCCTTAGAAAATATTTAAATTTAATTCTCTTACCCATGAAGGGCGCATTTGAGCATGTCAACGTATATCTTAGACGTTTTTGTCCTTTCAACAACCTTGGGCGCATTTAGCATCTTGCACTTTCATGTTTATGCCTTAGAAATTTTTCAAACATTCACTCAAGGTGGGCGCATTTAGGCTTTTTGAGGTTGATGTTTCACATGCCTTAGATTATTTTTTATGTTCTATCTCTGCTGGAGGGTGCATTCAGCTTGTCTTACTTCTGTTTTCAACGTTTAGGAAATTTCCTTCCTTTAACCCCTTCATGCCTGGGCGCATTTTACACCATGGGATTCCATTTACTTGCCTTAGGAATTTATTTTAAAGTCTCCATACAAGCTGCTTGAAGTGGGCACATTTTGCCTAGGGAGCTTTCATTTGTGCCTTGGAACTTTTTTAAACTTCTTGCTTCTCATCTTGGGCGCATTTTGACCCATGCACTTCCATTCTTCAAGACTTAGAGAATTTTCTAAGACTCGTGCTTACCTTGGGCGCATTTTTCCCATCAAGCTTTGATTTTCAACACTTAGAAATATCTTTGAGTGGCTCTCACCTCAAGGGTGCATTTCTACCCTTGAGCTTCCATGTGATGCCTTAGAGAAAACTCTTTATACACCTCTTCTCAGCCTCGGGCGCATTTTACCCCTGCTGCTTTTATTTTCAACACTTAAACATATTTCTTGATGCCACCCTCTTCCTTGGGCGCATATGACCCCTTGTACTTCCATTTCCATTGCCTTAGAAACTTTTTCATCATATAACCTTTGCTGGGCGCATTTGAGAGGTGGAGGATGAACTTTGTTTATGCCTTAGAAACCTTCAGCCACCCTTCTCCCTTGAGGGCGCATTTTGCATGTGCTACTTCTATTTGTGTGCCTTAGAAACTTTTTGAAGTGGATTTCCTAAGGTGGGTACATTTGAGGGTAGAAGCTTTTGTTTCACCATACTTAGAAATTTTTTCATCTCCACCTCATTCAAGGGCGCATTCAAGGGGGTGAGCTTCCATTTTTTTTTTCTTTTTTCTTAAAGCTTAACACATTTTCCAACTCATCCTCTTGGAGCTTGGGCGCATTTCAAGGTGTCTTCTTCCAATTTAACTTGCATGCCTTAGAATTTTCACCTGAAGTGTTGAGGAGACTTCTGGAGGTGGCTCTCGAATACTTAGCCAATTTTTTAGCCCGCTTGCCTTCATTTTCTATTTTTAGTAAATTTTGGAGGTATGTGCCTTTTCATGGCTTTTCACCTGTTCTGAACCTAGAGTCAACATGATATGCTTGTTGTGGCCTTGCTACCCAATTTATACCTGTTGCCCGAGCTTATCTGCTATTTTTAGCTCCCATGCTATTTTTAGCAAACCCTAACATTCATAGACCTCTGCAACTCTGATTGACCTGAAACTTGCTAGGTGTGATCCTCATTGCTTGGTGAACCTGTTTACATCTGCCCCCCGTGCTGACTTGCTATTTATAGCCATGTTCCGAAGACAACTTACTATAAATAGTAAGTGCTCGGATTGAGCCCAAATTTTACCAATAGATAGCCTGAAGGATGCTGATCGTAGTGGGATACCTTCGTTTTCGAAGATTCTGGCTTTTTACCCCTATTTTTAGGCATCGAAGCAGTAAACCCCAATTTGACTTGATTTATGTTGCATGTCGTTTTGTTCGCTGAATTGAAGTGTCGAGTGATTGCCAGAGTGAACTTGCTATTTATAGTAAATGTTCAGAAAGTGGTCAATCTGATGTCGGATGAGTTTGCATGTCACAATGCCCATGGGATCACAAAAAACCCAGAAAACCTAGAAAACTGGACGTCATGCTGGCACTGGCTAAAAATAGTAAGTCCCTGAAAACTGACTCATTCCGTTTGCATGTCACACCATTGCGAAGCTCTCGCAAAACCCACATGGAATATCCGGACATGCACTGAAAATCTCTGCATGCAAACCCTAAAAATAGCCTCTGAAGGCTGTACCGTTGAAAGTGACCATCTTGATTTGCATGTTATACCATTGCGAAGGCCTCGAGAAACCCAAAAACATTCCCCAATCATGTATTGGAGAATCATATGTTTAAACCTTGAAAATGGCCTCTGAAGGCCGAACTGCCAAATATAGCAAGTTGTCTGATCTTGCTCAAAATTTACGTGCAAGTAGCTGAAAGTTACTTGAATGTGATGGAATAGTCAAAATTCCAAAATCTTGATGAAACAGTCCTCGATTGAGTACTTACTAGAAATAGTAAGTTGTCAGAATTCAATGAAAATTCAGTGGCACTCTGTTGAAAGCTTTGTGATTGTAGGGCTAAGTTCAAAATCCAATTCGATAACTTGGTTTGACCTTAGAAAGCCTGAAGGATAGAAAACCCTAATTTCATAGACTTAGCCAAAATTCCAAATTAGGTCAAAGAATAGGACATCCCCGAAAGGACAAAAAGATCAAAGAGAGAGAGACACACACAAAAACAAAGCCAAAAGACCAGAAATGGAGCAAAAATTGGGGGTCCCCATTTGAATGGGGCGATGTGTGAAAAGGTCACAACAAGTAGCCCACATGGCCTAAGAATGACTATACTCCCATGACATCCTTCAAAGCTTCCATCTCTACAATTACCCTTTCCTTATTGAGTTCTATTTTCAATTCAACATTATAAACAATGTCCAAGGAGTTTACCTTGTAGTAAGGATGTAAGGATAAGCATGCTGATTTACATTGTTCCATACATTTTTTTAGAGCCTTTAGATGGCTAATCATCTAGGATGCATTGAAGTTCCCTACAAATATTTTATCAAAAATGTGAAGAATAATCCTTTGGAATGCCGTGGGAGCATTGCATAGACCAAACAACATACTATTGCAGGCATATACACCGTTGTACACTATAAAAGTGGTCTTGAGTTTATCTTCTTTTGTTATACTCATTTGATTGTAGCTTGAAAATCCATCCATGAAGGAATATATCTCATGTCCTACCACTTCTTCAAGAATGGAGTTTCTAAACAAAATTGGGAATGAATCCCCGATTGTTATGGCATTAAGACTTTGGAAATCTACAAATTATAATTTGTTTTGATTCCTTCTTTAGTTAAATAATTTTTGGTGAAACCTAATCACTTGTCTCGACTTTGAAGATAATTCCCGCTGTAATGTCCCCATTTTGGAGGTAGAAATGATTTAATTAATTTAATTAATTAAGTTGTCCAATTAATAATTTATCAAATAGTTCATATACAATCTTTAGCTTGCTGCACCTGAGTTCTCAATCTGATATATTCTTGAATAGTAGTGATAAAATGTTTCCAATACTTGTAAATCAACACTTCAATGCATACATTATCATCTAGATGCCTAAATGACTCCTTTTAAACAATTACAATGCACATATATGATTTTTCTAATTGGAAACATGCACCTACAGCAACTATCATTTCATCAAACAGTTGGCATGAAAGCCAAGTTGTTGGTAAATGATAAACATTACAATGAATGTGAAACATGCAACTACATCTCCATTAAGCATATGCTATCTCCAAGTACATCATGATATAATCATGCCAAGACTTAAATACATATCAAGATGCCAATTTCTTGGCTACAATATGCAAGCACCACAGTCCAAAATCTGATTTCAATATGCTTCTATATCAGCATGCTAAATCAACTATGATAATACATATATTTCCCTTTTCAATGATGTTAACTATGACAGAAAAGATGCAATGAAGAATTGATTTATCTAATACAATGACAATACATAAAGAACCTGAAATTTTTCTGATGAATAAATCAGATTGTAGCATAGTACTGTAGCATGGCACTGTAGCGTGACACTGTAGCATTTACTGTAGTGACCAGCAATAAATACATTCCACAATGACTCCTCAATACTTGTAATCTGCAAATGAACTTGGCCCTTGGCCACAAATTAAGCGCAAATAGAAAGGCTGAGATACCTTCCTCCAACTGCAATAATTCAAGTGATATTTCACACCCTCAAAATTGCCTTCCAATTGAGAGTTTTCGTTCTCAATGGCCAACTAAACAACTGCAGAAACCCTAGGCTCCACAACTGAAACATCAAATATCAACAACAAATCTGGATCATGAGAATGAAGCCCATGATGCCAATTTATTCTTTTTCCTCAATAGGCCGGCCTCCTTCTAGAACTTTATTTTATTTGACTTTTTATGATATAATATTAATTTAAGTCACTTTATTAAATTAATTAAATATAAAGTTACCTTTTAATTTTAATTTATTTGATAACTTTATAATTAATTAACTTAATACTTTTTAATTAAAATAATCAACTAAGTTATCCATAAGATAAATTATTAATTGGACAACTTAATTAAATCATTTCTACCTCCAAAACGGGGACATTACACCCGCTTCCAACATTTTGTTGATTTCCTCTTGTACTTTGGTTGCCTAGTTCTGGTTCATTCTGTATGGCTTTTTTCTCATTGGTTGTGTTCCATGTACCAAAGGAATTCTATGGACACATAACTTTGACATCACTCCTTGAAGACATCTTTATAGTCCATGAAATTTTTGAATGTTGATGCCTTCCACTGCCTCCTTCGCCCATTTTTACTTTTATGGTTGTTGGTTCATGATGCTTCATATCCTTGTCTCTTTTAAATTTATAAGTAGGCATATTGTCTAGTTTTGTACTCCCTAGTTTGTATTCCATATATTCAAGAAGGAATGTGTTAGTGGTGTCGATTGCTCACCTTGTACCTTCTTTGTATCTTGTGCCTTTTCCATGACTTGGATCATATTGCTTTTGGGTTGGAATAGTTTGTAATCTTCCATTTGTTGATAGAACAATCCATCAAAGGAACCTGTTTCATCCTCTGAGCAAGGTTGGAGGTCCATAACTCCCTTGACATTTGGCTCCATAGGACCTCTTTCTTCTTCATCCCATGTTTCTCCTTTGAATCCAATGAAGCCGCTTCCTCGCTTACCTCTTGATTTATTAAATCAATTATGTATATCCTTCCCCGATTTTCAATAGACAAGGTATTCTTTAAAAAATGGTCAACTTTGTCCGCTACTGGCCAATCCATTATAGGCTTTTTTGTGGTGCAAAGAAGTTTCAAGAAAGTTCAATAAAATGGTTGGGTCTTGATTATTACTATTTGGATCATTAAAATCCCCAATACCTTTATTCCTTGTTGATCCGCATATAACGACGCACCCTAAATTGGGAACTTTTTGAAAGACAAAATAATATTGAATACTTTTCCAAGATTCCAACAAATGGACATTTTGTCAAACAGTTGTAGATAGTTGAGCCTAAACAGATTTTTTAATTTGTTGCTTCTAGAAATTGAAATTAAATCCACAATAAGAGCAATAGGAAATAATCTCCAGTTCAAACTTACATACAAACTTCTTATCAGATGATAGCAGAGAACTTACTTGTAATATATTTATAATATATGATCTGACAATCAGTTCCACTTCCAATTAACACACAATATAAAGTTATATAGTTCCCGACCTTAAATTCCTGTTGCCGCACACGAGCTGGTAATGAAGATTCAGTACTGATATTTAATTCAAACTCCGAAATATCACAGAGCTCAAACAACTTGAGATTTGGAATATAAACTATTTGCTTAAGCTCAAACAGTCGCTTGAATGCACAGTTCCAGAAATTCACTAATTTATCCAAATAACATAGAATATAGCAATTTCAAAAATTCAATTATACAATAATATGATCACAGCTGTTCGTTGGATAAAATGTAGACTTCCATACGGAAACTGAATTGTGTGCACAAACAAGCATTACAAATGTAATCACCAAACTGCCACTACAGAGTACCGCTCTGGCTTCCCACGTGAGTTTGGTTTCAGATGTTTTTCAAATCACAGGCTGAAATCACAACACCACTGAAAGCATAAGAACCGATATGACTCACGCCATGGCTGGAAACACTAACACCCAACAATATCAAACATCTCTCTATATGAGTCACACGTTCAGATTAACGTTCAAGCAAGACATTCAAATTTACATCCCATTTAAAGTCAGACTCCAATTAATTGACAATTTTCAAGCTACAGGGGAAAACAATCACTTAATTGATCATTCAATTAAAGCCTTTGAAAATTAATAAAGCCACGATATCCCTCATTAGAAAGAAACGGCCGTTACAAGAAGCTGTTACAATTCTTTCCTTTCTCTCAAGACTACCCAGAATCATTAAGGAATGGCAGTCAATTCTATTTCCAAGGTGGCCTGAATATGAAACTTAATATCACTTTCACGATTCTGCTTGTTTACATGAAGCTGCGATATCCCATAATAATCCGACCTCCTTATTGTGGTTAGCGTTGGTATTAAAAGCATCGATTCACCGTTCTATGGTAAGTTTGAAATATCCCGCTAAAGAATCTCTTACATGGCAATTGTGAAGTATCAATCCTTAAAAACATCTCCTTCCAGGCTTAATGTTCTAAATCTTTTTAATTGTTGGCACTGAAAGTCTTCGAGCTTACATAATATTAAATTGTTTTGACTGCCCAATAAAAATCTCGATACATATCAGTATGTCCCACATGAATTCTGCTGCTCAGGCATTAACCAGATGAACGGTAAGTAATATTTGTTTAAATTGCTGAGATACCAAAGATATTATGCGGCCCCTCCAAAGTCTTGGTCTAAAATCTCATTCGCCCAGCAAAGGGTAATAGGCTGTCAAAATCTCAATTCAATCCTTCTGGATAATGATGGGTTTGCCACTACTAATATTATATTTATCTGGTATTCCCTTTAGCTTCCATTTCTTACAAAATGCTAGCTTCCCCTGAAGCGGCTGGCAAAGGTCATTAAAATTCTCAACTCCCTGCTTCTTATTTAACTCTATGATACAGGCCTTGGAAGAAAGTGACGATTCAATTAACCTTATTTGATACTTCCTGATGCCAATACTGTCCATCCAAGAATACGGCACAAGCATACCAATTCTGGCCTCCTTCAAAATCGATTATTTTCAAAGACAATGAATTATGAAAGTCGACGCCAATACAATATTTTCATTCTTAATATCAAGAGGAATTCTGAAAAATTCAAATAACTTGAAATCAACCAAACCTCAGAAATTTGTCTTCATAGAAGACTTTACAAATTTCTACAACACTCCAATTGTTTAAACCAAGCGAGAAACTTGAGTGATTTCTCCCGCAAGCAGCCAGGGTGGATAATCTCACCATTGGAGCTGATCTTCTCTTAGAGGGTTTCCGTCCTCCAAAAGGATGTGGTGAACCTTGTTCGTTCAACCAAGAACCTATTCTTTTAATCAAATCTAGCATATCTGCAATAAGCCTCTTGAGAGCTTTTATTCTTCTCTTGTAACTCCTCGTGTCTTCTTGAATTCTCATTTTTTTTCTTTCACTTTTTTTTTAATACCTTTTTAGAATCCTCTCAAAAGTAACTTTAATTTATTTTATCTTTTCAAAACTTAAGTTACTTTAGCACCAATAGTTAATTTAAGTTGTCTTCATATTTTGACCTTTTATTGACAACTTAAAAATTAATTATTTAATTATATGCTGACTCAAAATTGGGGACATTACACCACACAAAAATTTGGTGGCTAGATGGTTGAATTGCCTAGAGTCTTTCAAGTCTTTTTAGGTGGTACGTTTACTTTGGAACCTCTGCTAATGATTGTATTTGTGAGGTTCTTTCGAAGTATCTCCATATTTACCTCTACACGTTTCTTCGCCAAGTTAACAATCGACAAGATAAGATTTATCACTTGGTCACCATGTATTGGAGGCTCCACTATTATATTCGGTTCTTCTCTTTGACTATCTTTTCTTCTCTTACAATAACAATCCTCAACTTTGTAATGCTTTACAATAAATCAATCATCTTGACTAGTATGATAGTTTCTAGCTCTTTTCTTGCAATATTCTTATTCAATTCTAGCCTCATGGAAGTACTTGCTTGCTAGTTAGAACACTATTGTTCTCTTGACATGACTTGTTCTACTTTTGCTATAGCTTCACGATGTCTTTTCTCTTTTGTATGAGGGTCTGGGTATATTGCCTTCTTTTGTGGTTGGGTATTGGCTAATACTTCATCCTTTTGCCCTACATTAATCTTGTTGATGCTAGCTTTTTACTTCTAGCAATTGGTGTCCTTGTGATCTCTTGGTACACACCTTTTACATGATAAATACGTTTTGCTCTAGTAATTTTTTTGACATTCTCTTGCAAAATGCCCACATTCATTGAATTGTCAACATTGTGTGATTGAGCATCCCTTGGATTCGTACTACATTTGACTCCTACTCCACTACTATTGTTATTGTTAAATCTATTATCCTTACCTCTTCTATTCCAATAACCTCTTGGATATGCATTGTTGTTGTTTTGTGGCTTCCACAAAGTATTCAGTGGAGTGGATTGCTCTCCTTGGGTAGAGAACACTTGTGTGCTCCTACTCTTGAGATAGTATGGGCACTCTTTTATCGAATGACCCAAAACCTAGCAAATGTCATAAAACTATTTCTTTGGACAATTAGTTATATTGTGACCTTTGGTTTTGCAGTTTGCAGACCAAAACTCTTTTGTTTCTTTCTTAGCTTTTAATTCCTTCATCATATTGAGCATGTTGCTTTTGAAGGCTTGTATTGTTTGAGTTTCATTATCGCTATTTTCATCTAAACTATCGTCTTCATTGTGTTTTCTTCTGGCTTTGGAGGACATTGTATCTTTGCTCTCAATGCCTTTTGCCTTGTTATAGGATTTTGCAGATGGTGGTACTATATTCATTTTTTTGCTTAATGATGGGATGGGTCCTTCAATAAACCATCTTTTCTTCAAGCCGTTTGTAGGTTCTTTTTCTAGATACCACTACTTCTTTGAAAGGACAATTATAATCTCTTGTGTTTCATGTTTGCCTTGTTTTGTATTATAAATCTCAACTACAATTTTGTTATCATCTTGTAGCAGCTTGAACTATTCTTCAAAGGTTTTCTTTAGCCTATCCCACGTACTTCTTGAAGTTGGTTCAATTTTGGTATACCAATCAATGGCTATACCCCTTAAGGTGTTTGGAAAGGATTGTAGTTAGTACACTTTATCATCTTGGCCATTTGTTGCTTAGATTGTTTCATAGGTTTTGCAATGCCTCATTGGGTCCTTCAATCCATTACCTTTGAATTTGAGTTGTTCCTACCTCTCAATGCTAGGGATTGATGGTGGAGTCACCATATTTTTCTTTTTGGTGCAACCTTAGTGCCTAAAACTTACTCACCAAAGAGCTTTGACTTGGATGTTCCAATGCTTCGCTTGCACTCCAGGTCATGTGCACATCCCCAACTCATTCTACAATTTCAGTGTTTGGTACACTCGTATTGCCTTCAAGTTCTTTTTTATACACCCTTATCCTTGGAGTTTTTGGCCTGGTTTCTTCAATTAATAACTCTTTGATGCCTCAAAGGTTGTTCTTGTATGTTTTTCTTTCCTCGTCTATGAATGAATCCTCAAAATGTTTCTCGCAACTTTTCTCGTCCGAAGGAAGTTGTTTTAGTTTTTATGCGTGGTCCAACAAATGAACCCACACTTTGTTTGGTAATGGTAGGTCTCTAGCTATCTCCTCCCACTTTGCCTTTGTGTGTTTCCTTGTAGTGGGAATTTTATAATTTTGATTTTCTTGATTATGGTTTCAATTCATGCTTTGGCTTCTACTTCCGTTTTGGGATGGATTATAACTCAAGATTTGTATGGTTGGGGTTTCTTTAGTTTCTTCTTTTATTCATTTCTGCTCTTTGTTCTATGGTCTTTAGCGATTGTCTCATTTCTTGTTTTTTTCTTTGACCACTTTGTGAATTTGGAAACAAGGGAATTAATTAATTATGGGAAGTGTGACATATGTTTGTGTTTCATTCCTCTTCTTCTTGTTGACTTCTATCCTTGTAGCGCTTCCTTACTTGTTGTCTATATGCTTCACGACCTCGCTCAACATGCAAATCTTGGAGTATTATAAAATGTCTTGCGAGGAGTCTGAGAAGACGGTCAAGGAGTATACCTACTTCTTCACTCATTGTTAGGTTATTACTTGAGAAAGTTGCCTTTGTTTGATTTCCTTTCACTTGTGTTCTTTGACATATATGTCCCACGAAGAATAGATCATCCATGATCTTGTCTTTTGTTTGTTGTCAAGATTTTGTTGGTTCTTATACCTGGCTGCCCCATTTATATAGCCGTCTTTTATTCTAACTCGAATTCTTAAAGTCAATGACACCAAATGTTTACTTGCTAAATGAGTACACAACTATTTAATGTAGAGTAAATTGATTACACTCGCATAATTGATTGATATGAGAATTTTGGGTAATTCAATAGAGTTTTCATATGATATATTGATTGCTTTATTTATTCATCGAACTTATACAAAACTAGAATAATGGAAAAATTCGAACACACAGTCCCTTTCCTTGAGTGTAAAATTGTTGCCAAGAAACTACAACCATTGATAACTACTCAAAATATTTCTAGTAAAAACCATAAGCCGACAAGATACTATCATGCCCGTTGGCGATAATCAAGACATAATTCATACTAATTATATGATGTATAGGCTCCACTTCTCACTTTGCTTAGTTATGCACATATATAAATAGATCCATTTTGAGGAACCGACAACTATCAACACAACATGGATTACACTTGTCAACACATGGCTTGAGAGATTAATTATAAAGGTCAATATTCGTAACAATATTAGCAAGATCTGGTTAGCTATGTTTTCTGTTCTTGATTTTTCCATCCCAAGCAAAGCCTCTAGGAAAAAATGATGTATTCTAGCTCATGATATTGTTTGGTTATGATGTTATTTGGCCTTTTATTTGAACTGTATCTTTGTTTGCTGAGTGAAGGGGAATGTCTAGAAGCAATCTTCCCTCATATAGATTTGCTCATCATAAATTATATTGTGTCATGCCCCATGTTTCTTGATGGGGTCCTATTTTCAATCTTGGTGGCAAAGAGTGTTCTTCAACACTATTTTGAATTTAAAATAATATTAAATAATATGAATAATTAATAATATAAATTTAAACTAGTAAATAATAATATTTAAATTTAATATCTTGGATCTGGCCGACCCATTTGGGAAGGCGTATGCTTGCTTATATATTCTCATTGCTTGCGTTGCTTGAGCTCATCACGAAAGGAAGAGAAATCGATTTGTAGGTTGTTGGGGACGAAAACCTCCTACAAACTGGTCGCTTGGTGAGACAAAATCCTCCCCAGCGATTGTGATTTCTCCTCTTTCTTTTGTGCACACTGTTCCTAACTTCTATCTTGCTCAGTAGGTTTGTGTCGATATTTGGAGGTAGTTGGGCATAGGCGTTTTTAGCGATTGAATGGTGGTAGAGCCCCCAGGTTCGTGCCACCCCTACAACTCCGCGAATTTCTTGTTCGTGAACTTGGCTCGTGCCACCCCTACAACTCCGCGAATTTCTTGTTCGTGAACTTGAAGGTCGCGCTCACCCATCTCCCTTCCCAACTAAGACCGCAAACTTTGACCGGGTTAAGATATATCATTAGTGAAGAACAAGGGATTAGCATCTAACTTTGCACTAGACAACTTGGAGTTAGCCGCCATTTCCAGTTCCACGAATGTCGTAGATACTCAATCTTCCGCAGTTGTCGCAAGTGTGCCTACCAGTAAGTAGATATCTGTATGTTCATTAGGCTCTCAGATGCATAATTGCATGTAGCAGATAGAGGGAAGAGCTGGGTAACGACGCCATATTTCAAGCACCCCTATAGCACTTAATCGATCAACAAGTAGACTCGACACCCATTGCATATACCTGGAAGGAGCATTCAATCATTCAACAACAGTAGCCCGTGCCTCATGCTAGTGAGTAGTATGATCCTCTGGGCATCCATTGCTGATATGTTGTTATCAGCCTTGTTGGGTGAAAATAGTGTAATCAACTTTTCAACAGATTATGCCATCTAGACTTCAGCCACAACTATGTGAGATATAATCTCTCCTCTCAGAAAGGGGAGGTGCCCTTCTTACTGCTAATGGAAGCTATAGTAAACTTAAAAGGAATACTTACAAAATGTACACTGTACTCATGAAATGCGGGGGGTGTGTCACATTCATACTTCTCTCTTTTTTTAGAGAAGATGTTTACAATGCTTCACGATGAAAAGCTTTAGATCTGATAACTTAAACTTAAACAACAACAATAATGCCGATATTTCTATCTTGTCAAAGCACAGCGTAGAAATACTAGGTATGATCTATAATAACAAAAAGCAAAAAGAGAAGGGAAGGCTCACGAAGGCACAAAGTCATTCCGTAGCCTTTCAATGTTGAATCCTGTAGAAGTATCGTTCGTTGTATTAGAAACACAAAGTCTTCTTAGATATAGCGATTCCACGAACCGCATGAATGATTACAAGCACAAAGTCTTGTAGATCCTTCAACAAAAACTTTCAAACATAAACAAATCCAAACGATAAATGCAAGACAAAGTTTACATAAACCACTTGAAGCCCTTTCAATCTCATACACAAATCACCACCGATATAATCAACACACAAGACAATCGATTCCAACACGTCTAGTATGCAATCCTCTTCTTTATTGATTAGATCTGAATTCACAATATTGAACACAAAGTCTCAATGCTTGTTTCAAAGGAGCAACACTTCGTTGCAAAATATCAAAAGGTAACTATTACAAAAGAAATCCCCCTTATTTATAGAAAAGAGGGAAGAGCAAAATTAGGGAATCAAATGAGTAAAAATAGGAAACCCTAATCTAACTGAGTGTAATTTATTTCTACGTAATCGCACCTCATATTTTTGGTGCAATTACATTTTACAAAAAGATATTTAAGATGTCAAAAACTATTTACAATGTGCAGAGTAGGGGACACCAAAACCGGCGAACACTGGAGACAAAAAGAAGACTATTGTTCTTTGCATTGGGTGCGGAAGTCTTCATATTTCTTTGCCGTCTCTTGTAGGAAAGTTTCATCTAACCCGACTGTATAATCCACCAGCATGTGTATTTTGGTAATCATCTTCTTAGCGGATGAGGAAACCTTTTTACACCTTTGAAGATGAGCCTTGAAACAATCAAGTGAAAGCCGTAGATCACACACAATGTGCAGGGTGTTCTTGGAAAAACCTTTATCATCCACCAGCTTTATGAAGGCATCTTTATACACTTGAATTATCTCGTTGAAAGGAAGAAAGGCGTGTTTATCATCAAGGAGATCACCCGACAAGTCTTCCATTCCATTTATCAGAAGAACCCGATAACCTTCTACATCCTCCTGTACCTGGTGAATGTCATCAGTCAAAAACTTTAATACCTGAATTTTATGTTTGAGCGATTCTTTCACCTCCATATATTTCTCCTTGTCAAGAATTAACTCCATTCTTTACCAATTTGCTGATCTTGGATTCTTTCATTTTCAGCCATGATGATAAGGCCCTTTCCATCTCATGTAGCTCTTTCACAAGTGATTCTTCTTCTTTATTAAGCTCAGTTTGTAGCTGGGCTATTTTCATTTTCTTTTCACTTGCGGTGGTGATGACTTGTGTCCCATGATCTATGATTTCTTCAATGAACTCATTGAAGACTTTACCCTTGGCTGCAAGCTTCTCTACCTTTTGTATAGCTGGTTCTTCGACATTCACCAAGGTCATAGATTAGGTATCACCCATTGAAGATCCTGCTATGTTTCTCAAGATGTTTGCATAGCGTTCAACCTTCTCCTTGTATAGGTTCTTAGCTTGCTCCATCTTGTCAAGCCTTCCTGCAAGGGCATCTAATACTACTTGGGTGTCGGCTTTAGCACTTTCATTGGTTACCTTCCCAAGTTGTATCCTTTGTACAGTATAATCTTCCATACTTACATCACCCTCTGGTTGTGAAGGAAAACCTACCTCAACAAACTTTTGGCCAGCTTTATCAACATGGAGTCTTAACAACACCTTAGCCTTTTTCTTTTCCTTGATCTTGGGGGGAGGTATTTCTTCTAGGTCCAGCTCATTGGGGGAGATCATTTGCTTCTTGCGCTTAGGAACCTGCGACACCAACCAAGGAGGGAGGGAAGAAGTATATACATCTCCTGTTACTGCTAATTCCTGAGCTGCAGAGGCTCCTTGAGGAATAGCTGAGATAGTAACTGTTGTGACCTTTTTCACACATCACCCCATCAAGATGGGGACCCCCTAAATTTTGCTCCATTCTGGTCTTTTGGCTTTGGTTCGCTCTCTCTCTGGTCTCTGGTCCTTCCGGGGATGTCCCGTTGTTTGACCCAGGTTGAAATATTGGTTAAGTCTGGGTAATTAGGGTTTTCATCCTTCAGGCTTATTTAAGGTCAAACCGAGTCATAAAATTGAAATCTAAGCTTAGCACAGCAGTCAGAAGACTTCCAGCAGAGTCCCCCTAAATTTTCACTGTATTCCGACAACTTACTATTTTTAGTAAGTCTTCAATTTGGGACTATTTTATTGAGATTTTGGAATTCTGTCAGTTCCACTGCATCCGGGTAACATCAAGCTGCCTACACGTAAATTTTGAGCCAGATCAGACGACTTGCTATTTTTGGCAGTTCAGGCTTCAAGAGTCAAATTAGGGTTTCCACATGAGCTTTTCAGATGCATGTCTGGAGAATCCTTCTGGGTTTTCCAAAACCTTCGCAGTGATGTAACATGCAAACTGAGACGACCACTTTCAGAAGTCAGCCTTCGGAGGCTATTTTTAGGGTTCGCATGTAGTGTTTTTCAAGGCATGTCGGGTTTTTCTTTATGGGTTTTTCGAGAGCTTCGCAACGGTGTGACTTGCAGGCGGAGAAGATCAAAGTTTAAGGACTTACTATTTTTAGCCTGTACATGCATGCAGACCAGTTTTCTGGGTTTTTCTGGGTTTTTTGAGATTCCACGGGCAATATGACATGCAAAACCATCCGGCAGTGGATGAATCACTTTTCAAACAGTTTCTATTTTTAGCAGGTACACTCTGGCAGCCGCCCAACACTCCAGTTCAGCAGACAAAGCGACAATGCAGAAGGAACGAAGTCAAACGGAGACCGTTCGGGATACATGCAAGTCAAATTAGGGTTTCCACTTTTATAGGGGGGGTAAAATCCAAAAATAGCCGAAACGAAGTACCCCACCCATGTCGGCACACTTCACAGTACCTGCTGGCAAAATTTGAGCGAAATCGGAGAACTTACTATTTTTAGTAGGTCAGGGCACGGCTATAAATAGCAGGTCTGCACCCGAGATTGGCATCGGAGTGACCCTTAAGCTATCAAGATCAAGCGTTGCAACTTTCAGGCAAAACGGAGCTACTGAAGTCAGAAAGTCAAAACTTACTATAAATAGCAGGTGGCTATAAATAGCAGGTCAGGGCAGAGGACTGACAAAACAGGTTCACAAGGCAGAGAATATCATCTGATGAAATTTTCAGGCAAAACGGAGCCTTAGAGGTTGAAAATCAAGGGATTTGCTAAAAATAGCACAACTTGCTAAAAATAGAATGCAAGAGCAGGAACAGGTAGAGGCTTGAAAATTGTCTAAGGCAGAAATAAAAGTAGACCCATCAAAATGCGCCCTCAAGAAGAGATGCCTTCAAAACGCCTAAGGCATAAAACAGAAGCTCACACCTCAAAATGCGCCCAAAGAGGAAGGAGAGAGGTGAAAAGTTTCTAAGTCATGAAAACGAAAGTGGAACCTATGAAATGCGCCCATGGTGAAAATGAAAGCTAACATGTTGAAATGCGCCCACCTAGCAAAATAGAAGCATGGGGTCTCATTTGCGCCCAAGGAAGAAGAGATGCCTTGAAAAAGTTTCTAAGTCATGAAAATGAAAGCTCACATGTGAAAATGCGCCCACCTAGCAAAACAGAAGCATAGGGTCTCATTTGCGCCCAAGGAAGAAGAGATGCCTTGAAAAAGTTCTAAGGCGTGGAAAGTGAAAGCTCACATGTGTAAATGCGCCCACCTAGTAAAACAGAAGCATGGCCTAGCATTTGCGCCCAAGGAGAGGTGAGGGAGTTTGAAAAAACGCCTAAGGCATTGGAAATCAAAGCATGGCACTTGAAATGCGCCCATGGCAAAAAAACGAAAGTAGACCCAAGGAAATGCGCCCACCTTGATGACTCTCCCAAAACGTCTAAGGCATGAAAACCAAAGTGGACCCCTGTAAATGCGCCCACCTTGGAAGTGCCTTCAAATTCTTCTAAGGCATAAAATGAAAGTAGAGAGGTCAAAATGCGCCCAAGGCAAGATAAAGTGGCTAGGACTTGGAGAAATTTCTAAGTCAAGAAAATGAAAGTTCAAGACCCCATATGCGCCCAAGGTTGCTGGAGAAAATTTCCTAAGGCAACGAAATAAAAGTGGAACCTAGCAAATGCGCTCTCACCTTGAAAGGATATTCTAAGTGTTTGAGAATTTTCTAAGTGAGAAATCAAGGCTTGCATGAGTAAAATACGCCCAGGAGGCAATAAGATGCTAAGGCACGAAATGGAAGTAGACACATGAATATGCGCCCAAGTTGAAGTGGAGATTTTTTTTAAATTTTTTCTAAGTGTGGAGAATGAAAGTGGCTCATGCTAAATACGCCCTTGATTGAAAATGTTTCTAAGGCGTGGCAAGGGTAAATAACACTTCACTAGGGAAAAATACGCCCTTGGCATGGAAGGATGATTTGATGAGTTTTAAAATTCTCCAAAGGCAGGTGAAAGTTAACGAATTTTTTTTTCAAGGGGAAGATTTGATATCGATGAATATTTTCCATGGGTCAAGTGAAAATCAAATGAACCCGTTTAAAATGCACCCATGATTTAACAGAGTTTGAAAATTAATTTCCTAAGGGAAATTTTAATATTTTCAGAGGAAATTCGTTTTGCCTAGATTATTTTCCTGACGGAAGTTAAATCTCAGAGGATGAATTATTTCGAGCACGCAGATAATTTTTAATCACTCGGAGTTGAACATTTTAATGAGAGAATTTAAAATGTCTAAGGCAAATTTTATGAAATCGAGGATTTAAATGACAGACATTTTAAAAGTTGGAAATATATTTACAACTCCCACGAATTTTTTTTCGAGTTGAATTTATTTAAACACTGCGAGATTTTAAAATGGAATTCAAGTGATTGTTTTTCTCGCGAGCTGTTAACTGGCAGACTAAGAGGAAAATTCGAAATTTGAAGAAGAAGGAATCATTATTAATGGCAACTGCCATAATGACCGGCTGACGACTAGCCCACTACTGCGCTTGAATTAGAAGATTCCGAACGAAGATAGTGGAAAATTGATGAAGGTGCTAAAAATAGCCCCAGCACTACTTAGCAGGATTCTCCGAGAAGAGTTATTTAAACAATCTCTTCTCTCATTTCTCCTCACATTATTTCGAAGTTGAAGTTGCTGAAGAAGTTCTTGAGAGATTGAAATATTTTCCAAGTGGTTGAGGAGAGAAATTCTGTGAGAGTTTATTTTATTTCGGAGTGTTGAGTTGCTGAAAGTACGAAGTGCTGGAGAAAATTTCATTTGTCGAGACTCTTTCTTTCGAAAAGCTGAAAGTGTGTTGCTGCGACTTCGAAGTTGAAGGTTGAAGTTATTTTCCGGAGTTGCTGGAGAATTTAATTCTCAAAGAGCTGAAAGTGGAGTTGCTGCGAAGTTCGAAGTTGTATACTGGAGAGCTAAGATTTTATTTCCAGATTGTTGAAGTCGCTGCAGATTTGCAAAGTTGTAGAAGATTTCTTTTCTCTGGAGATCTTTATTTTCAAGCTACTGAAGGTCGAAGTGTTGAAGAAGTTTAAACGTTGAGAAGTTGAGGAGGTTGAAATTTCATATTGTTGGCAACTCTTTATTCCTCTAACTGCTGAAGTTGACAAAGTGAAGTCAAGGTTCGAACTATTTGTGCTGGAGAAATTAGCTACATTGCTGAAAGTTATTAGCTTGCTGCGTTTTTTTTCTTCACCAGTCAGAAGTGCAGTTGCTGAGAGTTGTCTCCAAACTCGGAGATTTTTATATAGTTTGAGGTTTGGAGTTAGAAATTTATGCTGAGGAATTTTATTTTCAAAGCTAACTCCGTATTCGCAGCCATCTCGGGAATTGTTTTATTTTATTAAAAATCTGCAGTCTAGCTTATTATTCTATTTTATTTTTACAGATGGCCGGAGCAAAGGATGTTGCAAGAACAAGCAGAGCCGCAGGCAAGGCTGGCTCATCCCGGCAGGCAATGATTAAAAGGCTCGCTAAGCCATTTCTCCCAAAGTCAGCAATAGTTTCAAAGTTGGCAGGATTAAATGACACCAACCTTGGTTCATTTAATCTAAATGCACTCAAATCGAGGATGTTCGGGCTAGGGGGCCATCAACCATCAGTCACGGCACATAATATAATGAAGACTGGAATCTACGCAGCTGCTAGTTTTCCGCCAACAATTCAGTGTCTAGAGCTAATTATGGAGTGTGCCAATCACTACAAGCCAGAACGTAGGACGATTGTCTCTCCGGATGGTAAACTGCTCGCCAACTTCACACCGGATGCCATCGGAGAGGCATTTGGGATTCCAACTGCTGAGGAGATGTTATACAGAACAAACAAAAGGGTAGACAAGATGTACTCTTCCTCTTTCGAAAGGGTCACTGCAGTCATCAACAGAGTTTGGATGCAGAAGCCGAGGCCACCCCGCACTAAGCTCCCAAAGCAGATAATTGCCGAGGACGTGAAACAAGAATACTGTGATTTGATAATGATGCCGAGTCGGGTGAATGGGAGTGCACAGGCTTACATCTTCGAGCCTTGGATGTTCTACTTCATCGAGATCATCTTGGAGGGAAAGGAGTGTGTCGATTGGGCTAGGATGATTAGCAACCACATCGATGAGCAATTCAGGAGCTTGAAGGTGACGAAGACTTTCTACATGAGCTCATATGTAATTTACATGTTGGCCAGAATGACTAAGTACAGAGGGATTTCGTACAAAGAGCCAATCGGCTGTGCCCCTGGTCAATTCAAAATCTATGAAGCCTGCACACAGCTACATTTAGCTAACATTGCCAACTATAAACGGGCAAATGATGCATTCACAATGCACATTGCGAGGACACTTCAGCAAAGAACACAGCAGAGAATATCTAAAGAAGCACAGACATTGATTGAGGAATATGGGCATTGGCTCATCCAATTCCCGAAATTCACATATATTAGGCTGCAGGGGTTCACTTCGTATCCGTATCGGTTACCACGATACCCCACTGATCACATAGTAATGTTTGAGGTATCTAGGCAATTGATTGCCTACGATAAGATTCAGAAAAGGAAAAAGAAGGGTGGACTTGATTTCCCTATAACCATGGGAAATTCCATTGAGGTGTGTCCCTCTTTGCAGGCAGCCCGAGAGGCAGAGGACGAGCTGCAATCTTATCATTTGTCATATCACACAGGCAGGCAGGATTTCGATCCTTACGGGAACATCCGGATGGTACAGAACGTTGAATACCAGCACAGAGCTCATCTGGAGGACTTCTGGGCAAATGCAGTGGATGAGGCTGAGATAAGAAGAAGAATGTTTTCCAGACTTCCTCTCAAGTTGATTAGAGAATGTGAGATTATTCCAGTTCCCGACCAGGTGGAGGAGGATGTCAACGTCATGCAACCCGACTATGGGTCAGTTAGGGATACTCCTGTCCCACCACCTGATTGGTCCGAGCCCGAGATCATGGACTTGGACACTCTTTCTATCCCGGTGATGACTTTTACCAGGACTTGGGTCGACAGACATGTATGCAGACTTAAGAGCAAGTCGATCA